>JAKEPQ010000033.1:1200000-1761424 GCA_024500445.1 Entomyzon cyanotis | reverse complement strand
GGTCACAGCAGGGCCCTGAGGTCACAAAGGTCACAGAGCCCTGTGGTTGCACAGCACCACAACGACCGACCAGTCAGTCCTTGACCACAACTGTTGCAGCAGCAGCAGCGGCGGCAGCAGCGGTGCTGACATTAGGACAGCGGTGTCAGGACAGTGGTGGCAGCAAGAGCTGCGGGACTGGCTGAGGGCAAGGCACCATGGCCCTTGCTCTGCGCCTTTTCCTCCTGCTCCTCCTGGCAGTGGCCCTGCATGCCAGGGCTGCCCAGGCTGCTCCGGTGGGAGTGCAGGGAGCAGGTGAGCCAGCGGCCTGCCTCCCCCTTTCCTGGGACAGAGGCCTCTTCTCCCTGGAACGTGTTGGGAATGCTTTTCCCCAGTGCTTTAGAGAGGGATTCCTCTGCGGGATTGAGACAGCCTCGAGGGAGCCTTGGGCTTGTCCACTTTCTTCCCCAGGAATGTTGCACAGGGCCTGCAAAGAGGGTGGACAATGGACAGGAGCCAGACCAGAGCTCCTCTGGCCCCTCTGCACCTTAGCCATGTCCATTGACATCTGACTCCCACAGCCATACCCAACCCCCTTGCAGTTCCCAGTGCCCTAAGGCAGAGAAAGCGATCCCAGCACACCATGGAAATAGTTCTGCTCTGTGCTCTCTTCAAGATTGGGATCGTGTGATGGATTATCTGGAAGCCCTGGTTCATAACCATTTGAAGTCTGTGGAGCATGCTGGAGGTAAGTTCTCAAAGTCCCTTTTTACTGAGAGAATCATCAGTGTCAATGTGGCAGGAGCTCAGTCATTTGCTACTTTTCCTAAGGGATGCACAGCATGCAAATGATTCTGCTCTGTGCTCCCTTCTAGATGAGGATGCTGGGAAGGCTTCTGCAGCAGCTGGGATAGAAGAGGGTTTGGAACCCTTGGAAGCTTCTACAGGTAAGTTCTCAACTTCCCCCTCAGAGAATAATCATTGGCAACCTGGCAAGAACCAGGTGAGAGAAGCTTCTATGGCTGTTGAGTTACAGATGTGTCTGCAGGGAGGACTTTTCCAGCTCCTGGGCTGGATGCTGAGCACAAGCCTGGCTCCCGTCGCAGGGGTGAGTAGTGTGTCCCTGCTGAGCCCACGGGCTGAGCACTGCTTTGGTGTGATCCATTCCTGTGACATGGAACTGCTTTGCTCTAAGGTCCTCCAAGAGTCAAGACACAAGACACAGCAGACAGGAAATCCCTGGAGGCAGCCAAACATCTAGACCAGATGCTGACTGACCTGGAGAGACGCCGTGGTGGGTGCATTTCCCTCAGCCTTCTCCTGACACTCAGCAGCCAGGGCCTTTTGCTGCACATCTGGACATTCTGTGCCTGGCACAGCAGGAAGGGATCCATCGGCGCCCCACTGCCGTTTTCACACCCTGCAGGGCTGTTTCCCAGCCTTGCCTGGCTGCAGCTTCTCCCCAGCCTCTGCAGGGAGGCATTTGGCATTAGCTGACAGGGTGTCCAAGCTGCCCCACGGGCACTACTGACCCTGAGATCCCCTGCAATCTACCAGTCACCGGGGAGATCAGGAGGGGTGGCTGCTTGGAGAACAGGAGGACTCTGGCCCAGCACTGCTGAGCCTGGGTGTTTTCCTGATCCTTATCCATGTCTTTGACAAGTATTGCCTCCTTAACCTGCTGCCTCCCTGATGTGGAATGCTTCCATCTGGTCCAGCTGTGCCTCTTCCTTTCTCAAGGGAAGGACCAAAAGGCTTTGCAGAAGGTGACTATTCCTGGAAGAAGCAATGGCCCAGTGCCAGCGTCTGCTGAAGGAAGAAAAGCAATGGCAGGCAATGGCACAGGAGGTAATTGTTCCAGTGTGTCCTGCGAGGGCCTGACTCTGTCCCCTTGGGCTGTGGGAGCTGTCCCAGCAGGGCAGGGAGGGTCGGGGCTGGCAGCAGCCGCTGCAGGGATGGCTTTGGCTCGTGTCCCTCGAAGCAGCGACTGCCCAAGCAGCTGTGCTCCCCGCAGGCTCTCCTCCTGGCCTTGTGGGCTTTGTTGGGTGCCACAGCCTGTGCCAAGGGGCGGCAAGGTGCCTGCAGGGTGCAGCACTGGGGGAAACAGAGAGCGTCCTGGCCATAGCCAAGGTGCTGCCAGCTCAGCAGCAGTGCGCAGCTCAGGCTCACGATCCACATTGCTCACACAGAGGTGCTCGGCAAGTCCCTGACAAATCCCCAGGACACAGCGACCGACCCAAAAGTTTTCTGCCCCCGGGATGCACGCAAGTCCTGTATGATAGGCACAGCAGTGATCCTGCTCTCTGTGCCACTTGGCATGGTCCTGTGCTATGTGGGCTTCCGGTGGTGGAGGGGCAAGAAACGGTAAGTTGTTGATCTCCATCCCTCAGCTTCCTTTAAAGGCTGCTCAAAGTCAGGAAACATTCCCAGTAAGGCTGCTGTGGAGTTGTGGCGAGTCAGTGGTTGTCCAAATAATTCTACTGAGGGTTCTGCTGCTGTCCAGTGCTTTACTTCGCCTCTTCATTGCTGGGCCTTGCCCTGGGGAGCCTGCTTGGGCTGAAGGCAGTGCTGTCTCCAACTGAGGCTGCCTGGCCAAGAGCAGCCCCACGAGCACTGGGCAGAGGCAAAGCAAGGTGGGGAGGAGAAAGAGCGGGGGACGAGAATGCCCTTGAAAGGTAGACGTGCTCTGAGGCCACTCCTGGCCAGGGACCCTGCCCGGAGCCATCCCCTGCTCGCTGGGGCCTTGAGGGGCAGCTGTCCACCTGGGCCAAGGTGTGCCAGCAGCTCCAGTCGTGCTGGGGAGCCTTGCCAGCTCTGGGCCCTGCTGTGCAGGAGGCTCCCTGTGTCCCAGCTGCAGTGGGGGCCTCAGCCACCTCCTCTCTCCACAGCCGCCGCTCTGCACAACATCCGAAAGACGGTGGCTGGATGTCACATCCAGACAGCTTGAGCAGCTCAGTCAGCAATGATGAGAGCCTGGGCAGCCCCGACAGAAGCCCTGAGAGGATGAGCTCAGAACAGCTGCCATCTAGGGGGAAACAGCCAATCCCTGTGGAGATCCCAGTTCCACCTGCACTTCCCATGGGAATACCTGAGCCACCTCCGCTCCCCACAGGATACCCCGGGCCACCTCCGCTCCCCATGGAGATCCCAGAGCCACCTCCACTGCCCATGGGGAGCAGCCCATCTCCATTTGTCCAGCAACCACAGAACCAGTTCAGCGCCTTCCATGACCAGATGAAACCAACACGTCCCCCTCCTCCACGCGCAAAACCCCCCAGTCTGCCCGCCAAACCATACTGAACGTGGCTTCCCCCTCTGCCAGGATTAGGTGTTGTTCTTATGTATGAATAAAGAGGGACAGAGCTGTCACACCAGTTTCCAGGGGGTACAACCACCAAAGCCCACACGGTGCCAGCACTGCCTGAGCTCCATGTCCGGGAGCAGCCGTGGATGCCCATGGTGTGGGCGGGCAGGAGCCAGGCACGGGGCTGCTGGGACCAGCAGCGGGGCCCCGAGGGGCTGGGGGAGCCCATGCTGGGGGTGCCTGGGCTCAGGCACGTTTCTTTCAGTGGGATCATCTGGGCCTGGATGATGGACCCCCATCATCATGCCTCCAATGGAATGCCCAGGAAAAGAGGAAGCCATCAGGAGCATCTCCAGGGACACAGCCTGACAAGCAATGTCAGCAGGCAAAACAAAGGCCCTCTCTAATTAACACACCCTTGATGGGACCTAATTGATGGGCCATCACCAATCCAGGGTGCTGCACAGGGTCTGCAGCTCTGGGTGCTCAGTGTCCTGTTCAGATGCTCCCTGAGCCAGGCTTTAACTGCCTGGGAAGTAACTAATTTGGGACCACCTAGCCCTTGAAACCTGCATTGGAAGGGCAGCCAGGGTAACACTCTGGGAGCTGAACAATTCACAGAAAACATATGCCAGGGTTTTCAGTAAGTGCTTGCAGGGAAAGAGCAGGGAATGGGACTGGACTGCACATCCTCTGGAAGCCCTTCACAGCCCGAGACATGAGCTCAGAGCCCGACAGAGGCTGGGCCTGTTGCACCCCAGGATCCCTCACGAGTGGATGGGGATTTGCCCCCCAGGCTTCATCTGTTCCCCCAGGATTGAGGTGTCCATCCTGAGCCCCCATCAGGAATCAGGGCCTGTGCTCTCCTCAACTGCCTCAGGAAACATCCGAGGCACTGCCCGAGGCTCTCTACGACCACTGGTAGCTCAAACCACTTCTCCTTTGCCCATTCCACCCAGGATGATCCCAAGCCATCTCCCCACACCCGTGGGGTTCCCAGAGCAGCCTCCCCTCTCCGTGGTGACCCTCAAGATGCCAACTCTGGGGTAATCCCAGACGCCTTTCTGCTCCCTGTGTTGCAAAAGCATAACCATGGGCTGAGGAGCAGGTGCACAAACAGTCTGAGAGCCGCAGGTCTGGTGGCTCCAAAAGAGCTCGTGGCATTCTGGACTCACACCGTTGATGGAGTGCAGCACCTTCGATCCCTTGGGATTGCTGGGACAAGAAGCATTCACCACAGAATTGCTCTAGAGAGCACCACCAATGTGGCTGCAACCCCATGCTTGGTTTCCAGGTCAGAACTCTTGGTGTAGCTAAGCTGGGGTTCCCCATAAGGCAAGTGGAGGCTTTGGAGTCCCCTGTAAGGTGCAGGGGGCTGGGGACCCTCGTGAGGGTTTTGGGGGGGTTGGGGTCTCTTCTATGGTGTGCAGGTGACTGGGGACCCCTGTAAGGCTAGCAGCGGGATGGAGCTCCTCGTGAGGCATGTGGGGGTTTTTGTGGTGTCCATCAAGGCCTGAAGAGGACCTGAGTGCTTCCTAAGCTGTGCAGGCAGCTGGGTTCCTTTGTGAGGCACACAGGGATATTTTGAGGTCTCTGCTAAAGTGTGCAGGGATTCCTCATGAGGTGCACGGCAGGATGAACTTTCAGGGGGTTTTTTAGTCTTCTCAGCACAGCTAAGCCTCCCCCACAGCTAAGGGGACATTCTGGGCTGAGGCTGAACAAAGCAGGGAGGAAGCATCCTGCAAAGCCTTGGGCCAGGCCTGCGGGCACAGCAGGCCCAGTGGGCAGAGCCCATCCCTTGGGAACTCTCAAGCACATGGTGTGACTCTTGAGAATGTTCCTGTGCACGGCCAGGACTTGGAATTGAGGATCCTCCTGGGCCGCCTTTCAGCTCAGCACATTCTGTGATTCTGTGTATTACAGAGGAATATCTGGGCATGGAGCTTCTCGAAGGGGATATCTAGGGAAAGAGGGAAGCCATCAGGAGCATCTCCAGGGACACAGCCTGGAGGAAACAACAGCAGGAAAAATCTTGGCTAAGCAATGGCCTTTTGATGAAGCTAAAGATTTACAATCAAGGCAGTTCATCAGTACAGATGGGGGTACACTTTGGGGCTACAAGTAAGGCCATGAGGTCACAGCAGGGCCCTGAGGTCACAAAGGTCACAGAGCCCTGTGGTTGCACAGCACCACAACGACCGACCAGTCAGTCCTTGACCACAACTGTTGCAGCAGCAGCAGCGGCGGCAGCAGCGGTGCTGACATTAGGACAGCGGTGTCAGGACAGTGGTGGCAGCAAGAGCTGCGGGACTGGCTGAGGGCAAGGCACCATGGCCCTTGCTCTGCGCCTTTTCCTCCTGCTCCTCCTGGCAGTGGCCCTGCATGCCAGGGCTGCCCAGGCTGCTCCGGTGGGAGTGCAGGGAGCAGGTGAGCCAGCGGCCTGCCTCCCCCTTTCCTGGGACAGAGGCCTCTTCTCCCTGGAACGTGTTGGGAATGCTTTTCCCCAGTGCTTTAGAGAGGGATTCCTCTGCGGGATTGAGACAGCCTCGAGGAGCCTTGGGCTTGTCCACTTTCTTCCCCAGGAATGTTGCACAGGGCCTGCAAAGAGGGTGGACAATGGACAGGAGCCAGACCAGAGCTCCTCTGGCCCCTCTGCACCTTAGCCATGTCCATTGACATCTGACTCCCACAGCCATACCCAACCCCCTTGCAGTTCCCAGTGCCCTAAGGCAGAGAAAGCGATCCCAGCACACCATGGAAATAGTTCTGCTCTGTGCTCTCTTCAAGATTGGGATCGTGTGATGGATTATCTGGAAGCCCTGGTTCATAACCATTTGAAGTCTGTGGAGCATGCTGGAGGTAAGTTCTCAAAGTCCCTTTTTACTGAGAGAATCATCAGTGTCAATGTGGCAGGAGCTCAGTCATTTGCTACTTTTCCTAAGGGATGCACAGCATGCAAATGATTCTGCTCTGTGCTCCCTTCTAGATGAGGATGCTGGGAAGGCTTCTGCAGCAGCTGGGATAGAAGAGGGTTTGGAACCCTTGGAAGCTTCTACAGGTAAGTTCTCAACTTCCCCTCAGAGAATAATCATTGGCAACCTGGCAAGAACCAGGTGAGAGAAGCTTCTATGGCTGTTGAGTTACAGATGTGTCTGCAGGGAGGACTTTTCCAGCTCCTGGGCTGGATGCTGAGCACAAGCCTGGCTCTCATCATAGGAGTGAGTAGTGTGTCCCTGCTGAGCCCACGGGCTGAGCACTGCTTTGGTGTGATCCATTCCTGTGACATGGAACTGCTTTGCTCTAAGGTCCTCCAAGAGTCAAGACACAAGACACAGCAGACAGGAAATCCCTGGAGGCAGCCAAACATCTAGACCAGATGCTGACTGACCTGGAGAGACGCCGTGGTGGGTGCATTTCCCTCAGCCTTCTCCTGACACTCAGCAGCCAGGGCCTTTTGCTGCACATCTGGACATTCTGTGCCTGGCACAGCAGGAAGGGATCCATCGGCGCCCCACTGCCGTTTTCACACCCTGCAGGGCTGTTTCCCAGCCTTGCCTGGCTGCAGCTTCTCCCCAGCCTCTGCAGGGAGGCATTTGGCATTAGCTGACAGGGTGTCCAAGCTGCCCCACGGGCACTACTGACCCTGAGATCCCCTGCAATCTACCAGTCACCGGGGAGATCAGGAGGGGTGGCTGCTTGGAGAACAGGAGGACTCTGGCCCAGCACTGCTGAGCCTGGGTGTTTTCCTGATCCTTATCCATGTCTTTGACAAGTATTGCCTCCTTAACCTGCTGCCTCCCTGATGTGGAATGCTTCCATCTGGTCCAGCTGTGCCTCTTCCTTTCTCAAGGGAAGGACCAAAAGGCTTTGCAGAAGGTGACTATTCCTGGAAGAAGCAATGGCCCAGTGCCAGCGTCTGCTGAAGGAAGAAAAGCAATGGCAGGCAATGGCACAGGAGGTAATTGTTCCAGTGTGTCCTGCGAGGGCCTGACTCTGTCCCCTTGGGCTGTGGGAGCTGTCCCAGCAGGGCAGGGAGGGTCGGGGCTGGCAGCAGCCGCTGCAGGGATGGCTTTGGCTCGTGTCCCTCGAAGCAGCGACTGCCCAAGCAGCTGTGCTCCCCGCAGGCTCTCCTCCTGGCCTTGTGGGCTTTGTTGGGTGCCACAGCCTGTGCCAAGGGGCGGCAAGGTGCCTGCAGGGTGCAGCACTGGGGGAAACAGAGAGCGTCCTGGCCATAGCCAAGGTGCTGCCAGCTCAGCAGCAGTGCGCAGCTCAGGCTCACGATCCACATTGCTCACACAGAGGTGCTCGGCAAGTCCCTGACAAATCCCCAGGACACAGCGACCGACCCAAAAGTTTTCTGCCCCCGGGATGCACGCAAGTCCTGTATGATAGGCACAGCAGTGATCCTGCTCTCTGTGCCACTTGGCATGGTCCTGTGCTATGTGGGCTTCCGGTGGTGGAGGGGCAAGAAACGGTAAGTTGTTGATCTCCATCCCTCAGCTTCCTTTAAAGGCTGCTCAAAGTCAGGAAACATTCCCAGTAAGGCTGCTGTGGAGTTGTGGCGAGTCAGTGGTTGTCCAAATAATTCTACTGAGGGTTCTGCTGCTGTCCAGTGCTTTACTTCGCCTCTTCATTGCTGGGCCTTGCCCTGGGGAGCCTGCTTGGGCTGAAGGCAGTGCTGTCTCCAACTGAGGCTGCCTGGCCAAGAGCAGCCCCACGAGCACTGGGCAGAGGCAAAGCAAGGTGGGGAGGAGAAAGAGCGGGGGACGAGAATGCCCTTGAAAGGTAGACGTGCTCTGAGGCCACTCCTGGCCAGGGACCCTGCCCGGAGCCATCCCCTGCTCGCTGGGGCCTTGAGGGGCAGCTGTCCACCTGGGCCAAGGTGTGCCAGCAGCTCCAGCCGTGCTGGGGAGCCTTGCCAGCTCTGGGCCCTGCTGTGCAGGAGGCTCCCTGTGTCCCAGCTGCAGTGGGGGCCTCAGCCACCTCCTCTCTCCACAGCCGCCGCTCTGCACAACATCCAAAAGACGGTGGCTGGATGTCACATCCAGACAGCTTGAGCAGCTCAGTCAGCAATGATGAGAGCCTGGGCAGCCCCGACAGAAGCCCTGAGAGGATGAGCTCAGAACAGCTGCCATCTAGGGGGAAACAGCCAATCCCTGTGGAGATCCCAGTTCCACCTGCACTTCCCATGGGAATACCTGAGCCACCTCCGCTCCCCACAGGATACCCCGGGCCACCTCCGCTCCCCATGGAGATCCCAGAGCCACCTCCACTGCCCATGGGGAGCAGCCCATCTCCATTTGTCCAGCAACCACAGAACCAGTTCAGCGCCTTCCATGACCAGATGAAACCAACACGTCCCCCTCCTCCACGCGCAAAACCCCCCAGTCTGCCCGCCAAACCATACTGAACGTGGCTTCCCCCTCTGCCAGGATTAGGTGTTGTTCTTATGTATGAATAAAGAGGGACAGAGCTGTCACACCAGTTTCCAGGGGGTACAACCACCAAAGCCCACACGGTGCCAGCACTGCCTGAGCTCCATGTCCGGGAGCAGCCGTGGATGCCCATGGTGTGGGCGGGCAGGAGCCAGGCACGGGGCTGCTGGGACCAGCAGCGGGGCCCCGAGGGGCTGGGGGAGCCCATGCTGGGGGTGCCTGGGCTCAGGCACGTTTCTTTCAGTGGGATCATCTGGGCCTGGATGATGGACCCCCATCATCATGCCTCCAATGGAATGCCCAGGAAAAGAGGAAGCCATCAGGAGCATCTCCAGGGACACAGCCTGACAAGCAATGTCAGCAGGCAAAACAAAGGCCCTCTCTAATTAACACACCCTTGATGGGACCTAATTGATGGGCCATCACCAATCCAGGGTGCTGCACAGGGTCTGCAGCTCTGGGTGCTCAGTGTCCTGTTCAGATGCTCCCTGAGCCAGGCTTTAACTGCCTGGGAAGTATCTAAGCTGGGACCACCTAGCCCTTGAAACCTGCATTGGAAGGGCAGCCAGGGTAACACTCTGGGAGCTGAACAATTCACAGAAAACATATGCCAGGGTTTTCAGTAAGTGCTTGCAGGGAAAGAGCAGGGAATGGGACTGGACTGCACATCCTCTGGAAGCCCTTCACAGCCCGAGAGATGAGCTCAGAGCCCGACAGAGGCTGGGCCTGTTGCACCCCAGGATCCCTCACGAGTGGATGGGGATTTGCCCCCCAGGCTTCATCTGTTCCCCCAGCAGCCCTGCTGCTGCTCCTTGAGCAGGACTGAGGTGTCCATCCTGAGCCCCCATCAGGAATCAGGGCCTGTGCTCTCCTCAACTGCCTCAGGAAACATCCGAGGCACTGCCCGAGGCCCTCTACGACCACTGGTAGCTCAAACCACTTCTCCATTGCTCATTCCGCCCAGGGTGATCCCAAGCCATCTCCCCACACCCGTGGGGTTCCCAGAGCAGCCTCCCCTCTCCGTGGTGACCCTCAAGATGCTGACTCTGGGGTGATCCCAGACGCCTTTCTGCTCCCTGTGTTGCAAAAGCATAACCATGGGCTGAGGAGCAGGTGCACAAACAGTCTGAGAGCCGCAGGTCTGGTGGCTCCAAAAGAGCTCGTGGCGTTCTGGACTCACACCGTTGATGGAGTGCAGCACCTTCGATCCCTTGGGATTGCTGGGACAAGAAGCATTCACCACAGAATTGCTCTAGAGAGCACCACCAACGTGGCTGCAACCCCATGCTTGGTTTCCAGGTCAGAACTCTTGGTGTAGCTAAGCTGGGGTTCCCCATAAGGCAAGTGGGGGCTTTGGAGTCCCCTGTAAGGTGCAGGGGGCAGGGGACCCTCGTGAGGTTTTTGGAGGGTTGGGGTCTCTTCTATGGTGTGCAGGTGACTGGGGACCCCTGTAAGGCTAGCAGCGGGATGGAGCTCCTCGTGAGGCACGTGGGGGTTTTTGTGGTGTCCATCAAGGCCTGAAGAGGACCTGCGTGCTTCCTAAGCTGTGCAGGCAGCTGGGTTCCTTTGTGAGGCACACAGGGATATTTTGAGGTCTCTGCTAAAGTGTGCAGGGATTCCTCATGAGGTGCACAGCAGGATGAACTTTCAGGGGGTTTTTTAGTCTTCTCAGCACAGCTAAGCCTCCCCCAAAGCTAAGGGGACATTCTGGGCTGAGGTTGAGCAAAGCAGGGAGGAAGCATCCTGCAAAGCCTTGGGCCAGGCCTGCAGACACAGCAGGCCCAGTGGGCAGAGCCCATCCCTTGGGAACTCTCAAGCACATGGTGTGACTCTTGAGAATGTTCCTGTGCACGGCCAGGACTTGGAATTGAGGATCCTCCTGGGCCGCCTTTCAGCTCAGCACATTCTGTGATTCTGTGTATTACAGAGGAATATCTGGGCATGGAGCTTCTCAAAGGGGATATCTAGGGAAAGAGGCAAGCCATCAGGAGCATCTCCAGGGCACAGCCTGACAAGCAATGTCAGCAGGCAAAACAAAGGTCTTTGCTAAGCAATGGCTCTTTGATGAAGCTAAAGATTTACAATCAAGGCAGTTCATTAGTAGAGGTGGGGTTGCACTTCGGGGCTACAAGTAAAGTCATGAGGTCACAGCAGGGCTTTGAGGTCACAGCAGGGCTCTGAGGTCAATGAGTCCTGTGGTTGCACAGCACCACAACGACTGACCAGTCAGTCCTTGACCACAACTGTTGCAGCAGCACCAGTGGCAGCAGCGGTGCTGACATTGGGACAGCAGTGTCCGGACAGTGGTGGCAGCAAGAGCTGCGGGACTGGCTGAGGGCAAGGCACCATGGCCCTTGCTCTGCGCCTTTTCCTCCTGCTCCTCCTGGCAGTGGCCCTGCATGCCAGGGCTGCCCAGGCTGCTCCGGTGGGAGCGTGGAGAGCAGGTGAGCCAGCGGCCTGCCTCCCCCTTTCCTGGGACAGAGGCCGCTTCCCCCTGGACCGTATTGGGAATGCTTTTGCCCCGGGGTTTAGTAAGGGTTTGTTTTCTGGGCATGTGTCTTCCTACTGGGGTGTGAAAGAGCCTCGAGGAGCCTTGGGCTGGTCCAGTTTCCTCTCCAGGGATGTTGCACTGGGCCTGCAAAGACAGTGGATAGTGTCCAGGAGAGAGCCCAGAGCTCCTCAGGCCCTTCTGTAGCTTTGGCCATGTCCATTGACATCTGGCTCCCACAGCCTTACGCTAAACTGCCTTGCAGTGCCCAGTGCCCTAAGGGAGAAGGGAATCCCAGCACACCATGGAAATGGTTGCAATCTGTGCTCTTTTCTAGATTGGGAACATGTCATGGATCACCTCGAAAAGCTGGTGAATGACAGTTTGAATATCTTGGAGCTTGGTGAAGGTAAGTTCTCAGCATCCCTTTCCTGACAGAATAATCAATCAGTGTCAACATGGCAAGATCTCACTCATGTGCCATTTCCCTTACAATCCTCTGAAGGTTGAAAAAATCTGGAAATCTTGCTCTGCTCCCTTCTCAAGCCCTGAGTGGTCCTGCAGGATTGCTGTCAGTGGGAGGAAGGAGCATATAGCTGTCAGTCTTCTTCCTGTGCGAAATGCCAGTTGCTCCTTCTGTGTGCTCTGTGCAGCCACAGAGAAGAGCAGAGAGGGAAGGTTCTGGGCCCAGGGATGTGCCCCGGGGCTCTGTGCCTTGTGCGGCTCCTTTGATGGCCCCAGGGAGCCTGAGGTGTTGCTGCTGCTGCTGCCAAGCCCTGGCTCTGGCTGGGGCTGAGTTTAGAGCTGCTGGCAGCTCCTGGGAGTCCTTTGTGCCCTGCCTGCCCTGCAAGGGGCTCCTTCCATCCCAGTGTGGGGCCACTGCAGGCACGTGGTGCCTCTGCCTGTGCTCCTGAGTGGAAGGCAGAGGTGAGGGAGTGCCAAGGAGGGAACCCATTGCCAAGTTACAGTCACTGCCACTCCGGCCTGAAAGAGAAATGGTACTACTTTCCATTAAGGTCCTCCTAGAGGGAAGAGTAAAGATATGGAAGACAGGAAATCCCTGGAGGCAGCCAAACATCTGGACCAGATTCTAAGTGAGCTGCAGAGCTGGCATGGTGGGTGCATTTCCCTCAGCCTTTTCCTGACACTCAGCAGCCACAGCCTTTTCCTTAACATCTGGACACTCTGTTCCCGGCATAGCAGGAAGTGATCCATTGTAGTCTCACTGCCCTGCTGCTGCTTTCACACCCTGCAGGGCTGTTTCCCAGCCTGGCCTGGCTGCAGCTTCTCCCCAGCCTCTGCAGGGAGGCATTTGGCACCGGCTGACAGGGTGTCCAAACTGCCCCATGGGCCCTGCAGACCCTGAGATCCCCTGCAATTTCCCAGTTTCCGGGGAGATCTGGAGTAGCAGCTGTTTGGAGGAGGGAGGGTCCTGGTGGAGTCCCTAGAAGCCCATCCAATTTGCTGGACCTTATCCATTTCTTGGAAAAGTATTGCCTTCTGAAGATTCCACCTGTCAAAATGGGAAATGCTTCTGTCTGATTAAGCTGTGCCTCTTCCTTTGTCAAGCGATGCACCGAAAGACTCTGCTGAAGGCGGCACTTCCCAGAGGAAGCAATGCCTCTGTGCCAGCCTATGCTGAAGGAAGGGAGGTGATGCCAGGCAGGGGAACACACAAGGTAATTGCTATGCAGGGCTCAGGCCTTGGTGGTGCTGTGTGGCAGCAGCTCTTCCCCCAGCAGCAGCCAAAGCTGGAGATGCCTTGGCTTTGAGGCCTCTGGAGCACATTCCACAGCCCATGGGAAACGGGACTTGTGCACCAACGTCCCTCCTGCTGCAGCTGCCTCCCCGAGCTGGCCCTGAGTGCCCAGAGGCCCAAGGCACAGGAGCAGCCCTGAGCAGGATCCCTAGGGCGAGCCCAGGGCCAGAGCAATCGCTGGTTCCCACACTGGGCAGGGTCAGCCCTGTGTCCTGGGAGGGTCTGACTCTGTCCCCTTGGGCTGTGGGAGCTGTCCCAGCAGGGCAGGGAGGGTCGGGGCTGGCAGCAGCCGCTGCAGGGATGGCTTTGGCTCGTGTCCCTCGAAGGAGCGACTGCCCAAGCAGCTGCGCTCCCCGCAGGCTCTCCTCCCGGCCTTGTGGGCTTTGTTGGGTGCCACAGCCTGTGCCAAGGGGCGGCAAGGTGCCTGCAGGGCGCAGCACTGGGGGAAACAGAGAGCGTCCTGGCCGTAGCCAAGGTGCTGCCAGCTCAGCAGCAGTGCGCAGCTCGGGCTCACTATCCACATTGCTCCCGCAGATGTTATCCATGATACAGGAACAAATGACCCAGGTCCAGTGCGACTCCCAAGAATTGTTTGCCCCCAGGTTGTGCGCAGGCCCTGCATGATAGGCACAGTAATCACAGTGTTCACTGTGCCACTTGTCCTGTGGTGTTGCTATGTTGGGTTCCAGAAGTTGTACGAGAAGAGACAGTAAGTTGTTGATTTTTCTCCACAGGCTTTCTAAAACTCTGCTCACAGCATTTGTAGCCTGACTCATAATCATGCTGTTGTGGAATTGTGACAGTCCATGGTTGTCCCAATAGCTCTGCTGAGGGTTCTGCTGCTGTCCAGTGCTCTAACTGGCCTCTTCACTGCTGGGCCTTGCCCTGGGGAGCCTGCTTGGGCTGAAGGCAGCGTTCACTCCCACTGAGGCTGCCAGGCCAAGAGCAGCCCCACGAGCATTGGGCAGAGGCAAAGCAAGGTGGGGAGGAGAAAGAGTTGGGGACAAGATTGCCCTTGAAAGGCAGACGTGCTCTGGGGCCACTCCTGGCCAGGGACCCTGCCCGGAGCCATCCCCTGCTCGCTGGGGCCTTGAGGGGCAGCTGTCCACCTGGGCCAAGGTGTGCCAGCAGCTCCAGCCGTGCTGGGGAGCCTTGCCAGCTCTGGGCCCTGCTGTGCAGGAGGCTCCTCATAAAGCAAACAGTGCGAAAGAACTCGGCTAAATCACTTGGGGTGGGAGTGCAGCAGCCTCTCAGGGGCTCTGCTCGTTGAGCTGCACACTATCAATGTGTTTAAAATACTTCTTTAACACATACAGAGCCATTTAGAACCTGATTACAAATCTGCACATTCTCTCCAATCTCTAAATGCCATGCAGTTCTTCCCAAGCTCTTTCCATGTGATCATAAATAATAACACATAGTCACAGTGGTATTTTGGCAATACATTTGGGGACAGCAAAGTGCTTATTCAGTAGTTCACATAAAGTTTCATGGTTACAGTTATGTTAGAGGAGAAGCACTTTTTTTTTAAAATTAATTCACTATTTTTTAATCTTACTTTTATTCATTTTCCTAGGTATTTGATATAGTGCAATATGGCATAATTATCCCATGGCTGAATTAGAAAACTGTAAGTACTATAAAATGAAGTATTTTTTATAGTCTTTGTTTTCCATGTTTTTCACAGACTGTGATCAGAATTAAGTGGGTTTGATGTGACCAACAGAATCGTTTTGCCCTGCTTTTAATTCAAACAAGGAGCAGAGCAGTTGAACAGAGTCTCTTCCTAACTAAAGCAGACTGCCAGCTTGTTTGTTTGGTTTCTTTTCCTGCTCTGGACAGGAATATAAAGTCTATCAGTAGCAAATACTCCTGTAAAGTAACTGACAGAAATTAGGGATTTGGTCTGTTTGCTCACTAACCCCTGAGTTCCTAAGAGCTGTAGCTCCCTGTTCTCTTTGCAGACAGAGCTGGCTATGCTTGGCAATCATGTGTCTGGCCTGATAACACACCAGGTCCCACATGAGCTTGAACACCCCATCCTGGAAGAACCGAGTTCAGTGATAAATCTGGTACAATTGTATGGCATGGCAGCAGAATAAGGCAAAATAAAGGTTTGAATTTGTACCACAAAATACCATTTCAACCACTTTACATTGTTCTGTGTGTAATGGAGATAGTAACTACAAGGTTCCTATTCATGCACAATTTACTTTCTGAGAGCACTCAGTGCTCAAAGTCATAGGGGTTTTTAGGCCTGAGATCACTTCAAAAACAAAACCAACCCTAATGTGCAATGCTTGTGCTTCATAAACGTTTATGATACAAATCACAAGCTGATTCCTACTGTTAAATGAAAAAAAAGCCAAAATAACGAAATCCAAAGTATGACCAACAAAACAGGCAAACAAAACAGCAACCAAGAAAGAAATAAAAAATGCAAAAAACCCCACAAATCCAGAAAAAAACTTAAAAACCAGGTGAAGGAGGCGGTGGTTCAAGAGAGACGAATGGGCAGAGGCACTACAGCATAAGAAAGTGCAGATAACAGGAAGTAATGGCATTAAACTCGCCAGGGAAGCTGAGATACTGTCCTCACCCTTCTGAAATGAATCTGACAAAAAATAGGCAGAAAATAAATGATGATGATTGTGATACTGGGAACTCTGCATGTTTAGCCTCAATATATACATTGTGTGTAAGTTCTATATTCCTTGTTAAGGCACATCGTCTGGCAAGGGTGTTTTTCTGAAAGAAAAGCACTGCAGTGGAAAAGGAGGCCAGCTTGGAAAATATGGAAAGCAAGAGATAAAAATGCAGTACTTTTTTTTTTCAATATGTTGTTTGGTTGGTTTGCTGTTTGTTCATGGCTTTTTTGTCTGTCTTTGAAAGCAGCCCCTCAGATGTTAATGCATGCAACGAGTTCTTTGTAAAGGGCTGTCTTTGCAAAAAACTGCCAGTTTTGTGATGCAAGACAGAAACAGCTTCCTCTGGGCTACAGCTGGAAGGCTTGAAAATGTGTTCAGGAAACTTGTGATATGACGGAGTCTGATTAATACAATTTAATGTCATGAAGTGCAAGATGTAAGTTGTCTAATAAAATATTCAGAGTATTTATATGCCAAGCAGCAGAAAAGGGCTGTGCATTGGAATGACAGGAAACAGGCACAGAGTGCACGATGGACAAGCTTTCCAGCCAAACCAAACCAGAAGCACAGAGAGCACAAAGGACACGCTGAGGAGGCCCAGCAGCTTGTTGCTGAGGGCTCATTTCATACAAGGACTGGCACGCGGAATATGAAATAAATTAAAAATAAAAGGGCAGGGGGAGGTGGCAGTGAGGTAGCCTCAAAGGTTCAACTCTGCTTTTGTCACCAACATTCTCCTAGTTCCTGTGTTTATTTTTCTAGAGAATTTGCACTCAACAGAGCTTCAGTCCCTTTGATCAAATCAGTCTTAAGAGCAGCTCGGGGCTGGGTCAGTCATTTAGATGCGAGCGCTGACTGGGGTCCAGCCAACAAAAGAACATTAGGCGCAGGCCACCCGTATAGCTTTTCATATTAATGAGCACAAAGCCTTTAGTTTTGCAAACTGAGGGACGTTGGGGGGATTTTTGAACCAGCAGGCTGATGTACAAGGCTCTGGATCTATACAGCACTCTGGTAAAGAGGGGAACACATGTGGGGACAATCCAGGCTGTAGCAGTGCCCCCACTGCCACATTAGGGACACCACAATTGCTTTTAGAGCTCCTAAACCAGCTGGTGAAAGACTGTTCTTCTTTTCTCTGCACACTGAAAGGCAAGTTGAACAGAAAATCTGTCCCTTCCTCCATTATCTCTGAGCACCAAAGCAAAGAACTAAAAAAAAAAAATTAAAAAATTTTAAAAAAAAATCATTTTGTGCCCAGGCTGATATTTTAAAGAGCTTTATAAGACTGATTCAGCCAGTGCAATCAACACTAATTTTAACAAATATTTTTACTTGCAAAAATACTGTGCTGAATTAAGAATGGCACACGTTGTGTGCCTTTCACAAAGCATGGGGTGGCTGCTGCCATGCAAAGGTGGGTGCAGGGTCAGACCCTTTACCTTCAGAACTGGTCCTGCCTTCTGGAGGGACAGAGATTCATCTGTCAGAATCCCTTGGATCTTCCGGAGCTGCACCCTGGCTCTTGGCTTACCTGTGGATAACTGGGCTGCTGTGGAGCACCGCAGAACTTTCAGCTTGGTGCCAACACATAGGGACTGCAGAATCTAAGCAACATCTTCTTGGGGCCAGCAACAGCCTGGGAAGGAAAAAACAGCATCAGAAACCTGTGAGATGGAAAGGTTTTGGCTGTTTGAGCTAAAAAATGTAGACTAAAAATCTCTATGGCAAAGAACAACCTTTTTCACAAGGATTCCAGCAGAATAAATGACATAGGTGTTGGAATAACAGCCAGTGCCCACAGCAAAGACAGTTCCCTGTCCTGTGGGCTCCATACATCACACGTGAACATGGCACTATCCTGACTGCTTCCCAAAGCACTTCTCTGCAAGAAGCACTGGAGAACCACACAAGGCAAGAGTTCTGCAAGTGCCAGATCATTTTGCAGCAGAAAAGTTGTAAAATATGAAAGATTCTAGCAACCACAGTAAATCAAATATTCATGGCTTGTAAATACTCCAGTGAATCTCTAAGTTACTTCTGGGCAAAAACAAACACAGGGCAAACTTCCCAAAGTATGGTTTCATAACAAAATTTCAGATTGTCTGTTCCTGTTTGTGGGAGAACATGAGGTTACAGGCTGCCCAGCTTAAGAAGACAAGGAGAATCTACACCTCCCTGTCATACATTTCTACTGACAAAGGAATTAAGACCAAGAATTTGGGTAAATGGAGGGGTAAAATTGAAATACGGATGAGGTCTTACCTCCTAGGACACTTAACTTGCTAGACTACAAACAGTTTTGCTGTGCATGGCTCTCCTTGCTAAACCTCTTTGTTTTCAAACTCCCTTCCTCCATGGCAGAACTGAGTAAGTTCCATATGTCAGAGCTTTAGGTTAAAAGCTTTGTGATGAGTTAATTTTAATGGATCCATTACCAGTCTGTTGGGCTGTTGTCATGAGGAGCTCAGGTGGCTTCTTGTTAAGATCAAAATCAATGTGCCATTTGTCCCAGCTCCATCTGTCCTGTGACAGCACTGGCTCCACGTGAGCTCACAGAGTGTTTTCCTGCCATTTCTACATGAAAATTGAACCTCTTAAAGAAGCCAGGCCAAAATCACCAGAGACCAGTCACAAAAAACAAGTTAGCCAGTTTGCTGGGTACTGATCCAACAGCTACCATCTTCCCAAAGTCCAGACTACACTACTACTGCTTCTTTTCCTCTGTAAGAAGCAATTCAATTTGCTGTGTTTGATACACATGCAGAAGAACAAAAAGCCAGTTGGTGAGCAAACTGCTGATGCTCCCACAGGGGGATTCAGGTTCATGTTCTGTCACCTTTCCCTGCAGTAATATAAAGGGTCTGACACACTTTCCTGTATTTCATACCCAGCTGTTAAACTCGCAGATGAACCTGAACCTTCTCACTTGTCCAGGTCATTCCCCTCCTCTGCACAATGAGGCTGAGAACACAGAGCCACAAAACCCAAGCAGGTAATTACCTTTCCCCACTGGTCAGAACTGGGCTGTCTGTATGAACTGCCAGAACACTAAGAGCTTTACAGCATCTCAAGGGTCATCTTAAAGAACAGTGCTTTGGGAAAGCAGGAGCTGTCCTGGTGCTTCTGCAAATACAATCAGTTGTATTAAACTCTCAGGGTCAAGAGCCCAGATGTCCCCAGGAAGCAGGTGAGAGGAGCAGCATGGCACAAATATTGACCATCACAATTAGAAAATACAGTTCAGCTTCTTGTGGTTCTCTGACCAGCCACTGCTGAAATACCAGTTACATTTTTCAGACAAAACTATCCTTCCTGAGCTATGAATTAATTCTTGCTGTCTGTTGGTAGCCGAGTATTTCCACTGATGTGTCACACATCGCCTGCTGCTCCTTTTTCAGTTTGTCAGTGTTTGATCCTGTGCTGCCTCACACTCCTCCCTCTTTTTTGTCCCCTCTTCTCTGTTGTGTGATTTTATAAACGCAAGCATCAGGAACAATTACATAAGATTGTCTCCTTTTCTAGCTTCAGGTAATACTTTTATCCACAGACTAAGATTGAAAAAGGAAATACTTAAGAATTCAACTTCCTTCACTATCTCCAAGACAGTACTCTTAAAAAGGAACACAGATTTCTACATATGTGATAAAATCTCTTTGTATTAAAAGATGTACTGAAAAGAAACATTCAGAACTATTCTGCACAAAGCACAGGATGCCTAAAGTCCTTACCTAAGCCATACACTCCAAATCCCAATTCAGGCTCCCAGGAAACAGGCAGGATACCCTTTATTTGATGTCCATATTAACAGGAAAAGGTTTAGTTATGAATTCTCCCGGAGACAACAGACTAAGTGCCATGGTGGTGGCCCCAAGGAAAGCAGGCCTTTGGCATAGCAAGAGCAGAAAGCACAATTTTCACATAAGCTGGGCTCACATAGACCTCCACAAGCACCTGGATTCTGGATGCCATGCCAAAGGACAGTGCAGGAGCTATGGAGAAGAAAGATAACAAGGAAAATAGGAACTAAACCCCCCCAAAATTAAGTCATTAGATAATTACAAATGCTTTAACTTCTCATGAGCTTCATCAAAAGAAAGGTGGCCAGCAGGTTGAGGGAAGTGATAGTCCCTCTCTACTCTGCCCTCGTGAAACCCCACCTGGAGCACAGCACCCCGTTTTGGGGTTCCCAACACAAAAAAGACATGTAGCTGTTGGAGCAAATCCAGAGCAGGGATATGAAAGTGCTTTGAGGGCTGGACCCCTCTGCTCTGGAGCCAGGCTGGGAGAGCTGGGAGTGTCCAGCCTGGGGAAGAGAAGGCTCTGGGGAGACCTGATTGCACTGTTTCCCTCTGCTCACTTTCCCTGGTACCAAATAATCACCAAAAGGAAAATGAGAGCAAATGAAGTTTCAGAGTGAGGAGATGCTCATCATTTAAGGGAACTCCACAGCTGTGACTTAAGACTGTGATCATCTCTGCTGAGGGCAGCAGATCCCCAGGAATTATATTCCTCAACCTCTTGTAGAGCCTACAGCTAGACATCAACATTTTACTAGCTTACAAAACTTTTGTCACGATCAAATCATCACAGTAATGTTATGTGGCAAAACTACACAACCTTCCTGAAACATCTCTTTATTAAGAGATTCAGGTTAGTTCACGTGTAGTGGCAGTTAACAGCAATAGTTCAGCAGTTTAAAAAACCT
Organism: Entomyzon cyanotis; assembly: GCA_024500445.1. Taxonomy (NCBI): domain Eukaryota; kingdom Metazoa; phylum Chordata; class Aves; order Passeriformes; family Meliphagidae; genus Entomyzon; species Entomyzon cyanotis. Next base: position 1,741,103 of record JAKEPQ010000033.1, on the reverse strand, counting down.
ATTAAGAATATTCTAGGGATGTTGCTGGCTCTAGATTTAGCTGCCAGTTAATGATTACTTGCTGATTTTGTCTAGCCTCTGGCTGGAAAGGCATTAAAGCAAACTCCCTCCATGCACTCTGGCTAGTGCATGACCGACATTTGTGTTGAATGCTCACCTTGTGTCTGCTTTTGTTGCCTTGTCTCTGCTTTATGTCTCATTTGGATCCATTTCCATTCCCAATGCCATTCCTGAAAATGCTCACCTCACGTGGGACTGCTTTTCATTCACTAAACTTGGCCTGAAAAGATGAGTGTCAACACAAACCCAGTTCTAAATACACGACAGCTCTTGAGCACCACACACACTGCACCCATGCACCTCATTCCACTCCAGCCCCTCTACACCAACTGAGCTTGTATTGGGATGGCAAAAATTAAATTGGACTTTGTGCTTATGGATCACGTGCATTAGTTTTTCTACAACTGATAGCCCTTTCCTGGCTAATTCTAGCAGAAATAAAGGTATCAATAAGCAGCAGTTTCTGTTGAGCACACATGAAACCACTGACTCTCTCTCAGCCAATAAAGATGCTTCTACTGAAGTTCTCTCTGATTTTACATCCATGAATACTAGGACATATAGTAGTCCTTCTTGCAGCTTTACTTCTCTCTAGTGGAAAAATAATCCCCTGCACTCAAAGTTATCCCAGCCATTCCAAACCCTTTCACTTCCACTGCAGAAACCTGAACTGCAGCTGGCCTGGCCCAGTAGCTGACCTGCTGATTTAGTTTTGAGGGGGTTTTAGACACAAGATACTACAATAAAATTTCACAAGTAAACTCTTAAGTATCTAAAATATGCAGTATTATCTTATTTTTACCTCCAATATCACCAGCACATAGCTTAAGGAAGAAAGCCATCATAGAAGGAAAAAAGGACTTTCAAAGATATCACAGTGATGACCATCAGTCATTTTCCAACTTTGCAGGATTTCAGCTCAAAGTCAATCTAAAAAAGCCAGCATATTTCTAGCAAGAAAGCAAGAAATCACAGTTCATCTCTGCTTCTAAACCCAAGCTGCTCGTATCAAAGATTGATGGTATCATTTTCCAGCTTTCAACAGATGAGCCATAATTTACAAATAAACAAACAAAATACCATGCATAGAAATTTTTCCATAGATTAGTAAGATAGATTGATAGATAGACAAGGCAGATAGAGAGATATGGATGCACCTGCCTGTATAACTTTGTATAGAAAGGGACGGGAAAGTGAGATGTTATGTTCTTTCACACATGGCAAACAATCTTTTTTCCAGGAGAATCAGCTTCCTTCTTCAATGACCACCAGGATGCCTGAAGACAGCACTGAGAAGGCTCTCTGACACCAATGGCCTGCGTGTGCAGCACTTCAAGAAAGTAATGCCTGCCTCTTAATACTACAGTGATGTTAAGGAGGTTTGTTCCCAATTTTTGGTGACAAGATGAATGACCTGAAGCCATTTACTGTAAAATTCCTGCACAAGCACCATGGAAAATCACAGCCAAAAGAAGGAAGGAACCAAGGTGTCCAACAACCATGGCCCAAGCTGCCAGAGAGCCCCCTTTAAGCCTGGCTGCACTGCCACCCCAACGAGCACCAAAAGCAAAGGGCTCTACTGAGAAGAAGCAAATCTAACTCACTGCCAGCATGTAAATATAAAGGGTGAAAAATTAAAAAACCCTGCACCGTCAGCCTCGATTCCCAAGGAGAAGCGTTGGAAGGCTCTGCCCCTCAACACTTGCCCAGCGTGTTCACAAAGGTAACTGGGATCTAAGCTGTGCCCTCTGAACGAGCAGAACCAGCCTCCCTTCAGTGGGAGAAGCCATGGCCTCAGCCGTACCCCCGGCTGCCTCCTGTGCCCCAGCAAACGGCCTTGGCTGAAAATGTTTGAGTGTTTGGCTGCAGCACAGGCCCAGGGTGTAGCGAGGCCCTTGTTGTGTCTCCCAGCGCTGCTCGGCAGCCCCATGGGGCCCCACGGCCGCAGCCCTTCCCCGCCGGGGCCCTCAGCAGCCCAGCCCGGCCTGGGCCCTGCAGCCCCGACTGGCCCCAAGGGATGGGCTCTGCCCACTGTGCCCGCTCTGCCCGCAGGCCTGGCCCAAGGCTTTGCAGGATGCTTCCTCCCTGCTTTGCACAACCTCAGCCCAGAGTGTCCCCTTAGCTGTGGGGGAGGCTTAGCTGTGCTGAGAAGACTAAAAAACCCCCTGAAATTTAATTCTGCTGTGCAATTCCTGAGCAATCCGTGCAAACCTTAGCAGAGACCCCAAAATAGCTGTGTGGGCCTCACAAGGTCCAGGCCCAGATGATCCCACTGAAAGAAACGTGCCTGAGCCCAGGCACCCCCAGCATGGGCTCCCCCAGCCCCTCGGGGCCCCGCTGCTGGTCCCAGCAGCCCCGTGCCTGGCTCCTGCCCGCCCACACCATGGGCATCCACGGCTGCTCCCGGACATGGAGCTCAGACAGTGCTGGTACCGTGTGGGCTTTGCTGGCAGTACCACCCGGACACTGGTGTGAAAACTCCAACTCTTTATTTGAACATAAAACATGGCCCAACATACTGGGGAAGATGTGGGGGCCCACCGTTAGTCCCGGCCAGAGACGAGGGGGCTCTGGGGTAGAGGGTCTCGGTTTGATAGCATGGGCAATGGGGTGATGTCAGCAACGGGGTTTAGCTGAGGCAGGGCATCTGGGTACAAACGTGAAGAACTTTGATGACAGGACAAGTTCCCCCGGACTGGGCTGTTTGGCTGCTCTTGTGAGTGTGCAGAGCGGTGCCTGTGGAGAGAAGAGGTGGCTGAGGCCCCCAGCTGCACCTGGGACGCAGGGAGCCTCCTGCACAGCAGGGCCCAGAGCTGGCAAGGCTCCCCAGCATGACTGGAGCTGCTGGCACACCTTGGCCCAGGTGGACAGCTGCCCCTCAAGGCCCCAGCGAGCAGGGGATGGCTCCGGCCAGGGTCCCTGGCAAGGAGTGGCCCCAGAGCACTTCTGCCTTTCAAGGGCAATCTTGTCCCCAACTCTTTCTCCTCCCCACCTTGCTTTGCCTCTGCCCAATGCTCGTGGGGCTGCTCTTGGCCAGGCAGCCTCAGTGGGAGCCAGCACTGCCTTCAGCCCAAGCAGGCTCCCCAGGGCAAGGCCCAGCAATGAAGAGGCCAATTAAAGCACTGGACAGCAGCAGAACCCTCAGCAGAGTTATTTGGACAACTCGCCACAACTCCACAGCAGCCTCACTGGGAATATTTCCTGAGTTTGAGCAGCCTTTAAAGGAAGCTGTTTGAGGGAGAGATCAGCAAAACACTCACGATTTTCTCTTCTGGCAATACCAGATTCCGACGGAGCACAATATGAAGAAAGCTGCACCACCAACCAGGATGCCCATCAACTTAAGCAAACAATATGTTCCCCAGCAGAAAACTTTTCTCATGCTTTTCCGGATAATGTGAGCACTTGTTGTGGTGCCTGCTGTGTCTGCAGGAGCAATGTGGATGGTGAGCCCGAGCTGCACACTGCTGCTGAGATGGCAGCACGCTGGCTATGGCCAGGACGCTCTCTGTTTCCCCCAGTGCTGCGCCCTGCAGGCCCTCTCAGGACACACTGGAGCCCTGCGCTCCCCATCTCCATTTTCCTCAGCATTGGACACCCTCCGCAGCCCCTCCCAGGTTTCAGGACCCATCTGCCACTGAGGGACCCCAGCAGGGCTGCTCACTTCCTGAGTCCCCTGAGCCTGCTTGGGATAATTCTTCTACTCTGTGCCAATCTTCTCCAGGCAGTATTTGTCAAAGGCATGGATAAGGACAAGCAAAATGTCCAGGGTTTTGGAATGGCTCCAGGACCCTCCCTCCTCCAGATACCCTCCAATCCTGATCTACCCCAAGATGGAAATTTGCAGGGGATCTCAGGGTCTGCATTGCCCATGGCGCAGCTTGGACACCCTGTCAGGTGATGCCAAATGCCTCCCTGCAGAGGCTGGGGAGAACCTGCAGCCGGACCAGGCTGGGAAACAGCCCTGCAGGGTGTGAAAGCAGCAGCAGGGCAGCAAGGCTGCAATGGATCCCTTCCTGCTGTGCTGGGCGCAGAGTGTCCAGATGTGCAGGAAAAGACCCTGGCTGCTGAGTGTCAGGAGAAGGCTGAGGGAAATGCACCCACCATGCTGTGTCTGCAGTTCAGTCAGGACTTGGTCCAGATGTTTGGATGCCTCCAAGGATTCCTTATGTCCTATTGGTTTGTTCTTCCCTCTTGGAGGACCTTGAGAGAAAGTATTTGCATTTCCCATTAAAGGATCACACCAAAGCAGTGCTAAGCCTGTGGGCTCGGCAGGGACACAGTACTCACCCCTGTAATGGGAGCTGGGCTCAGGCTCAGCATCCAGCCTAGGAGCTGGAAAAGTCCTCCCTGCAGACACACCTGTAACTCAACAGCCAGAGAAGCTTCTGTCAGCTCTGCTGATGTGCATGGGCAGCACTGAGCTGCAGGAGCAGTGAGGGGATCCCGCAGGGCGAGGGCACACACGTGCAGGGCTCTGTCCTGGCACCTGCAGCAATGCCCCACTGGCCAACTTTGAGCTCTGAGCTGGCAGCTCTCCCAGGGGAAAGGCCTTGACCTACCCTCACCATCTCCCAGAGGTTCAGTCATGGACATGGGTTCGGAATCCAGATCCTCTTCATCAACAGGCTCAGCTGCAAACAAAGGCATGACAGAACAGCTCCCATGACACTGCTCAAGATCCTCCATCAGGCTGGAGTGGCAGTGACTGCAACTCAGCAATGGGATCCCTCCTTGGCACTCCCTCACCTCTGCCTTCCACTCAGGAGCACAGGCAGAGGCACCACGTGCCTGCAGTGGCCCCACACTGGGATGGAAGGAGCCCCTTGCAGGGCAGGCAGGGCACAAAGGACTCCCAGGAGCTGCCAGCAGCTCTAAACCCTGGCTCTGGCTCAGCCCCAGCCAGAGCCAGGGCTTGGCAGCAGCAGCAGCAACACGTCAGGCTCCCTGGGGCCATTAAAGGAGCTGCTCAAGGCACAGAGCCCCGGGGCACATCCCTGGGCCCAGAACCTTCCCTCTCTGCTCTTCTCTGTGGCTGCACAGAGCACACAGAAGGAGCAACTGGCATTTCACATGGGAAGAAGACTGACAGCTAAATGCTCCTTCCTCCCACTGACAGTGGTTCTGTGGGATGACTTTTGGGGACAAGAGTAGAGATTTACAGGCCAAACTTTCCAGAATCCATCAAATTTCAGAGTATTTTATGGGAAATGGCACAAGAATATTACTCTGGACAATGATTACACAAGGAGGATGATTACTCTATGAGGGGAAGGGATTGTGAGAACATACCTCCGTTAAGCTCCAAGATCCTCAAACCGTCATTCACCACCCTTTCCAAATGCTGCAAGTTACGTTCCCAATCTAGAAGGGAGCACAGATCAGAGCTATTTCCATGGTGTGCTGGGATCCCCTTCTGCCTTAGGGCACTGGGCACTGCAAGGGGGTTGGGTAATGCTGTGGGAGCCAGATGTCAATGGATATGGCCATAGCTGCAGAGTGGCCTGGGAAGCTCTTTGCTGGCTCCTGGCAACTGTCTACCCTCTTTCCAGGGCCAGTGAAACATCCCTGGAGGGGCAGCTGGATCAGCTCAGGATCCCTGGGAGCTCTCTCACTCCCACAGAGGGAAAAGCCCTGGAGAAAAACTGTAGGTGGCAGGGCCACAACTATCCATCCCTTCTTCCATCTCTCCCTGCCTCTCCAAGACAGCTCCCACAGCCCAGGAGGACAGAGTCAGGGTCCCCTGGAACACACTGCAGCCCTGCTCTCCCCCTCTGCCTTTTCCCCACCATGGGCACCCCTTGCACTCACTCTCAGGTTTCAGGACATGTCACTGACAGAGGGACCCCAGCAGGACTGCTCAGTACCTGACACCCCTGAGCCCTCTTGGGATAATTCATCTGTGCTGTGCCTGTCTGCTCCGGGCTGTGCCCGCACTGCCAAGCAGCAGAGATGGCAGCTCAAGCCTCAGCAGGGCTCAGGCCCAGAGGCACAGCAATTACCTCCTGTGGCTGTGCCTGGCATTGCCTCCCTTCCTTCAGCAGAGGCTGCCAATGAGCCACTGCTTCCTCTGGGAAAGTTCACCTTCAGCATAGTCTCTCTGTCCAACTCTTGAGAAAGGAAGAGGTACAGCTGGATCAGATGGGACTGTTCCCCACTGGGAAGGTGGCATCATCAGAAGGCAATACTTTTCAAAATCATGGAAAAAGTTCAGGAAGTCACCCAGGCACAGCAGAGCTGGGCCAGGGTCCTGTCTCCTCCCAAGAACAGCCACTCCTGTTCTACTCAGAGACCGGGAAGCTGAAGGGGATCTCAGGGTCTTCAGGGCCCTTGGTGCAGTTTGGACACCCTGTCAGCTGATGCCAAATGCCTTCCTGCAGAGGCTGGGGAGAAGCTGCAGCCAGACCAGGCTGGGAAACAGCCCTGCAGGGCGTCAAAGCAGCAGTGGAAAAGCGAGGTTGCAATGGATCCCTTCCTGCTGTGCTGGGCACAGAGTGCCCAGATGTGCAGGAAAAGGCCCTGCTGCTGAGTCTGAGGAGAAGGCTGAGGGAAATGCACCCACCACGGCATTTCTCCAGATCACTCAGCATCTGGTCTATGTGTTTGGATGCCTCCAGGGACTTATTGTCTCCTGTAGGTTTGTTCCTCCTTCTTGGAGGACCTTGAGAGAAAGTATTTGCATTTTCCCATTAATGGATCACACCAAAGCAGTGCTCAGCCTGTGGGATCAGCAGGGACACACTACTCACCCCTGTGATGAGAGCCAGGCTTGTGCTCAGCAACCAGCAAAGGAGCTGCAAAAGTCTTCCCTGCAGACACACCTGTAACACAACAGCCAGAGAAGCTCCTGACACCTGGTTCTTGCCAGGTTGCCAATGATTATTCTCTGAGGGGAAGTTGAGAACTTACCTGCAGGAGGCTCTAGGGGCTGCAAATCTTCATGAAGCCAAGCTGCTGGAGATGTCTTCCCAGCACCCTCACCTAGAAGAGAGCACAGATCAGAGCTATTTCCATGGTGTGCTGGGATCCCCTTCTGCCTTAGGGCACTGGGCACTGCAGGGGGGTTGGGTACAGCTGTGTGAGCCAGATGTCAATGGACATGGCCAAAGCTACGGAGGGGTTTGGGGAGTTCTGAGATGGTTCCTGGCCATAGTCCACCCTCTTTGCAGGCCCTGTGCCACGTCCCTGGGGAGGAAACTGGACTAGCCCAGGGCCCCTCGGGGCTCTCTCAGTCCCACAAAGGAAACCCCCTGTAAACCCCTGGGGAAAAGCATTCCCAACACGTTCCAGGGAGAAGAGGCCTCTGTCCCAGGAAAGGGGGAGGCAGGCCGCTGGCTCACCTGCTCTCCACGCTCCCACCGGAGCAGCCTGGGCAGCCCTGGCATGCAGGGCCACTGCCAGGAGGAGCAGGAGGAAAAGGCGCAGAGCAAGGGCCATGGTGCCTTGCCCTCAGCCAGTCCCGCAGCTCTTGCTGCCACCACTGTCCTGACACCGCTGTCCTAATGTCAGCACCGCTGCTGCCGCCGCCCTGCTGCTGCTGCAACAGTTGTGGTCAAGGACTGACTGGTCGGTTGTTGTGGTGCTGTGCAACCATAGGGCACTGTGGAACCATGGGGCACTGTGACCTCTGTGACCTCATGGCCCTGCTGTGACTGAAAGACTGGGGACCAGAAAGACCGGAAGGATTGTGTGGGAATGGATCTCAAGAGCTGCCCTCCCAGTTAGGAGAGAATGTTTTGTAGGCAGCTCCATCCAATCTAGTTATTTTCACAAGAGCTGATTTACATGACATTGGACAAGTGAGACATGTCATGATTCTTCCTGCAATATTAATGTCAAGTCCAAAATTCAACTCATGTTGGTGTTTCCCACTATTGCAGGTAGCACCAGCCCTGCTATGCCAACACTCAGTGCTGGTGTGTGGCCCATATTTAAATAGTGAAGGACTTGCTGTCATAATTTATAAAAGTAATGCAATGCAGGCCATCAGGGCAGCTGCATAAATGTGAGCGCCATGGGCCTGTGATCTGTTGCTGCCTGCTCCATCCAAGTGATGTGCCCTTGGTACCAGCACAAGGCGTAGCCAATACCTCCAAGGAATTAATGCAGTGCTATAGTGGACTTCCAGGAGATTCAAACAAAAAGCTTGGGTGTCCTTATATTGCAATTTAGGCTACAAGTTCCCTTGATAGATGCAGTAACATTTGCATGGAGGCATCCATGGGCTTCCAATGACTGAGATGGTAAAGACAAGGAATAGAGAAATACTATAATTGGAATGAGATAAGAAGCACCATTGCAGGGAAGGGAATGTATTAAACATCAAGCAGTGAATATGTAACTTCTTATTTTTGAGACCACTTGCTGTTTCTAGACTGTCTGTCTATCCCCCTTCCTGAATTACAGGGGACCCAATCCCCCTGCATGCTTTAGGGGAGACCTAAACCCATTTCACATCTTATGGGTGTCCCCAGCCACACCAAACCCCCACTGTGTGCCTCATGAGAGAAACCAGACCCCTGATCAACTTACAGGGGTCCCTAAGCCCTTGCACACCTTCGGACATATTGGACAAACTCCCTGCAATATCGGACAAACTCCCTGCACAACTTAGCGGTGTCCCCAGCCCCCTACACAGCACAGAAGTGACCCAAACCCCCTGCATGCCTTTAGAGGGACTCAAACAGGACAGTTGAGGAGCAGCAACCAAGTTGCACCATATTCCCAGTGTGTGTTCACCAAACATCCCTGGGTGAACAGATGAGGCCTGGGGGTCAAATCCCCACTCCACTCGTGAGGGATCCTGGGGTGCAACAGGCCCAGCCTCTGTCGGGCTCTGAGCTCATCTCTTGGGCTGTGAAGGGCTTCCAGATGATGCACAGCTCAGTCCCATACCATCCCATTTTTTCCAAGGCAAGCACTTACTGATGGCTTCCCTCTTTTCCTGGGCATGCCACTGGAGGAGGTCCAGGCCCAGATGATCCCACTGAAAGAAACGTGCCTGAGCCCAGGCACCCTCAGCATGGGCTCCCCCAGCCCCTCGGGGCCCCGCTGCTGGTCCCAGCAGCCCCGTGCCTGGCTCCTGCCCGCCCACACCATGGGCATCCACGGCTGCTCCCAGACATGGAGCTCAGGCAGTGCTGATGCCCTGTGGGCTTTGCTGGCAGTACCACCTGGACACTGGTGTGACAGCTCTGTCCCTCTTTATTCATATGTAAGAGCTTATCTGGGAAGCTCTCAGTCAAGCGTCACTTGAGCGTTTCCAAATCCTTTCCTGGTGGAAATGGATGGCCAAGCTTGCCATTATCACGAGCAAAAAGCATGTTCCCTCATAGAAACCTTTCCAATTCCCATCTCTTCATTGGGAACACGTGTTGTGGTGCCAGCTGCATCTGCGGGAGCAATGTGGAGTGTGAGCCCGAGCTGCGCACTGCTGCTGAGCTGGCAGCACCTTGGCTACGGCCAGGACGCTCTCTGTTTCCCCCAGTGCTGCGCCCTGCAGGCACCTTGCCGCCCCTTGGCACAGGCTGTGGCACCCAACAAAGCCCACAAGGCTGGGAGGAGAGCCTGCGCGGAGCGCAGCTGCTTGGGCAGTCGCTCCTTCGAGGGACACGAGCCAAAGCCATCCCTGCAGCGGCTGCTGCCAGCCCCGACCCTCCCTGCCCTGCTGGGACAGCTCCCACAGCCCAAAGGGATGGACTGTGTCAAAAAGTCTACAGCCAGGAAAGAGAATGTCACAATAATTGTGCGCTGCTTTTCTGCTCTGCACTTGGTCCCAGAAGCATCCATCACACTCCTCTAAAGGCCTACACATGGTCTGACAGCCGTTATGCTTTTCCAGTCTGCAGTCAGGAAGTTTGCTAAGAATCCACCAACAAATTCCATATTACCTCTGTGAATTGCACACTACAGTTTCCTTCGTTTATTCCAAATACCTGGAGGTTCCTGTATATAGTAATGGTCTTGAGGATCTGTGATTCTTCGCAGTGATTTCTTTTTTTATTGAGACAAATGGAACAACCGTATTGTTTTTAGTTTTAGCAGGTCCAGTTTTTTCTGAGCATGATGGTTTACTTACAAAACTGCGGGTAAATTTCTTTTAATTTAGATTTATTCGTTCCCCAAGCAATTCTTTTGACAATCTGCCATTCACTTCTTAGTTCCATATATGAAAATTTTTGACTCTGTTTTTATAGGAGTATAAAGATCTCAGAAAGCTTTATTTTTATTTTTGATCACATTCTCTCTCCCCACTCCCAACTGTTACTAAGATCCTTTTTGTAACATGCCTGAGGATAGGTAGAGTTATTTGGGAAATGCTTGGTTAACCTGAGAAATGGATTATTATTTTTAGTGCCATAAACATACATTGCTTCAAGCTTCACAGCTGCAGTCCTGATTTGCTGCTCACTGCATGGATGCTTGTCTCAATTAAAACAATGTTTGTGAGGCAGCTGAAGAGCTTGGACCTCAGAGATTAAAATTCCTGGGATGAGCAGGAGGAGGAAGAAAGGATGTTGAAAAGATTTAACACTAAGAATAAAGGGAAGATGTTGCACATACTAATATATCTGGGAGGAAATGCTGTAGATTGAATATGATAATCTGGAGACATATTCAGCACCAGGAAGCCACCGTGGTGAGAAACTGTGGGGGCAGCAATCAGGGAGGGGTGGACTTTGTGTCCCAATCCTGTGACAGCAGTCACACTCAGAGATGACTGGATGATGGGCAGTTCTTGTAGTTGATGTCACCAACGATAAAATGTTTGTTACATTAAACGAGTGTCATCATATTGTGTGGAAGAATATCACACATCTATCTACATGTATTGAACCACAGTTATTTCATTATTAAATGAATAAAACATCTCAAAACATCATCAAGTGCCTCAATTTTCAAACTGCTGTTACTAGAAATTCCACCTATAAAGCCAAAACAGAGACCAGGTTTTGTGACTATGGATGGAAAGATTTCTTGGGCATATATTTTATTTCTCTGAGCTGCCTATAGAAACCTACCACCAATTCTGTCATAGTATTGTAAGGACTCTTTAGGGTTGAAAGTGCTCTTCACAAGCAAAGAATGCTGCTGTGGTATGTCCTGTGCTACTGCTACAATGTATAACCGGCATCTGAAGAAAGGGACAACAAAATCATTCATTCAGGAGGTTTAAAACTCACTGTGGCTCATCTCTGTTAATCAGCCCTTTTTAAAAATTGTTTCTGATGAATATTCATTTTTCAGAGGCAACAGTATGTCAAACCCTCAAAAATCAAAGCAGATGTACAGAAAAAATTGTACATAAGTTTTTGTGGTACAAGATGTTCTATTTTATGCATCTCTTCAGGTGTGTACTTGGGATCCTACTCAACAGAGAAGGACCATGTATCCTGCTGATACAATGTTTTTATTCCCTTTACATTTGTATTCTGGCCGTTGAGTTCTTTTAGATTGTTTTTTGAAAGAAATTGTTTTGGTGCAATCACTTGCATGACAGAGCTTTATATTTTCGTCTTCCCTACTTCTTAAATAACTTCAGATCTTTTTAATGTTTTCCAAACTGCAATATTTAAAAAAAAAAAACATATTCTAAAAACAGTTAGATTTCTTCTGAAGCAGAAGGCAGTTGTTGGTCCTTCAGTTAATTCAACTTCAAAATAAACTGAGAAAACAGATAGTAATGTGAGAATTCTGATATGGAGCAGACAAAACAGCCACCACAAATGGTAAATTCTGGCTGGAACTAGATTTGAAAAAGTTGATATGGAATTAGATATGGAATTCTGTTAATATTTACAGAATTCAAGGTTAAAACAAGGAAAAAAGGAGTTATGGGACCTGTGCTTTAGTTGTGTCCTCATGGTCTGCCATGAGCATTCCAGGTCTCTTCAGCTGCTAGGAAAACTTTCCTTTGCAGTTTCCTTAGCCTGTAGTGTGAAAGAGGGATGATGATGGTGCTTTTCTACCACTTGCAGTGCTCCAGGGATGAGGTGATGGATATTTGCAGGAGACTTGGCTGTGCAGTGATGGCATTTGTAAAACACTTAGGGCCAGGTTGGAGCTGAAGCAACTATTGCAACCACAAAATTACCAAGCTCTTGGTTTGAATCACTCGCCTCACGTTTCCCATTACAGTCCTGTTTTATTTCCTGGCTTGGGTGATTGGGTTAATGAGAAGCCACAGCCCCAGGGAGGGGTGATTTGCTCTCTCTGCTGTGGAACTCAGTGGTTAAAGGCCCTGTGAAAGGTGGGAGGAGATGATAAGCACTGTGACAGTGGACACTGGAGCATATTTTAATTCACCTGTGCTGAACAAGAACCAGCCCAGCATCACAGGGTTGCAGCACATGTGGCCCCCAGCACAATAAAACACTATAAAAGTTAATTTTTTATTAATATGCATCACCAGGCATGGCTTCCACCAAAACGCTGCCACTGGCATGAGCGTTTGCATACTTGCAAGGGAACAGCAACAGCTTAAAAAACTACACTTTCAGACTCCAGGTGGACAAATACCCTTCAAATCTTCTTATACTTCAGCAGTATAGATGCCTATGAAATGCAGAGCTACTTCAAAGTAAGGTAATGCCCTGGGGTTCTACATTAAATCTTAAAAACTTGGATCTCCTGCCATAAGCCAGTAACAAATAAAATCCAGTTTCGAAGGCTGATTTTTAATTTCTAGTATGCCAGAAGAATGGTATTGCTACACCTGTCTTCAAATGTCACTTAATTACAGAAAAACTCTCTAGAGTGCCAGACACCAGGATTAGTTACTCAACACTTTGCCTCACAATGTATCAGCCTTAATTACAGTGAGAGGTAGGTCTTAATTACAGTCCGATTAAAGCCAGTCAGCATTGTGTGAATGGCAAGGAGAATTTGCACGTGGATAGATGAATATGCCCCACATAAGAATGAGGTACATTTGCCTTTACTTGGAAGAAAGTAGAGACGGAGCAATGCAATATTTGGGGTTTACCCAGCTATGAATGTGCTGAGAAGCTGTAAGAACTTACCTGTTTTACAGAGCACAAGCACTGGTACAGCCAATAATGCACCCACATGAAGGGATCTCCAGGACATTCCTTATTCTTAACAAGAATTGGGCAGCAAAATGCTGGCATTTTTTCTTTTATCTGAACTGGAAGCCATAGTCCTCTCCTGTTTCTTCTTGAGCACACTGTGTTATTTGCAGACTTCACTGTCTGGCCCATCACTAAATAGCACAACTACCAAATTACAGGTGCCAGCATTGTTACCCTAGCATTAATGCAGCACCGCTTTGATGGTGCACAGGAGCATAGAGTAGCTTGGTTTGGAAGGGACATGTAAAGGCCATCTAGTCCAAAGCCCTGCAGGAAGCAGGGACACCTTTAACTAGATCACACTGCTCAGAGCCTGAGTTTGAATATCTCCAGGGATGGATCCCAACCTCTCTGGGCAACCTGTGCCAGGATTTCAACACCCACAGTGTGAAAAATACCTTTCTTATGTCTAGTCTGAATCATGTCTTTCAGATTAAAAGCATTCCCACTTGGTCTTGTCACAACAGGCCCTACTCAAAACTCTGTCCCCATCTTTTTTACAAGCCCCCCTAAGGTACTGAAAGGCAGAAATCAGGTCTCCCCTGAGCCTTCTCTTCTCTTCTGGGAGCTGAACACCCCCAGCTCTCCCAGCTTGTCTCCAAAGCAGAGGGGATCCAGCCCTTGGAACATTTTGTTCCTTCTCTGGACCTGCTCCAACAGGTCCATATCCTTCCTCTGTTGGGGACCTAGGGCTGGATGCAGTACTCCAGGTGGGGTCTCACCAGAGCAGAGAAGCAGAATGACCACATTCAGCCTGCTGGGCACATTCCTTTGGATACAGCCCAGGATAAGTTTGGCAGTGAGTGCTCATGGCCAGCTCATCTCCAACCTCCCACCCAGCAGCACCCCAAAGTCCTCCTCAGCAGGGCTGCTCTCCATCCCTTCACCCCCACAATCTGTGAGATCAGTTGGGCTCAGACTGGGTCACAGTCCTTGGACAGAGCTGTGGGGCAGGATGAGCTCCCTCCCCAAGAAGGCAGAATCCCGGCCCTGAGGTCCATTCCCACAGTCGTGTCCCGGACACGAGGTCACAGCAGGGCTCTGAGGTCACATCAGGGCTATGAGGTCACAGAGGTCACAGAGCCCTGTGGTTGCACAGCACCACAACAACCGACCAGTCAGTCCTTGACCACAACTGTTGCAGCAGCGGCGGCGGCAGCAGCGGTGCTGACATTGGGACAGCGGTGTCAGGACAGTGGTGGCAGCAAGAGCTGCGGGACTGGCTGAGGGCAAGGCACCATGGCCCTTGCTCTGCGCCTTTTCCTCCTGCTCCTCCTGGCAGTGGCCCTGCATGCCAGGGCTGCCCAGGCTGCTCCGGTGGGAGTGCGGAGAGCAGGTGAGCCAGCGGCCTGCCTCCCCCTTTCCTGGGACAGAGGCCTCTTCTCCCTGGAACGTGTTGGGAATGCTTTTCCCCAGGGCTTTAGTAAGGATTTAGTGAGGGTTTCCTCTGTGAAAGTGAGAGAGCCCCGAGGGGCCTTGGGCTGGAGCAGCTGCCCCTCCAGGGATGTTGCACAGTCCCTGCAAAGAGGGTGGACAGTGGCCAGGAGCCATCCCAGAGCTCCCCAAACCCCTGTGCAGCTTTGGCCATGTCCATTGACATCTGGCTCCCACAGCCTTACCCAAACCCCCTTGCAATGCCCATAAAGCAGATCCAGCATATCATGGAAACGGTTCTCATCTATGCTTCCTTCTAGATGAGATTGCTGGCAATGCTATTCCAGGAACTTGGATGAATGATGGTTTGGATCAATGGGATTTACTGGAAGCAAGTTCTCAGTATCCCTTTCCTAACAGAAGAATCGCTGTCAACATGGCAAGAGCTTATTCAGGTGCTGCATTGCTTAAAGTGATCTCAGGGTTGATGGATTCTGGAAATCTTGCTCTGCTCCCTTCTCGAGCCCCAAGTGGTTCCACAGGATCGCTGCCAGTGGGAGGAAGGAGCATTTAGCTGTCAGTCTACTTCCCATGTGAAATGCCAGTTGCTCCTTCCATGTGCTCTGTGCAGCCACAGAGAAGAGCAGAGAGGGAAGGTTCTGGGCCCAGGGATGTGCCCGGGGCTCTGTGCCTTGAGCAGCTCCTTTGATGGCCCCAGGGAGCCTGAGGTGTTCCTGCTGCTGCTGCCAAGCCCTGGCTCTGGTTGGGGCTGAGTTTAGA
Organism: Entomyzon cyanotis; assembly: GCA_024500445.1. NCBI lineage: Eukaryota > Metazoa > Chordata > Aves > Passeriformes > Meliphagidae > Entomyzon > Entomyzon cyanotis. The sequence continues at coordinate 1,725,798 of JAKEPQ010000033.1, read as the reverse complement.
GCTGCTGGCAGCTCCTGGGAGTCCTTTGTGCCCTGCCTGCCCTGCAAGGGGCTCCTTCCATCCCAGTGTGGGGCCACTGCAGGCACGTGGTGCCTCTGCCTGTGCTCCTGAGTGGAAGGCAGAGGTGAGGGAGTGCCAAGGAGGGATCCCATTGCTGAGTTGCAGTCACTGCCAATCCAGCCTGAAAGAAAAATGGAACTACTTTCCATTAAGGTCCTCCAAGATGGAAGAACAAAGATGTAGAAGACAAGAAATCCCTGGAGGCTGCCAAACATCTGGACAAGATGCTGACTGATCTGGAGAAACGCCGTGGTGGGTGCATTTTCCTAAGCCTTCTCCTGATACTCAGCAGCCAGGGCCTTTCCCTGCACATCTGGGAACTCTGTACCCAGCACAGCAGGAAGGGATCCATTGCAGCCTCGTTGTCCCACTGCTGCTTTCACGCCCTCCAGGGCTGTTTCCCAGCCTGGCCTGGCTGCAGCTTCTCCCCAGCCTCTGCAGGAAGGTATTTGGCATCAGCTGACAGGGTGTCCAAACTGCCCCATGAGCTCTGCAGACCCTGAGATCCTTTGCAATTTCCCAGTCTCCAGGGGAGATCAGGTGTAGGGGCTGTTTGGAGAAGGGATGGCCCTGGCCCAGCTCCAAAAGTATGGATGACTTCCTGAGCTTTATCCATGTCTTTTACAAGCTTTGCCTCCTGATGAGGCCACTTCCTCAAACTGGGAATCGTTCCATCTGATCCAGCTGTGCCTCTTCCCTTCTCCAGAGATGGACCAAAAGGCTGTGCAGATGATGACATTTCCCAGAGAAAGCAATCTCTCCCAGCCAGTCCCCTATGCAGAACAGGAGGTGATGCCCAGCGTGACCACAGAAGGTAATCACTTTGACAAGCTCAGCCCTCAGTGGGCTGTGTGGCAGCAGCTCTTCCACCAGCAGCAGCCAAAGCTGGAGATGCCTTGGCTTTGAGGCCTCTGGAGCACATTCCACAGCCCATGGGAAACGGGACTTGTGCACCAACGTCCCTCCTGCTGCAGCTGCCTCCCCGAGCTGGCCCTGAGTGCCCAGAGGCCCAAGGCACAGGAGCAGCCCTGAGCAGGATCCCTAGGGCGAGCCCAGGGCCAGAGCAATCGCTGGTTCCCACACTGGGCAGGGTCAGCCCTGTGTCCTGGGAGGGTCTGACTCTGTCCCCTTGGGCTGTGGGAGCTGTCCCAGCAGGGCAGGGAGGGTCGGGGCTGGCAGCAGCCGCTGCAGGGATGGCTTTGGCTCGTGTCCCTCGAAGGAGCGACTGCCCAAGCAGCTGCGCTCCCCGCAGGCTCTCCTCCCGGCCTTGTGGGCTTTGTTGGGTGCCACAGCCTGTGCCAAGGGGCGGCAAGGTGCCTGCAGGGCGCAGCACTGGGGGAAACAGAGAGCGTCCTGGCCGTAGCCAAGGTGCTGCCAGCTCAGCAGCAGTGCGCAGCTCGGGCTCACGATCCGCATTGCTCCTGCAGAGGTGCTCGGCAAGTCCCTGACAAATCCCCAGGACACAGCGACCGTCCCAAGAATTTTCTGCCCCCAGGACGTGCGCAAGTCCTGCATGATAGGCACAGTCGTGACACTTTTCACTGTGCCACTTGGCATGGTCCTGTGCTATGTGGGCTTCCGGTGGTGGAGGGGCAAGAAACGGTAAGTTGTTGATCTCCACCACCAGCTTCCTTTAAAGGCTGCTCAAACTCAGGAAACATTCCCAGTGAGGCTGCCGTGGATTTGTGGCGAGTCAGTGGTTGTCCAAATAGCTCTGCTGAGGGTTCTGCTGCTGTCCAGTGCTTTAATTGGCCTCTTCATTGCTGGGCCTTGCCCTGGGAGCCTGCTTGGGCTGAAGGCAGTGCTGGCTCCAACTGAGGCTGCCTGGCCAAGAGCAGCCCCACGAGCACTGGGCAGAGGCAAAGCAAGGTGGGGAGGAGAAAGAGTTGGGGACAAGATTGCCCTTGAAAGGCAGACGTGCTCTGGGGTCACTCCTGGCCAGGGACCCTGCCCGGAGCCACCCCCTGATCGCTGGGGCCTTGAGGGGCAGCTGTCCACCTGGGCCAAGGTGTGCCAGCAGCTCCAGTCGTGCTGGGGAGCCTTGCCAGCTCTGGGCCCTGCTGTGCAGGAGGCTCCCTGTGTCCCAGCTGCAGTGGGGGCCTCAGCCACCTCCTCTCTCCACAGTCGCCCTGCTACAGCTCCATCATCTGCACCAGGAAACCATGAGTCTCCGTCGCCCCTAGGGAGACCCAAGACGGTGCGTTTTGACACCTCTGAGCCGCAGCAGTCGCCCAGAACAGCAGAGCAGCAGCGCTCTATTCCTCCCCCACGTCCCCCCAGCCCAACACTGAAGCGGAAGCTCTCCGACCTCCCCCCCACCTCCTCCCCTACCCAGCCGGCCACCCTGGGCCTCCAGCTAGGACTGAAACTGGGCCAGCCAGCCAGGGCAAGGCATGGGCCACCAACAGCTTTGGGAAGCTACTCTTCCCTCAAAAGGGAAGACTAGACGTGTTGCCCATAAGCCAGAGTCAGTTTTCATACTGCTGTACCTTCAACAGGAAGGGCTGAAGACTCTTTCCATGCCCTGTCTCATCCTTTGCTGCTTCGATTTTCATGCAGCTGGGTGCTGGCTGAATCTCTTCAAAGAACTTTATTTGCTATAGCACTGCATGTTTTACCCCACCTATCGGGGGAAAAAAAATAAAAAAAAATATTCAGTTTAGACTTCATTTTTACTGTAGTGGGGCTACCCAATTCTGAGCAATTAATTCTCCATGGCACCTCTTCCTTTTTCCCTACTATCTATAAAAATTTCATCTGGACATGAAAATCACCAGAATTACTGAGATTTGCCTCAAAGCCCAGAGAAGAATCTAGCACAAAATATTCTCCCTGTGTACTGTACAACAAGACATATTCAGAAGAAAATACTGTGGTATTGAGGCTTGTGGAACTCCCAGAATACTGAGCCTGCAGATGAGACAAACAGCTCTGGCAGGGGCTGAGGGGACTTCTCCTCACAGGCTCTTCTGAAAATGTGTCACTTCAGGAGGGAAAGCTTTTAAACCTCTGTCTTACCTTCTTCCTGTGCTAAAATGTAAGGCTCCTCTGGAGAACACACTGAACTACAAATAAATATCCATTCCTTAACAGCTACTCAGGTGCTCAGCTTATCTTAAAGAGCAAAACCGAATGTGGACAGAAATTTCTCATCCAAGCTTATTTACAGAGAAACCCCACCATATGAGAGCAAATATTTATTAGCATAAGTTCACTCAACAGGAGCCCAACCCTGCATCAAGCAGCATTTAAAACGAACTTGAATTCTCTTTTCTCGCATATCAGCTGGATTGGTTTTCTCCTTTTTTTGGTCCCAGAGAGAATATTAGAATGATCTGAAAGCATTAAATGTTATCAGAGATAACATTTCAGGGGGAATGAATGCTCTCTGCAATGACCAAAGGGCAATAGGCATTTCAGTGTGACAACAGAAAAAGGATGGATTGGACACAGATGAGTGGTGAATATGAAATGCTCATCCCAGTGCCCAACCCTGCAGTTCTTACCCAGGTTCAACTACTGTGATGGTCAATAAAGTACCTGGAATTCCCCCCTTGAGCCTCCCCTCCTGCAGCCTCACATTCAGTATTTGCAATTCCCAGGGCACAGGCAATGTGTCCTGTTCTCAGACAACTTCCATAAAGCAGGGAAAGGCTGGATGTTCCTGATCCTGCTCTACCAACACCCCTGTGCCACAGCAGAATTGAACCTCATCTGTTCAACAGCCACCACCTCCTCCTGAAACGACAGTACCACCTCTAAACTACCCAAACCAGAACTAGCCAAGCTCACTATATAGGCCAAAACCCACTTTTATTTTCATTATTAGGCAGTGACTGATTGGTAAGCACCAACATCATCAACTTCAACACCTGTGACTACCAAGCAGTCAGGAAAGGTGTTCAGTCCCTAGTGAAAGTCACCCAGTGATAAAAGGCTCTCAGGTCTCACTCCCACTTTCTAGAGCAATCCACCCAGGAAAATTCAAATCAGCTGACATCTTTTCTAACATTACCTCTTGAAACCAGTCAGGAGGGCCACACAAACCGATGATGCAACAGAGGAAGGGTTCTTAGGAAGGTTTTGCGTCAGGGACTTTCCTGCAGGCAGGGCAAGGACAGACAGTGAGACTGTGAATGTGCAGGGCACAGCGGAGGAGCCTCCAGTTCCAGGGAACCTTTGTCAGATGGGAGGAACTTGCTACTTTAACCCTCTGGGGTCAGATGTGCACCTCCACCAAGCACCTCTAGGTTTTCAGTCCCCAAAGTGCTTTCAGAACAGATGGTGTTCAAGTCATCTTCCTCCACCTTCTCTTCTTCCACCATCTTTGAATTCTTCTGCTCTTGCTTTGCCACCTTGGTAGAGTTAGGCAATGCCCTCAAAGGTTACAGAACAGGACAAACAGCTTTATTTTAATGCTCTGGTAAAAATCACTAATAGAACCAAAGCAGAAGCAAGGATGGATGGCATAAGGAGGTCCAAAAATTCACATTTCAAAAATGTACTTTGAAAAAGTACATAACTCACATACCCAAGGGGCTCATTTTTGGATGTAAGGACAATCCACACAGAAGCCTTCAAGACACAGGGCAGGGTGGCACTACATTGATGCATTCAGCAAACACCAACTCAGAACAGCGAAAAGGTCTATTTGCAGCCAAAGCAACACCTACCCAAATTACATCCATGCTTTTATGAAGCATTTGAATGTGCAAATTGAATAGGTGTTGCCACATAAACCTATGATTAAAACAACAACAATAAAAGCAATCACATTCCCCTTTAAACATTTGCAATGTTGTTTTACCCATTGGATAAATTTGCCTTTGTTGCCTTAAACATGGCAGAGTGGGCAATGGGATGAGACAAGGATTGTCTATAACTGGCAGTGTGTAATTATTATGCCCGCAGCTAATAAATCAAGAAAACATCTAAACATGTCCACTCTTCAGTAGTTTGGAGAGCACAATCACACAAATGACTCAGCAGAAATAAGAAGCAGCCAGACAGAAACAGAGATGTTTTTTTGGAGGCAATAACATGGGATTATCTACACACCAAACCATGGAGTAATAAACTGCAGTGTGAATTCAGCAGAGTGTACTTTGGCTTCTTTAGGGACCTACTCAGTAGAGTCCCCATGGGATAGAGCCCTGCAGGGAAGAGGGGCCCAAGAATGGTGGCTAATATTCAAGGATCACCTCCTCCAAGCTCAGGAGGGATACATCCTGACAAGGAGGGAATCAGGCAAAAATGCCAGGGGGCCTCCATGGATGGATAAGGAGCTGCTGAGCGAACTCACAGAAAAATAAGAAGCTTACAGAAGGTAGAAGCAAGAACAGGAGACCTGGGAGGAATACAGGGACATTGTATGGGAAGATAGGGATAAGGCTACAGGGAAACAAAGGCCCAATTGGAACTGAGTTTGGCCAGGGATGTCAAAGACCACAGAAAGGACTTCTGTGCATATGTTGCAAACAGAAGAAAGACTAGGGATAATATGGGCCCTCTCTGGAAGGAAACACGAGACCTAGCTACCCTGGATATGGAGAAGGTTGGGGTTTTCAAGGCTTCCAAGCCTTAAAGTTCAACAGCAAGTGCTCCAGCCATGCTGGCCATGTCGGGAAAGGCAAATGCAGGGACTGGGAGAATGAAGACTCTGAGCCCACTGCAGGAGAGGATCAGGTCTGAACCCATCTGAGGAACCTCAATGTCCATGGGACCCAATGGGATTCATCTGCAGGTCCAGAGGGAGCTGCAAACCAAGTTGATAAGCCGCTGTCTATCAATTTTTTTTTAAATTGTGGCAGCTAGGTGACGTACCCAATGACTGGGAAAAGGGATATATAACCCCCATTTTTATAAAGGAGAAAGTGGAAGACTTGGGGAACTACAGGTCAGTGTACCACGTGAGCCAGGCAAGATCATGGAGCAGATTCTCCTGGAAATTATTCTAAGGCACATGGAAAACAAAGAGATTATTAGTTTTACTAAGGGCAAATCATGCCTAATAAATTTGGTGACCTTCTTTAATGGGGCTCCAACACTGGGGGATGGGGCAGAGCAGCTGGCATTGTCTGCCTGGGCTTGTGCAAAGCGTTTGACACTGTCCCACACACCATCCTTGTCCCTAAATCGGAGAGACACAGATTTGATGGTTGGTAGGAAGAAATTCTTCCCTGTGAGGGTGGGGAGGTCCTGGCACAGGGTGCCCAGAGAAGCTGTGGCCGCCCCTGGATCCCTGGAAGTGTCCAAGGCTAGGCTGGACAGGGCTTGGAGCACCCTGGGATGGTGGAAGGTGTCCCTGCCCATGGCAGGGAGTGGAACTGGATGATCTCTAAGGTCCTTTCCAATCCAGATTGTTCTGGGATTCTATGAATTCACACACATTAGTTACCCCCAACCTCCTGTTTAAAGACTCAGATTGCCTAAACTACACCTAACATTCCATGTAAGCCCAGCTTCCCCTTTTTTAGGCAAACCCATTATGGGATTAGTTCAACAATTACATACCAAATAATTAAATATTTTGTCTTCTTACACAAACCACACATCCTACTTTTCATGTGAACAGTTCAGTGTTTAAGTCACTTTAGTCCATTTAGTTTGACAATATTTCACACAAGGGGGGTGAAAAAGGGTGGAGTGATCCATTTCCCACATTTCGGTTCTCTTTGGTTTCCCACATGATTGTGTCTCACAAGCCATCATTAGGAGCTCAGGCTGACATCTCAGCTGTCTGCAGAAAAGCAGCTGCATGGAAATGAAAATGCCAATGGGACAAAAACACTTTGCTGATGGATAAAAGTTTCAACATTCCAGGGTGTATTCCATTAACAAAATGCACAGATCCCTGTGTGCCATTCCCACACCTGCTGCTACCTTCAGCCCTGGGGGGTGGTAAATCTCTTTCAGACAAACGTAGTGAGAGCTTCTGAATTTTTCACGTAAACCTGAAAAGCACATAAAAGCCCAGAAGGATCCAAACCATTGATCATTGATTGGAAATGAGCCAATAATTTCATTTGGTGCTCCTTTCACACCTATGCTATTTCAATACCCAAATCCTGACTGCCAGTCTTCCACTTCAGCCCTCAGATCACAGGAGCTGCAGATTCACCTGCTGGGCACCTGCCAGACCAGGCTGCATCCAAACTTCTGTTTTAAACACAACAGAGAGGAAATAAAAGGTTTGGACAGTATCTCACACCTTCCTGCATGCTCACCCTTCCCTTCCCCAAGGCCTTGCTGGAACTGCAGCCCAGGAATGAGACCTGGCTTAGCATCAAGGACATTTTCTATTATTTTTGCTGAAGCTGTACCACTGTGAATGGAGTTTGAGATTTGCTGAACCCAATAGGAAAAGAGAGTCTTGAGATCTGCCATGGTTTATTGAAAGCACATGGAGAGTCCCAGCAAGCAGTGAACAGAACACACAAGCCCTGCTTGATGGCAGAACCCAAACCGTCAGGCCAGGAGCTTACTCACAGCTCCTCTCAGGCAAAGGCTTGGGCTGTCAATCCTCAACAATGCCAAAAAACCTCAGAATTATGAGTAGGGGACACCCACATTCGTTGTGTCCTGTAAATCCATGCAGTGCTGTGTCCAAATGCCATTTTGGGGACTGTGTACAAACTTGCCCATAATGAAACTGATTCTGATTTTCCAGGGATTTCTGGCTCTAGATGTCATGGGAACAGACAGAAAACAGGTCTCTAAACCAAGGCTGAAGTCTCTATCATTCTCTTTGCATTGCCTCCTTACAGTCACTGTACACCCATTCCTTCACTTCTACACAGAAATTTAGTAATCTCTGGCATTTGGGAATATCCAGGAGAAAAAATGTGCCCTAAAAAGGCTAAATCTAAATCATACACATTTATCCCGAGAACCTATAGCATAACTAACAGCAGAAATAAAGATGGCATCAATGTTGTGGAAAGAAAATACTTTCCTGAAGTAATTTAGACACACACTCTCAACAGGAGTCAAAACCTGGTAGCAAAGGCTCAGGTTGTGTCTGCTCCCTACAGCCTGCACAGGAACTGCTGCCAAACTCATCAGCCAGAGACACAGAAAGCAGGACCAGCACTGACTGAAGCACTACAAGCCAAATTCTCGTCTCACTCATCCTATTGTGAATTTCCAATTTCCCCCTCCATTTACTCCAAAATTTGTTCATAAAAAAGAAATATTTATCCCATGAGCAGCACTAAATAAAGTTGAAAACAGTAGATTTCTCTTTTCCAATTACTGTAGGAGAGCCTTATTCCAGATGCTGAATAGCTAAGAAATGTCAAACACAACACCTGGTTACTGAGAGCTGCAGCTGTTTCCTCTGCAAACTACATAACACATCATTTCTTCTCTTTAAACAGTTTATGCCAAGAGCAAGACCACAATCTAACCAGGAATCCCACTCAGGATAAAAACCAAGTTGCAGTTAGGTCAGGTCTTTTGTTCACCCCTCTGGTTTCCCATCAGCTCCACAGCAAGAGAGGCTGCAGGGACATACAGGGACTCCCTAAAGGTACAGAACATTTTCACAGCCTTTTGCAGGTTTGTCAGCAGTGCCCACACACTCCCTGGTGCACAGCTAAGCTCTTACTGAATGAGAAAACACTGCTGGCAGGAGCAGAACTCCAGGGCAGATGGGGACAGTGGATTCCACTTCTCCTTTGTCTCTCTGAACACATGGAGCTGTCCCAACACACAAAAAAGACAACACCCAACATTTTTGGAGTTAAGAGTAACTTCAGGAACATGCCAAGAACAATACTGCACCACTAATATTGTTTTAACTCATCTCGGAAGTTCTTCGTGAAAGCAACTGTTTTCAGAACCAACAATTTTTAAAGGATTGATAACATCACAGTATGACTTTATTGGAAAGGGTTTGGAAAACAAATTTTAGGTGCTTAGCACCACATTTTCACTTTTCTCCTTGACAGTAGGGAGTCTTGAAGAAATTTTTTTTTCTTTTTTTTTACTGTAATGAAGTGACCTTTCTGGCAAGAGGAGCCAGCACCGCAGTTCTGGCTGGCTCTGTGCCCTGACCCAAACCTGGCCACACAAATGAGACCAGACTACTAAAATCCTGCAATGTCAGACTTAAGTGCAAACTGTACTGATCCTCAGTGAACCTATGAACCAAGGAATAAAACATAAGTATAGTTAACTTAAGCTCAAGACATCATTTCTATAAATGTAGTTTATATCTCTTAACTAACCCCACAGCTACCTATTGCGGAGCACTTTAAAACATTATTCCATCAATGAGTTGGCAAACAAGCTAAAGTCTGAGCATGGCACCTTTGAGCCCCTTAAAATAAAAATATCCAGTTAAGTAATTTCAAAAGCAGTATTTTAATATACTTCTAATTTCCAGCTATTCCCACAGCACTGTAGAAAGAGCAATTGCACTCAAATCCTTCTTTCCCATCAGCTCTTTCTACAACTGGGATCCTTCAAGACCATTTCATGCTCAAGTGTGCTTTCAGAACTGGGAAAAACTCAGTAAACATAAAATCTTTGAATGCTTAATAAAATGCTGCCATCTCTCTAGGCAGGTTTAGAGAGTAAGTCAATGAACAGGCAAACCTTGTTTGGGTCAGGAGTAAAATCATAGTTCAATAGATAAATATGGCTATGAGTGTGAATAAGGAATTTATACACATCCAGCTCATCTCATCCCTCCTCAAGTCAACCAAAAATATAAGTTACAAGTTATAAATTGTTTTGAATGAGAGGAAAACGGAACAAACACACTTTAAAAGTACAAGAATACATTAAAACACCCACCCAGAAAAAAAACCCTGAAGTAAGTCCAAGAGCTGGACAGGAGATTCCTAATGACTGCACAATTACAAACCACACCAACTACCATTTCAGATACCAAATACACCCAGGATCACTGGTGGATAAAAGGCCTTATTATCAGGCCTTGAGAATAGGAAGGCTGATCCTTTGGAGCATTGGGTACCCTAGGGGAACCCATGTCCTGTAATATAAAACCCAAAAGTAAAGATCTTCAACCAGCCAGCCTTCTATCACACCACCTAGCATGGAACCAATCAGGGATCTGATTTTTAGTAAAAAGGAAGGTCACCAGCCTCCAGAAGGGTGCTGCTGCTTGATGACACTCAGCACTCACAAGTCAGGCAACACTGCCATGCAGCTGTGAGAAGTGACAGTGACAGGAGTGTCTGGGCCTAAGGGCACAGGCAGAGCACACCTGCCTTGAACAAGCTCAGGTGGGACCTGGGCACATCTCCTGCCCAGGAGCCCCATTTGCACCTGCACTGAGTCCCTGTCCTTCCCTGAGGGATGCTGGAGCTGTACCTGCCTCATGTCTTTGCCCAGGCTGCTGGACAGACCATGAACACTGCATTCTTCCCACCAGCCCTGTCCTGGCCCTGTCGCTGTTGAGCCGCTAGCAGAGAAAAGGACCCAGGTTCTCAGTGTGACAAGAAAAGAGACCTTTATTATTTTGATTTCAGCTTATATAGACTTTTCAGAGGTCACCCAGATTGGTCAGTCAGAAACCTCCCCCTAGGCCTGACTGGCCAGGCCTGAACTGTCCAAATCTCAAGACACTGTTTTTAATAACATCCAAACTTTATCTTTGTTTATAAAACACAGAAGTAGTTCTCATGGGAAAGACCTGTGCTAGCCACATGGCCCTGTCTGCCACTGCTCTCGACAGGACTCCTTGAATGGCCCCAGACCCAGCTCCTCACCGTGCCTTGCCTGGGCTGGTGACAGAACCTGTCTGCACCACTCGATTTTGCCACCCTGTTCAGACCTCGGGCACGGCCACGGTCTCCTCTGATGCCACCATCCCCATGCCACCGGCTTGTGGCATGTCCCTGCTGGTGGAGGAGCCCTGCTCCTGCTGCTCCCTGCGTTCAACAACGCCGCTCCCGCTCCCCAGCCAAAGAGAGTCTAAAATCAGAGCTTGGGGGCAGCTCAGGGTTTGAAGGAGTTTAGCACTTACTCACCCCTATCACAGACAAAACCTACATACCAACACCATAAAATCACCTCATCTACAGAGGTGAGGAAGCCTGAGCGAACAGAAGGATGATCGAATTTTAAGCACGTTGGGTTTTAATTTAGTGGAAGCACTAACTTGTTCACAAGCCTTGCTTGTCAAACTGGACTGGGCGGTGCTCTTGTCTTGCTCATGTCAAAGAGGAACCAGAGAGAGATTAGTTAAGAAATTAGAAACACACTCGGGGCTCAGGCTTGGCAGACAAACGCAGCAGGGTGGCACCTGCCCGCTTCGCCCGAATCGCTTTTCCGGACAGACAAAGGCGAACGCGGTCCCGCCGCGGGGCGAGCCCGGCGCTCGGCGGAGCAGTGCTGGAGCAGCCTTGGAGCAGCGGCAGCCCCGCCCCGCCCGTCCCGCCCCGCCGCGGGTGCAGCCGGAGCCGAGCGCTCGGGCGGGAGGGAGCTCAGGATGCTCGGGCAGCGCCGCGGGACGGGCGGGAGCGATGGAGCCGCCTGAAGGCTGGGACCCCTACGGCCGGCCGGCCCGCCGCACGCAGTGGCTGGTGAGTGCCCTCGCCTACCACTACGGGCTGGACCGCGGCGTGGAGAACGAGATCGTCGTGCTCGCCACCGGCCTGGACCAGTACCTGCAGGAGATCTTCCACCACCTGGACTGCGCCGGGGCGGGCCGCATCCCCGGCGAGGACTTCCGCACGCTGTGCCAGGTGCTGGGGCTGGAGGAGGTGGCGGACCCCGAGGAGCTGCCGGGGCTGTGGGACGGGCTGTCCGCCGAGCTCACCTTCCGCCAGTTCCACGCGCGGCTCTGCGGCCACTTCAGCACCCGGGCGGGCGGCGCGGGGCCGCGGCTGCCGCTGGGCCGGGAGAGCGAGCACATCGAGACGCAGATCCGCCTGCGCAGCCCCCGCCGCCGCCGCCGCGCTCACCCTGCCGGCCGCGGAGCCGCGGGCAGCGCCGAGCGCCGGCAGCCGGGGCCCTGCTCCCGAGAGTGCTACGAGGAGATCGTGGCGTTGGAACAGGCCGAGGACCGCATCGCCAAGCTGGAGGAGGAGAACGGCAGCCTGCGGGAACTGGTGGAGGACATGCGGGCCGCCCTGCAGAGCAGCGACGCGCGGTGCCTGGCGCTGCAGGTGAGTGCGGGGCTGCTGCTGCTCCGGCCTGCCGGGTGCCGCTCGGTGTGCCCCGAGTGTTCGGGGAAAGGTGCTGCTCTCGCAAAGTCAGTGGTAATAACCCCTTCCACCTCCAGACTGAGACCGAGGTTGCTCGTTCAGCCTCGGCATTAACTTTTTTGCAAAGTTTGGTTACATGGAGGCTTTAAGGAGAAATGTTGTATCTTCACCCCTGTGCCATTATATCTAGTTATGGGATAGGCTGATGAGCGCATTGCTAAAAGTGCAGAGGAGTTCAACTTAACAAACGTAAATCTAGTTGCTGCTGCTTCTTCTGTTGCACGTGCAGTCAGGATGTGCTGATACCATGCACTGCATAGGCACCATTGCAGGGGTTTTCCTGAAGTAAGAAAGAACTTTTGGGTTCTTACCTGCACAAGCACATGAAGTGCCTCAGTCGTAAGTGCCTCAGAAACATCAGAAGTATGTTTCCTTCAGAGCGTGCTCACAGGAGTTCAGAGTTGGAGCCAGTTCTGCAGGCAGGCTGATGAATAGTCTCTCGCTCCTCTGCAGGGCCCCATTAATTCTGGGGCTGGTTTCTGCTGGTTCTGCTGTACTGGCTCGAGTGAAACACATACACACTTAACAGCAGTTAAATTACTCTGGCATGAAATAGTGTGGAACAGGCAGAGCAGAGAAGGACAGCGTTCTCCAGTTGTTCTGGCAGGTCTGATCAGGTCTGATTTGATACTAAAAGCACTCAGAACTCTGCCCCACGTGTGACACTTCCACTTGCAGTAGCTGGCTGTACCTCTTCACAATGGCCAGCCAGGCTTGTAAAACCCACTTTTACCATTTTCATCTGAAAAGGGAAAGAAAATCAGAAGCAAACATGATGTCCCCAGTCAGAGGTCCCAGGAAGGATCAAAAGGACAAAGAGGAGAACTCCAGAGCACCCCTGGCTGCTCCCTGCTCTGTTCTTCTGAACACAACTTCATTGGAAATATCTTTCTCAGCACACTACTTGACTTCTGAGTACACACCATAGTAATGACATCAAAGCTATACAGAAACTTGTGCAATAACATAATAATGAGTAGTTTGAAGATTAAATGTATAGCTAGGTATTAAAAACTGCTCTCCAGAGATTGTTTCCTTGTCTCTGTATTTGGCAAAGATTAAGTAGCTTTAGTTGCTGATCAACTACATGTGATTTAAAAAAACCCCAACAAAATACAATCCAGCCATTTTCAGTCTGAATTAAAACATCAGTTGCTTCAAAACACCTCAACTTCTCCCTGCTTTCTGCTCCTGGTCATTACAGGTGGGACTGAGGAAGAGCCATGCCAGCCATAAAGAGGAGGGAACCTGCTTCATAGGGAGTAAGAGACCATTAACACCCAACCACTCCCAGACTGAGTGCCTCCAAAGTGTCCTGAAGGAAATGGAGCTACTACGGAGCTCCAGGGATGGGCAGATTGAAGAAGCAATCAGGTTCAATCAGGAGCTGGAGAGGGAGCTGAAGAGCTCTCAGGAAGCTCTGGTCAGTCTGGAAGACTGCAATCGTAACCTGAAGAGGGAGCAGGCAGAGATGAGGAGGAAGGTGGAAGAGGCCAGACACGCTGTCCTCAACAGTCTTGGCAAAGTGAAGGAGCTGGAAGTGAAAGCTAACGAGGTGCCACATCTGCAAATGTACATTCAGCAGCTGGAATCACAACTGCAGCATTACAGGTAAGTTAGAATCTGTCAAAAAATGCCTATAAAATCACCGTGTTGGAGCACAAGTTAGTTTGAGAACCACTGGTTGTGGCTTATTAAATATGTTCAAATACATTTTGTAAAATCTAGCCAGAGGGAAATTAGAAGCTGCTTGTCCATTTTCTTGGATTTCCTCTTATGAGTCCCTATCCATAAGAGAACTGGGAGCATTCAGTGGAAGGTAGGCCAAGAAAGTGTGCTGATCTACAGAGAGCTGAAGTTACTCCTCAAACACACAACAGAACTCAACATGGTAATGCTTCAAGAAAGCCCCAAAATGAATTCCTGGCAGTCCTTCAGAAACCATTTCCAATACACTTCTTTTTTTCACTGCATTTCCTGGTCATTAGGTCCCATCCACAGCCAGCTGTGATCAGATGGCTGATACTCCATTTCATAAAAAAATCTCTTCAGCATGTCCTAGGAACTGGGGAAAAGCACACAAGGACAGCTTCTGGTTTTGAACTTGCTGTGACTTAATTGCTTCTTCACTGACCAAGTAGGTAATGTTCCAGAAGAGAGAAGCTGAAATGTTCCTAAACCCACAAAATAATACAGTGGGAATCTCAAACAAAAAATACATTGCCCAACTAAACCCCACTTTTGTAATAGCATGAACAAATCTTTCCAGAAGCCAGAAAGTTGGTCACAAATTTAATAGTTCACTGCTTTTGTTGGTTTTTATCTCAGCTGAAACTTGGACTCATGGATGATTATTAAGTGTTAGGTATTTCTGCCCAAGTTTCAGATTGACCTATGGAATAAAATCTAGTTTATGTTTTCACTGATTCAAAGCAAAGCCAGTATTTATAGATTTTTTTTTACTAATGTTACTAAATCTAGTATTTTAATAAATTACATCTTCTGAAGTCCTTTTCTCTTCCTAAACTCACACTTCCTCTGTTTGCCCATAAGAAGAATTCATAGTAAGTTATTTGTGGCATCATAGCTATTGTACTGTTTTATGAAGTGAGGAAATTCTAAAAATAACCATTTTATCCAGTGTCTTTCTGTAAGCATTGTGTATGTTAAAACTTGCATGGTTGCAGAAGATCAAAGAAGATAAAAGCATTTATTTAAACATCTATAGGATTTAAAAAACACTGCAAGGGCACATAATGTTCAAGGTGGCTGTCAGGGGTCTCTGGATGAATGACCCAACTCCTGGTGCTAAAAGGGATCACACAACTTGTCAGGTCTATCGTGTTCTCCTTGGCATGAGCACCAGAGATTTAAGATGAGTTCTTGTCCTGTGGAATTGTTTTTCCAAAGTATGATGAAGGATAAAAAAGATCACCTTGAAACAGATTAAAGGCAATAAGGAATGTCCACTGGCCTTGCAGAGCAGGAACTTTATAGGTTACACCAAAACAAATTGTGTGAGTTTAAAAATGTAAATTATATGTTCCTTGTAAGATAACCTTCATTTGTAACACTTATTTTTAAATTTCATGCTAATTTAAAATGAGTGTAAAGCTCAGGAATGGTGCTGGACTGACCATTTGGGAACTACACCCCTTTTTTAACCCCATGGCACATTTAGCAGAGGCCCAGGCCAGCTTCCACTCTCTGAGAGTCTCTGTTGGCCATAAAGCACTTCCACCTCCCTGTCCATGTGATGAGCTCTTGGTGTAAACAGTTTAACTCACAGATGCAGAATGATGATGGTGACTTGCATGCCTGTGGTCATATTCCATAGCATATGGAATTCCAGCATTCCACACATTCCCCAGTGTGGCACAAAGCTTCCCAAGCTGGCAGAAAATAGTTAATGAGCAGTGCAGAGCTGGGTGTTAGGGTGGTGAAAGGGTTCAGCAGCAGTGTGGCTGCCTGTCCCACACAGCCTCGGCTGTCCCAGCTTGTCCCTGTTCCTTTGCCTGCTCACTCTGGTGCTGAGGCAGCACAGACTCCTCCTGCTCAGAGAGAATCCCCTTCTCCTGATGTGCAGGAGTCCAGATCCATGGGTGGAGCTCGGGTGAGCTCTGTGAGTGCTTGGTGAGGGGAAGAGATGGCTTGGCTGAGGCAGGGAGAGGGAGGGACAGCTGGGAACTCATAGGGTTCTGACTGTCACTTGGCAAGGGTGTCACTTGTCCTGTTGAAGTCAGGCTGTGTTTCAGTTAGTGTCACTTGTCCTGTTGAAGTCAGGCTGTTTCAGCTGGTGTCAGTTGTCCTGTTAAAGTCAGGATGTGTTTCAGTTGGTTTCACTTGTCCTATTAAAGTCAGGCTGTGTTTCAGTCACTACTCCAGTGAGCAGTTTTCTCCTTTTTCAAGTGCCACACAGGGTTTGTGAGCAGGACCTAGATTTGGCAAGAGGTAATGCTGCGAGGTGGTGGTGGAGAGGAGTGGGTGGGGATTTGGGTTGTCTGCAGAGAGCATTTACAGTTGCAGATGTGTTTCCTGAGAATTCACCTGAACTGGCTTGGTGAGCCACAGGTTCCCTCCAGCTAAAGTCAAACTTCTTCCAGAGAGGATCATATTCAGGAATGAGTCCAATCTGTGAGCTTTACACACTGCTCCTGTTCATAGTTTCATATTTATAAAGGAAATGTTTTTTGGCTTTTAGGTCTAGATTTTAAAAGCTCTTTCAGCACCTAAATCCCTCTTCTAGACCTTCATCTGATACCTACTTGCTATCATTTAGGATCTGGAATCACAACCATGACCTTTAAGTTACAATCCCTAATGCAGGAAACAACATGGTTTGCACTTATTCAAGGAAGTGTTTAAGTACCTGCAAATGTTGTCCTAAATTGGAGTATGTAATTATAATCACCTATTCCTCATTTCACATTCCTGCAAATTTGTAAGGCTTAATGAGTACACAGGTTCCTGTACCGTGGTTTGAAATGTCCCTGTCACGTCATTAGGTTCCCAAACCAACCTGGCTGACCAAATGGTTCATAGTTCTTGTCTTCAGATGCTCATCCTAATCTTCCTACTCTGATGAATGTGTCAGGTTTGTGTCCCCTTTCCTCCCCATGAGATGTCTGGACTATCTTTCAGCTTTTACTTTTTAATCCCTGTCAAGTTAGTGAGTCAGCTCAGGTACTTTAAAGATAAATTTCAAGAAATTCCTTACTGAAAAGCATGAGTTCAATTAATTTCGGAGGAAGAAACTGTCACAAGAAATTGTATATTTATCATAGGTATTATATAAAAAGTGTGTAATTCCCAATGGCTGATTACAGGAGAGTTTAGGAAGTCAGACAAGTCCCATTTTTATGCAGGAAGTTATTCCCAGAGGACAATTCATTAATCACTATTCCCTAAGCACCCTTTTTTTTTTCCCAGTAAGTTTTTTTCCAACACAAAGTGACACCATCCATGTATTCTAATATAGTCCTATGATTTCTAAGCATTGTTTATAAAAATATCACATATAAAAGTGTTACTACAGTAAAAATGTCACATCTGCTGCTTCTTCTTATCCATTGAGCCATTTGCCCTGTCAGAAAAGGAAATTAGATTGGTTTGACATGAATTGTTCTTGCCAAATATAAGTTGGCTCTGTTTTCTGTACTACACTGGAGGTGGCTTGGAAATTGATTACTTAATAAAGTGTACATGCTCTTTTTCTCTTTAATAGCATTGGAAGGAATAAAGCAATTTAACAACCATTTTTTGATCCCAGTGTAACAAATAAAAAGGTCATTTAGAATTTAAATAAACTTCATAATAGAGATGTTCACAGAGGATTTATGTTGCTGCATTAGTCAGCAGCACAGTAATTACATAGGTCAGTGAAAGAGGTCATAAAATACCAAAAATGCTTCCCATATGCATGGTCTGTCTCCCAAATTACTTAATTATCCATCAGCATTTATATGTGTTAATGAGTAGGAATCCTTTTGGCATAGAATGCAGAGAGGCTTGTTTCAGCCCCTCATATTCTCCTGTAAATACGAAGATTGAGGCCTCTAGGATCATTTTCTCCATTTATTTATTTCAGCAGTGTCAATTTGTCTAAAAACTTATGCTGTAGGTTATCTTATACTGGAAGCAGTTCAGTTTTAATTCTTTCAGGAGGCAGTGCCCTGATCTTTTCAATAATTTCTCAGGTTATCACTCACTCTTTCTCAGTAAAATATAACTTTCTCAGTAAAATATAACGAGATGGACCAAACAGGTCCAAATCAATAATCCAAAACCAGGAGAGGAATATGGAAATATTCCTAGCTGACACAGGATCAGCTCCGTTAAGTGAAGAAAGAGAATCCCTAGGAAGGAAACACTGATGAACAAAAGAAGGTGTCTATAGTAGGTAATTTCCAATCAGAATGATAATATTTTATATTTAGGCACCCTGGAACTGTTCTTCTATTTTAAAAATTAGACAATAAAAAAAATCTGAACAATTTCTGATTGACTACTGTCATCAGTACCAACACCTTGCTGTTGTGAGGTGAAGGGCATCTTGGCAATGCCCAGGTGGCACAGAGTTTGAGTGGAGGCTCTGGGTGTGCATGTGCATTTGCCACACCAAAGGCTGGACAGAGCTGCAGGTGATAAAGACATCCTTGGGCAGGAGCAGGGGCTGATGGCAGTCAGTAGGAATGGTGGCAGCCAGGGAACTGAGCTCACAGAGAGCAAAATGAAATGTTGCTTTGCAGAGCCTCATCTGTAAAAGCACTCAGATTCTTCTGGATGAACTGATGTCATTTTGTTTTCTAACTTTGCCTGCAGCTGATATTATTTTCTGCTAAAGAGTGTGAGAAGTTTTGTATTATAGAGAAGTCTGCCAAAAACCACAGAGCTCCAGGTTTTGAAGAAGTTAGCAGGAGCAGGTGAATATGATCCCATCATGTGAAACTTAGACTACTTGTGAGTCTCTAGCCATAGAAGAATCATAAGCTAAACAGGCAAATCAAATTACTCTCATTGGGAACACTTTAAAGGAACATTCTGATTTCACAAAAAGGGAAAATAGAAGGTATTGTTATATTTGGTACTGAGAACTGTATAGAGCAATTTAAATACATTAATTTGGCATTGTAGGAAATGTATAGCATCTCTTTCTGTGGAAGGGCTACTTTTATTTCAAAAGCAAGTCTTTCAAAGCTTCCCATAATAATAGCAAATCCATTCACATAATTGCACTTATCCCCAAGGAACTTGTGTGCTGTGACACTGGAAGTTTCACCACTTCCCTGGCCTTTTTCCATGCTGGGCTTACTTACACAATGTTTATTCTTGGGAGGCTTCCCTGGTTTCTCAGTAAATCCTCCTTTTATGTGGCTGGCCGTGTTTGCTGTGTTGGGAGTGAATCAGTGGGAGCACAATGGCAGTGCCACACACGGGGATAGCTCCTCTGCCCTGTCCCAGCTCTGTTTGTTGGCCCTGCAGGAGCTGTCCTTCAGCAGCCCCTGGCACTGAGGGACAGGGATTTTATAATGTTCTGATAATTCTGGATCAACCCAGGTGGGCTGCAGTGTGGTTCTTCAAACTATTGCATATAGTTTAAGAGGTATGAGATTAATGCTTTTACTGATTTTTCTAGGCCTTTTTTTAACAAGACAGGCAGTTAGGTGATGCATGTGGTGGGTGCATGATGAATACACAGGATAGGCAACCTGTATTTTGCTACTCTTTGTGGGTTTTTGCTTATGACGGCAATCAGCCAGAGGGCTTCTCCTGGTGATTACCAAAATCTCAGGTTCTGTCCCTCCTTAAGTCACATTTTAAATCATCAGATTTTACAATAAACATCTGTTGTTTTGAAACCTTTTTTCTTGTCTGTCCCATGCCCCTGGACAGTGCCTGTATTTATCAGTGTTCTGGGAGATAGAACAAGAAATTATCGGCAGTACTTTGATATCAGTACTACTTTGGGCAGCATCCCCTGCTGGGGCTGGAGGGATGGAAGTGCCCTGCAAGCTCTGGGGCAGCACAGGGACAGCACCACAGGCCTGGGGCAGCACAGGGGCAGCACCAGAGCCCAAGGAAGAGGAGTTGGCGCTGTCATCCTGAACCCAGCGAGCAGCTGCCTCTGACAGCTGCCTCCTCCGCCCTTCTGTGCCTGATTTGAATCATGCTAACCCCTCCCACACCAGAGGGAATCTCTTTTTTCCAAGGGGATGTGCAGTCAGTGTTTCTGCAGCTTTTCTTCCCTGAATTAGTGCCTGGAAATTCAGGCAGCAGCTTGGTGACAGCTGTGCAACTCCCTCCTTCATCTGCCTGCCCTGCCTTTGTACAGTAGTAGGCTCTCTTACTGCACAAACTTTCTAGGTGACCAACATACCACCTGGCCTGTCTTGTGCCCCAAAAAAGGAAAGATTGATTTCATACACAACCATAGCTTTAAAGAAAATACTTACTCCCCCACCCCTTTCAAACCCAAAGACTGGAGTGCCCATGAGAGGCTGTGCCCCTTGAAAGCAAACCCAGTCCAGAGTCACTGACTGGTGTTACTGCAAGAAGGAGCACCAGACATGGTCCAGGATCATGCCCAGCCCTCAGCCACATCCCTGTGGCTTTCTGGAGTGCAGCAGCTGTCCGTATCCTTGCGCCCTTGTGCCAGGAGTTGGTTGCCCTGTGCTGCTCCTGTGCAGTTTGTAGACCTTGGAATTGCATTGGCCTTGACATCATCCCTCTGCAGGTCCTGATCCCACTGCATGCACAGCAAACCCAGTGAGCCAGGGTTATTCTGGGATGGAGGTACCAGCTGGAGAAGGCTCTGTGCAGCTCTCTTGACCCCAAACTCAGCTCACATCAGCAGAGCAGAGCTGCCTGAAAACAACCATAATTGCTCACCAAGAAAAACACACCTGCAAGCCCAGAGCCTGCAGCCTCCTGTCACACAGAGCATCCCAGCTCAGCAGGAGCCTCCCTGGGGAGCAGGAGCACCATTCCCTGTGTCCTACACAGCTACACTCTGGGGTTTCCCTTGTTTCCTAAGCAAACCTAGCGTGTTTGTAGGCAAATCTGTGCACAAGGGCACCTGCAGGAAAGGACCTTTGCCACAGTGCTGTGGTTCCCACCTCACTCCAGGGTCTCAGGACACACTGAGCTGCTCCCACACCCAGTGATCAGACCTGCTGAACCCATTAGAGCATTTCCTTGCTTATAGGAGGAGCAAGAACACACTGGGCAATTACTGCATGGAAGTTGGCCAGATCTCCCTAGCAGGTGCTTTGAAGAACCAGCAGGATTTTTTAAATTCACATTTTCTTCAGGCCAGTTTTGTCAGACAAATTAATAATATATGGCCTCAAAGTGTAACCTGTGTCTGGAACTTGGGGCTTTTATCCTCCCTGCATGTCTTAGATCAACAATAATCTGAATTAAAACTACCAGGGGTGAGATTGTGAGAGGACCAGGGTATTGACAAGTGCTTCAGTCAGACACTTGCACACAAATTCTGTATAAAGTACTTAACGACTCCAGTGAGACCCTCCAGAGATAAAATAAATCAACCACCTGTATATCAGACAGGTTTACTGTATGTTACTTTTCTGTCAATTCATGTGAGTTACTTTAAAAATCAAACAGTGCTGATCACCTACACTTAGGAACAAGCAGAGAATTCTGCATTCTTTTAAGCTTTTTATTCTGCTGAAGGACTAAAATGGAAGAAATTTTATTAGTTATTTTAGTCATAAAACTTGCAAATTACTTCATGAAGAGGAGAAGTTCTACTAAAGCAGTAAGGAGGGATTATTTACTCTTTGCTCTTCATCTCACTTTCCTTCAGAATACAAAACAGACAAGGTAATTTGTAATACAGAGGCTGAAAACCCACATTTTCAAAGAGATTAAACTAATTTGTTTTGCTAAAATAGTCTGGTCTCAGAATACAGAAGGATTAATGATCTGCAGGGGAGGAGGCTTTATCTCTTGAAAACATCCCAAAACAGACAATGATGTAACAAAACCAAAACCCAAATCAAACAAAAAGCCCTTTAAATTTATGTACCAGAAGAAAAAAACCAAAAAAACAAAAAAACATGGCATCATGAAATCTGGACCTGTCCACTCCAACATGCCCTTTGATTTGTAGGTGAGATGTTCTGTTTCAGCATCTGGCTCCATCCACGTGTTGAACAGTTTTGGCCACCCAGGGAAAGGCATGACAGATGCACAGGCATCATTCCATTTCATCCTTAATGTCAATTCTCAAAATGTCCTTCCAGGTAAAAACTAGCACTAAATTGTCTGGAAACCTGGGAAAATACCTAGGAAGTTAATTAACTGACTCTCTGGGAACATGCAGATGCAGACCCAAGCTGAGTTCTTCAGCCCCATCCTCAGGACAGCACAGCCAAGATCCAAAGATGTTTAACACCCTGGTGTTCCCTAGGACGCTGCCAGGAGCAGGGGCAGCCAGGGGTTGCCAGTCAAGCAGCATTTAAAACTCCCTGGACTCTGAGCGGCTTGGGGGTGAGCTAATAAATACCACTGATGTGAGGAAATACAGAACAGGCAATTTCTGTACTTCCAGGGACAGTTCCTCAGCAGCCCTGCAAATATTTGTTTTGTATGGGACTCCTGCTGCACCACTGCCCATGTTTGCTGTGCTGTTCCCTTCCCTTCATTCTCCTGGATAGCCTTTCAGCTTTATCAGGATTCAAATCCAGGCTGATATTTGCCTCTCTCATGCCTGGCTGGGGTGTCTCTGTGATACTCAGCACGTTTCCCTGGGTTTGCCTGGGAATCTGAACCTCTGCTATTCACAACTGCAGCCCCTGAAAAAACCTAAGGCAAACTGCAGTCACATCCTAAGGAAAATGATGCCCTCAAAGCAGAAAAAAATGTCCTGCACCATAAATAAAACTTGGATTAAATGGATATGATTTTACAGATTTGTGTCCTGAGATAATCCAAAACTGGGAATTCAAAGACAGACTGAGGTTGTGGGGGAGGAAGGAGGGCAGGAGGAGGAGATGGCCAAAGTATCTGCTTCAGTCCTTTATTATGGAAAAGAGATATCCAGGGATACCGAGTTCCACCTACCCTAGGGCAGGGGATCTTTAAGATCACCTGAAGATGTAAAGATTAATTTTAAGGTCCCTTCCAACCCAAACCACTCTCTAGTTCTATGACATTTTCACAATTCCAGATGTGAAACCTATCTGTGTGCTCAAGTCAAGCAAAGCTGAAAGCTGTAAAGTACATCAAGAGACTGGCTTTAGTTCAGACACCATTTCTTATCTTTGGAAAAAAGGGAATTTTTATTCACTTTTATAACTTTCCATAATACCCATCTGAAAAATTGTCAAATTCTGATGAAAATGAATAGATTTCATCTTTATGTGTCCTTAAGGAATCACAAAGTTACAGCTCAACTTCAGAGACTGAAAACATAAAGCATGGACTGAAATCTAACCATTATTGCAGGTATTTGTATCCCAGGACCTGCCTGTGTTCTGTTCATCATCCCACATAGGAATGTGCTTTATAAAAAAAGAAATAGTTGGCCAGTAAATGCCAACTGCAAATTCCGAGCACAAGGCATCATTAGAAAGTTTCTTCTGTGGAACAAACAACTTCAGCCTTCACAGCATCATTCTTAAAACCATTTCTTAAAACTTATTCTTAAAACTTACTGAAAACTTCTTAAAACTAACTGAAAACTAAGGTGCAGAGGCTGTGATTGACTGCGGACTGCAGTCCCTCCTTGTTTGAGGAGAAAAGTATTCCCTGAAGGGTGCCTGGGCTCTGAGTGCTAATTGCTATCACAGCACACATCATCCATTTCAGAGGTGCCAAGTGTTGGGAGTCACATTTCAGCGGGAAGAACCCAAACCTTTCAATAAATCTGCGAAATAAAAATCAGGCCCTGTGCTTTGTTTGGTGAAGGGTCCCTGCTCTCAGCAGAACGTTTCAGGGAGGGTTCATGGTGTCACATTAATCATAACACTGAAAAATCTGGCACTCCCTGCACATCTGCTCTGCTTTACTCTCTGTACTTGACCCCATTGCTCGTCCTTGGCATGAGCTCACAGCATATTAAAGTGTTTGGGGCTGCACAGGGTGAGGGCAGCCAAGTTTAAAGCACAGCAGTGTCAGGTTGAAGCCAAGCTCTGAGTGCAGTATTTTCACACTCCTGGAGCTGGTGGGTCTAAGGGGCACTGCTTGGTAGAAAATTACCCAAATATGAGCAATCAGAGCAAAGCCAATTCTTGTAAAATTGCAGAAGAGGAGGTTTTGCTACCCATTTCTGTGCCAGCAAATGGGCAAGGGTGGCATTTCCAACAGGACAGGTGGGGGCACACCTGTGTTTGGTGGGGCATCACCCTGAATGACATTAATAAATCAAATTTCAAAGTACCACTTCAAGATACAGAAAAGAAATTAAATCAAATACTTCACGTTGGTTTCATGTGAGAGGCAGTTTCCTTAGTCACAAAATATTTTTTGCTCAGATTTCTAATTCAACCAAACAAAAAAATAAAAGAGAAAAAAAAATATTTGAACTGTTATAAGCAAAAGTTAGGAGGAAGCTGGTCCTTAGTCTGAAAGATCTGTGTTTCCATTAATGAATGTACCTGGCTCTGCTTAATTTCCAGTGCTGTCCACATTCACCAGGGAGAATTCCTTCAGCAGTGTAAAAAGAATAAGAAAACCAAAAATAAGAACATTCTTAGTTTATATTGTCAGTAAAGCTGTGTCTGTGCTGCTGGAGCCCTGGCTGCAATGGGATGGGTTTTTCAGAAGTCTTCCAGCTGTTAAATATTCCCACCACTGGCAGAATATTCCTGGGTAAGTGCACTGACTTTGAATAGAAGACCTTTCAGTGTAGCCAGGGGTTGGTGTCTCTGAGAAAAGTTGTGATTAATCTGTCTGCAGCAGAATTATGCACCAGGTTTATTCCTGTGCTGTCAATCTTACACTTGCTACTTTCCTCTCTTTCCCCTCCTTCCCTGCCTGCTTTGCTCTCTTTGGTTTGGGGATTTTAGTTCATCACGATTTACTGTTTCCAAAGGATGCTTCAATTGCATTTAAAAATAGGAAACCTGAAAATTGAGTAAGTTTAAAGCTTTTTAGGTGAGTACTGTGCAGAATATGAATGATCTAAGCTTTGATTTCACATCAAAAACCCATCATTAAGGATCTGAGATCCTGAGAGTTTAGACCTGAACTGGTTATAAATTTGAGGGGCTCTCAATCCCTAAGGCTTGGCACTTGTTTTGAAGTACTAAAAGTGATTTATGGTTAAATTGCAGTTCTCCAGCCTCACCAGTTAAGGCCCTGCTGCTGCAAACAGCAATATCTTGTATCAAACAGAAGTCTTTTCTTCTAGTTAGGGTGCACCTTGCTTATAATCGAAATCCCCTCTATATTAAATGATGTTGTTTTCAGAGCAGAAAAGTATTAATGCCGCACAGGCAGCGATTATTTCTTCCCCTCCCAAGCAGAGGGAGCTTTCCTGTGTCAGGTTCCCACGGATCAGCTAAATTCATGGCTCTGTGTTTCCGGAGCCAACATGACTCAGGGAGCACAAACCACCAGGAAGTCATTGATGCTTTGCTGCCTCATGTCCTCAAGCCGAACCTTTAATTCCATTAATCCACATTTACCTGTCATTATACCCAGGAAACAAGCAGCAAATCAGCCCTGAGCAGAGCAGAGCCCACAGGACCCCCTGAGCGCTCGGGTTTGTGTGCTCAGGGCCTGAGGGCAGCGCTGGGCCCGCGGCTCTCCTGCTCTGAAGAGGGAAAATTGTGGGGAGCAGGAGGGGCAGAGGGAGCTGTGCTCCTTACCATGACAAAGGAGCTGTCAAAGCATCACCGCTTTCATCCTTCCTCCCTCCAGCCCTTCGCTGACCTGGGAGTGGGAGCTGAAATCAAAGTGAGCTGAAATCAAAGCGTGCAGGGAGCGATGGAGCTGCACGGAACAACCGCGGGGCTGGGATGGGGGAGCGGCCAGGCTGGCACAGCTCAGTTTGGGGTAAATTCAGCTCCTGGGGCAGAGGCCAGGCTGGCACAGCTCAGGGTAAATTCAGCTCCTGGGGCAGAGGCCAGGCTGGCACAGCTCAGGGTAAATTCAGCTCCTGGGACACAGGCCAGGCTGGTACAGCTCAGTTTAGGGTAAATTCAGCTCCTGGGGCAGAGGCCAGGCTGGCACAGCTCAGTTTAGGGTAAATTCAGCTCCTGGGGCAGAGGCCAGGCTGGCACAGCTCAGTTTAGGGTAAATTCAGCTCCTGGGGCAGAGGCCAGGCTGGCACAGCTCAGTTTGGGGTAAATTCAGCTCCTGGGGCAGAGGCTGCAGCCTGCAAAGCAAAAATCCCTCCTTTTTCCAGCCCTGATCGTGCCGGGGAGGCTCCTGCGTGGATATGTCCCTGTGCTCATCACAGCAGCACAGCGCTGTCCTTGTCGTGGGGACCTGAATGTCCTCGGGCAGCCTGCAGGAATGCTCAAATCAAGGGTAAATGCTGGCACAAGAATGGCTAATTTTAATGAAGTTCTGCGTTGGAGGGAGAGTGGTGTAACAGCTCACAATGGGCAAGATGAATGTGAGCTGGGAGAGCTGCTGAAGTACAGAAAGAAAACCACGTCCTGCATTGTTTTAAAATCATCCATCAGTTCAACATACAGAGACCTGAGTTCACTTTCAGGGGTTTATTGTTTGTGGTGGAGTTAAGCAAGCCAATGCTTTTGAATTTTGGTTTGTATTTTAACCAAGCTTAGAATGAAGCAACTTGTCAGTGTCAAAAGTCCTCCCAGGACCTTGGGAAGAAACGCTGCCTTGCCAAGCTTCACAAAAAATGCATTATTTTTTCCAGTTCTTTGTAAGTGAAACTGTAAACCTGTGATCTGGCCCAGAATATAATTTATAAAGTGCCAGGCCAGAGGTGAGTGCTATAAAACAGGTGTAAAAAAGCTTATGTGGCTTACATTGTGTGTCCTTAAATTTAAAGGACTTCCCCACCCTCCTCAATTAAACAAATTCCTACTGCACACACTGGTAATGTACTTAGTGGATGACATCCATTGTAAATGCATTCTAGATTTTATGTTTTAAAAGATTCATCTGTGCTTAAAAAGCTGTGCCCTGTCTGCTGTTAAACCCCAGGATATATCAGGTTGGTTCTATCTCATTAAACACTGCAGAAGGGAGCATCATTCTGGGGTGAGTCTGAACTCATCTCTGGAACTAAAAGCAGTGAAGTTCCAGCTCAGTAGTTTGATTCATGTCTCCACTTAAAGTGCATTTGACTCACAAAGCTTGGGTTCAGATCAGAATATCCACTTAGGGGGAGCTGGATACCTAACTTTGGCTTTATCCTAATTTCAGCCATGACTGGCAATGTGGAAACATGTATTGTTTGAGCTGCATTTTATTTGGAAAAATATGCTTTATTCCACATGATAAGGAAAGCTACAATATTTTGATTATCATTTAATTTTTACTTAAAATCATACTGAAAATAAAAATTGAAAAAGCTCTCAGTCAAGATGTGAAAAACCAGGATCATCTGTGAAGAACTGCAGAATGATCTTAGGACACTGAGGGATGGGATGGTGACAGGTACCACATAAATTAAATCAGATTCATTTTTGGAGGTAAAAAACCAAAACCAGCCTCAAACAACACTTCCATCTTCAGCGAAACAGATACAGTAATGAACTCTGAGTTTATTACAACTGCTGAAGAATGATATCTTTGAGCTTTATAACTCCAAGAATGTATCTATTCAGTTATTAAGCTGCAGGGAGGAAAGCAAATATAATATTAAAATGTATAACAAAGGGAATAGAGAACAATACAAAGAAAATAATTATGCACATTCCCAGAACACCTGTATCAGAACAAGGAAACTCACGATCCTTTCACCTAAACCAATTATACTGGAAGAAGCATTGAAAAGGCAACAAGTGTGAAAAAAGGCATGGAAATTATTTTAGCTACTTTCAGATGTGGAAGAGAGATAGCTGAGGAGAGATGTGAAATGGGCCTGTAAAATGTTCATCCCAAAGATGAATGGGGAAGAATTTTCAATCTCTCAGTACAGAAACTGTGAGTCAGCTCATGAGCAAGAGGCAGGTTCAAAGCAGAGAGAAAATAAAGTGATTTTTATTGAAGGTGCCCCACGAGCTGTGGGACACCTTCCTGCACAGGGCTGAGCTCGAGGACACCTTACACAGATTGGGAAAGTACCTAAAATGCCAATTAAAAAAACACTTGGCAAAATCTTAGAAAGAGGACATCTCCACCTGAGTCACCATGGAAATTACTGAAATGCTGCAGTGAAAGGCCAGGGGAGGACTAAGGATGCACCCAAAACATGAAGAGCAGGGGAAATGGATCTGTAGGGATTGTCTTTAAGCCTTTAATAGACATAAAATGATAAAAGAAGGGTTTGATTTCAGCAGGGTCTCTAACATCACCTTGGCTTCATCCGCAGGAATCCAAGGTCACAGCTCTGAGAACAAAGCTCACCTCACCTTTAGTCTCAGTCTCAGGGGAGCCATGCTCTAAGCTGAGCTCTGACCATAGCTTTGGGAGTTTTCCCTTCACATCAATTTCCCCTTCGAAAAAGCAATTTTTATGACCACAGAAGGCAGCTCTTACCCACATCAGTTACGGGTCCTGCAATCACCTTTAAGATGACCTACTAACTTAAGAGATGTTGTTTAATCCTTTTGTAACCTCTCATTCAGATGCAGAAATATCACTGATACCTGGAGATTAGTAG
The DNA here is from genome assembly GCA_024500445.1 of Entomyzon cyanotis. Classification (NCBI taxonomy): domain Eukaryota; kingdom Metazoa; phylum Chordata; class Aves; order Passeriformes; family Meliphagidae; genus Entomyzon; species Entomyzon cyanotis. The sequence goes on along the minus strand of JAKEPQ010000033.1, from coordinate 1,697,226 downwards.
GATTTCAAATGGATTAACTCTTCCTCTGGTAAGAAGAATTTATGAGCTACAGCGATGAATTTTAGCCAGAATTTGGGGAAATCTCTGACTCTCAGCTTTAGCCCAAACTTCCCCCTTAGCAACCGCTCAGAGGATTTCTTGCACACCCCTCACAAGCTTCTCCTTGGGGGACACAATGAGTAGGATACAGGATTAGGTGGCTGAAGAGTCCAGCCAAGATCTGGTGTGACAAACCCCTGCACAAGTCCCTGCCTTTAGGTCAGGCTTTCCCCTTCTGGCCGTGTCGTGACTGGATGCCTATTGTCCAGTCTCCAGTCACTTAATTCCTGTGCATTCAGAGCCCAGGAGCTCCTGCTGGGCTGGGAACCAGCACAGCCATTCAATGGAGATGTCAGCCTTTGTGGGAGAGACAGCCACACCAATATTGCCAGGAGCCTTTTCAGCCCTGCGTGCCTACAGCAACATTTAATCTGAAAAGCCAGGCTTAGTGTTTCTGACATGCTGGCACAGCAAATATTTCCCCTCATAATTGAAAAAGATCATTTGTAAGGGTGTTGGTCCAGAGGTTCTCAGCATAGCCTGGGGGCAAGCAGAGCATTTTCAGAATTCAGTGTTTATCACAAATAAAATACATATTTTGATATTTGCATTCATTTGGCCTCCATGCTGTTTGCAGCTGGCTGTCTCAGACATACACTGGGATTTCTCTGTTCACATTGCCTCACTTTGCTCCAAGCTGCTTGATGTGTGCAAATATATCCAATATTAAAGATTCTGCTCAATGATCTCTGTGGTATCATTCACCAGGTGAGACATATCCAAGTGCCTCACCTCTCTGTGCACATAAAGCAGGTCTAACTTGCTTTTCACACCCTGTTGGGACTGTCAGGCAGAGAAAATGCTGTTCTGTATCCCTGGAAAGAGGGATTTTTCTCATTTCAGTCCAGGTAGTCCTGAGATAGAACTACAACATTTTATCTCATTGAAAAAAGGAATGGAGTATTAATGGGGAATCCTCTCTTCCTTCAGAACCCCTCCAAGGAGATAAGAACAGCCTGACTCCACAAATGGAGAGGAAGCAGACAGGAGAGCTGTGCTGTAAAACACACAGCTCAGGCAGATGGAACAGAAGGAATTATTACCTGCATGGCACTCTCAGCCCTTGAATTATTCACTTCAAACAGGAGCAAAGCCCTCACTCCAAGCTCACCCCACCAGCCCTGCTTAGGAATACAAGGAGCTACATTTTCAGCAGTGCCACTGCTCCCACAGCAGTGGGATTTTATTCTACATATTCTACAACCACTCAAACTGTACTATCAGGTTTATTTCAATCATTGTAACAACTCATGTCACCAGAAAAATATGGTGGTTTACATGAGAAGATAATTCTGTGTAACAGATCTTATTACTTTGTATTGTCCAACCCTGGTCAGGGACTTACGAATATTTTCAACCTGACATTCAAGTTTGTTATTCAGAAGTCTCTTACCATAGAGGTTACACTGTCCTTGCCAGAACCAAATATTTAAAACACAGGCTGTATCCTGAATATTTTAGTCCTAGATAAATGTCTATATGATAAAGGAGCATGATGAAATTTTCTGGTTAGATTATTAAGAAAAATCTCATTTAAAATCTGTTCACATCAATGTATGTCTTGGAGAAGGCTATGTGCTGTGAATTCTAGAGAACTCCATTGTGAATATCATATACACACAACTTTAAATGCAAACACTGATTTGGAAGAGTTACACTTGGACTAGATGATGACTGTCAGTCCTTTCCCACTGAACTGTTCTATCCTACAAGGAGAACTCACCAGGTTTTTAAACATTGCATTGTAGTTTTCCTCTTCAGGAAATTCAGCTTTTAAAAATAAACCATGTTTTATCTGATTTCAAAGTTGCAGGTCTGATCCCCACCAGGGAATGGGAAAAGTTTTCCTTTATGGACTGTTTTGAACTTTTAACTTAAGGAACTTTTTTTCCATTGTCATTGATGCTGTGCTGGCAAAAAAATACAAATACATAACAGCACATGCTGCTCTACTAAAATTTATGTGTGTTTTTGGTAGGTTTTATACATGATGCTAAAATCAATCCTTAGAGCACTTTCCAGGTGGTCAGAGACCCATGGGGAATGAGAAAGAATTTGATTAAAGCAACCTAAATGTGGATCCAGAGTGATTGCTCAGGAAATGACCCCCTGCACCAGCTGAGCTCATCTGAGGTCTGCACTGGCAGACTGTAAGATTTGATTTGGGTTTTATACATCTTGTAGGAGAAATGACAAATGTGTTGCCTCAAAATGATGTTACTGTGATTTCAGCAGTTTTTATAGAGGTTGGAGGATCCCTTGGGGACATCAGGGGTAGTTTGGAGAGGTGACAATCACTGCTGCTAGCTGCAGCCCTTGGCAGTAGGAGACAAGGAGGTCTCACATCGCCATCATCCACATCAGCCTCAGGAAGGGAGGAAATCACAAGGGTCCATGGAAGATGCACCTCCCAGGAGCATACAGTCATTCGAGTTATTGTTTAAAACTAAACAGAACCTAAAAACTGTAAGAGTTGCAGGCACTGAATTCTTGGAAGGCTTGAAATGGTTACACAGGAAATATCTTTCAGGTGGCATCTCATGGATGTTGAGATTTTTCTACATTTCCTTCTGCAATAATGTAGTGACAGGAGAAGTCAATGAGAGCAGCTCCAGCATAACTGTAGTGCAAAATCCAATTTTCCTCACAGAAACCAACACCAACAAACCCCAACTAATCCCACTCTTGGAACAAAGGCTATTTGCAAACAAATTTAGTCTGCCCAGATGTGTATTTCCAATTCAGCGTGATGTAGCCATGGACAGAGCTTGGAAATAGTAAAGACAATTTCTTTTTTTAATCCCCTAAAAGACCTTTGGAACCTTTTGATTGCTCACTCTGGTGTGCAAAGAGAGGCAACAGTGAGGGGAAATGGACACTCCACACAATTTAATCACAACAGGATTGTCCTCAATGGGGAGCAATAATGCTGTCAAAATTAATAATATGCTCCTGTGAAATGGAGAAACTGTAAATACTCAGAGAAGATGCCACATGTCTATGAGGATAAGCTTTTTTATGTCAATTAAAATATCACAGAAGTCCATCTGCATAGTGTGTGTGTAAATTTCAAAATACTGATTGTTGGGACCTGGGAAAAAATTGCTCTGTGCCTTTATTGAAGCAAAAAATTGCTCTTTGCTTCACTGAAGCACCACTGTAGCTCCCTGTCAGACACAGGACAGTGGGCAAGGTGAAACTCCAGGCATATTGTTCCTAATTTCTTGTTGTAGCCATTTGAAGATCAATACATTTTTGCAAGCCTTACATTTTGTTTGGATTTCTGTAGCTTGTTGTTATATGGAATAGAGATGTAACATCATGAATTGTACCCGAAGCAGGCTCTGAGAGGCTTAAATCAAGGCCCTGATATAATTTTCTCTATATCAAATTTGAGTTCTACATGATGAAGCTCCATCTTGGGGGATTATTTCTGTTTGAGAAGGTTCAGAAATTTGATCACAATTTTTATTACAGGAGCAGCTGAAAATCCCAATAATAATTGGCTCCTCATTCAGCTTTATAAACACCCTCTTCTTCAGGTCACTTCTAAAATTCAAACCAGTCCTTCAGAAACCTGTCTTTGCTATTTTTGGGTGCATTAAAAACTGGCCCAAGGTGAATGTCACATCATTCTGGGGCTCTCTGTAAACATTCAGTAATTCAATTTACTGTCACACAAGCTGGTATCTGACAGGAGAGTGGGCAAACAAGGACACCTTTGGGATCAGGGTGTTCATGAATGCTCCAAATGCTCCATTTAGGGAGTGGCTCCATCCCTTTATAGCCATGTCAATGGATTTAGGATTGCACAGGGACATCTCAGCCCTCCTGCAACTTAGTATGACTTTTTTGCTTTTTACACAGGCATTGGGAAGGACAGGAAAAGAATCCATTTCTTTGAGGTAGCAGCTCTAGCAGAGTGGAGATAAAACCCTGTTTGATCTGCCAGGTTTTGAGCCTAAAGAATACAACAGGATTAATTTACAATTTGCTTAGCACAGAAGTGTCAATCCCACCCTGAGTTATCAAGAAAGTCACACTGATATTAACACCTGTAAGTCACAGAAATCCTGCCCACACCAGTGGCACAAGCTCTCTCATGTTGAGATTTTTCTACATTTTCTTCTGCAATTATGTAGTGACATGAGAAGTCAATGAGAGCAGCACCAGCATAGCTGTAGTCCAAAATCCAGTTTTCCTCACAGAAACCAACCCTAACAAACCCCAACTAATCCCACTCTTGGAACAAAGGCAAACAAATTTAATTTGCAAATAGCCTTTTTAGATGAGGTGCAACCTCATCGTTTCATGAGCAATGGTGTCACTGTGCACTCTCTTCCCTGGTTTTGAAAACCAAATTGCAGAAATAACAGAGCCCAGAATTTCAAATGGGATGGCTCTGCTGAGTAGCAAGGAAAGGAAGGCTCAGGGAACAATCCTGGAATTGTGTCCATCTGTGTCCATGGGTTACCCCAGCCAGCAGCACAGGAGAGGACCAGCTCTTGTTGAACAGCCCAGCTCCCAGTCCCACATCCAGCCATCAACTGCATCAGGAAATGCAGAATATTCAACTGAATAACAGCACACTGTCCATGTCAAATTGCACACGGCCAGAAAAAAGTATTTCCTAGAATCCTGCTCAAGCCTGGTGGGAAAATGCAGCAACATCTCCCAGAATCCCATTGTCTGGACCTGATTAAAGGGCTGCAGACAAGGAACTCCTTTGGAATAAAGGCAGGCCTGGAAGCTCTGCTGCAGGCCAAGGTTTTGCTAAACTCTTGCCTAAACATCAGGACATGCTCTGGAGTCACTTGTGATCCTGCATGGTTTAAGGGGTACTGGGAACTTATACCTTGTGTTTCTCCTGCACTGCTATGGACCCAGGAGCCTAAATTCCCATTATTCTGAGAAGTGTGTTGGAATAACAATGCTTGGAGCAGGTGCCAGCAGTGTCACCAGGAGATGCTCTCTGCCCATCTCTGGTGCTCACACCTGGAGGCTGCTGGAGCCACTGGGACATGATGTGCTTGAGAAGTCATCTGAAACAGATCTGTATGTGGAATATCCTTTCTTCCTGTTCCTAATGATGTGTTTGAGTTTTAACTGGAGATCTGGGAACGATCTGACATTTTAAACAAATGCTTCTGCTAGAAAATCAAATTTCTGCACCAGTTAGGGTTTTTTTGCTGGCTTTGACCCTTCATCAGATCTGGAGCCTGTCACATCTCAAACTAGCATTCATAGTGGCCCTCACATCTGAAATGAAAGTCCTTTCTATTCCCAGTAGGAAAAGAGCCCTGAAAATAGCAGTATTTTTCCTAGCTCCCCCAGTTCTGGGCAGGATCAATGCAGTTCAATGAGCCTTTGCTAATGCAAAGCAGACCTGTGCATGCTCATGGGATGCTGTCATTAATCCTTGGAGGACATAAACCTACAGCTGGCTCCATTTACTGCCAGCAGCTTTTTTAATGACCCTCCAGATATATGATGCTTAATGTACTCCTGCCCTGCTCTGAGGAATTTACAATGCAAAAGGCAGGCAGAGCATGGTAAATCCCACCTTTAGCTGTTCCTGCCAGGCTGATCAGTGCAGGGTGTGGAAATCCACTCTCAGAGCCTCTCTCAGCTCCAGCACATCACAGAGCAGCAAACATTCATGCAGGGAAAGATTGCAGTGATTGCTTGGACTCAAAGTAATCAGGAGCATTTAAAGAACCATAAATAATGGTTTGGAGGGAGAAGAGGACTCTGGTGATGAATCTCAGGCTTAACACTGCAACAATATTGCACTTTGCACAGACTGTATTGATTTTTTTCCCCCCATTTAGTTGCTTAAAGTGTCTACAGAAAACAAAACTAAGAAATACCTCCATTTACTCCAAAGCCCTGCTGTTGGTTTGTTTAGTCTCTCTCAGATGAAACAGTCTCCTGACAAACACCAGTGCTCTCAATAGTTTTAGCTCGAGCAACAAACCAACCCCAGCAGCTTTCTCGTGGGGCTGAGCTGAAAGGAGCCCAGAGCTCTGCAGCACATCTCTGCTGTTTCTGTGCTGTGACCTCAAAGGGACTCTCACATCCCCAAAGCCTTCTGCACTCGCTCTGATGGAAACTTCAAACAGTACAATGTGAAATGTTTCCATGAAATTCCGGGGTGTTGCTGCTATGGCTTTAGAAATCAGACCAGCAGCACTGCCAGCTGAGCAGAGTGGATAAAGCAGAGTTTGTTTCAGATGCTTTTGCATTGTGAGGATTTTAACTTTTATTTCAAATATCTCTTGAAACACAATGTGTCTAATTGCTAAAGGCTAGCAGTGCAACTCAGAAACATCCTCTGCTTTTATTTCTTATCATTTTCTGTATTAGAAATAAACACAGAATGTATTATCCCTGAGTTTTCAAATGCAAATAACACACTGTGAAGGCCATATCCATCTTCTTCTTTCTGATGTTTGGCTTTATGAAATGTAGAAAGTGACCATAAAAGTAAATTCAAATTTCCTTTGAAGGATTTATAAATTTAAGAGTTTCTCCCTCAAAAATTGTCATCCCACATGCTATATCCCCATTTTTGATGGGCATGTGCCACCTACCTCACACTCCATAGCCTAAGAAGCTTCGCAATGCAGCCAGCTATGAACTGGAACATTTTTCTAGTGTGACTGTACTTGCTTTTAAGGTGGAGAGTTACAAATTCCCCCTCCCTTTTCAGTGCTCACAGTAAAATCTATAACAACTCCATAATGTTTGGAACTTTGGGGGAGTTTGAAGATGGATCAGAAAGGATCAGTGCAAAACTTCTAGGAGGTTTTAATTAACAAATATTTCTGCGTGTCACATTTTGCCCAATTTTATCTGTACTTGTCTTTCCTTTTGAATGCATAAATCTCAGGATTTGAAACTGAATTATAGAACGTCAAAAGGCTGAGGGAAAAGATTAAATCTCATATTGGGGACAAGAGGAATGGGATCAGCATTAGAAAGTTTGGGATCCCATCCAAGGCTGAGACAGATGGGAAGTTTTCCAAAAGTGTTGCCCAGGGCAGTCAAGTGAAAATAGAAAATGCAGTGTAAAAACCTGGTTGCAGAAATTTCAGTGTTGGTCACCTACTGTCAACTGCAATGAAAAGCTAAATATATTTTATAAACACCTGAGGTTTTTAATTCTACCACAGCCCTGTGATGTTAAATTTAATCATTGTTTTTACATCAGATAATACAACTAGAATCACCTACTGCTTCAAACAACCACATTTATTTTAAGTCTTCCTCCTGGTGCTGGTTACAGAAAGCTTCTGAGAACTGCTTCCTGTTTTTCATGCAGATTTCCCTCTTTTCCTGTGGAAATCTGTTGAGGAAGCTCAATGAAAACAAGAGGAAGTATCTGTTTCTAAATACCTGTGGGAGTGTCCAGAGGAATGGGGATATTGCATGGAGAGGCTCCAATAATGGGGAAAAAACTGCAATTAAGCATTGACTGCAAAAAAAAAAAAAAAGAAAAAGAAAAAAAAGAAAGAAGCAAAGAGCCAAAGCATTTTGTTAGAATAATATTGACTGGGAAAAGATGAATCCTGTTTACCCAACTTCTCCATGAGGAATTTTCCTACTAACCATGTCCATCTCTCTCCTTCACCTCATTTATTAGCTCTGCCCTGCAGCCTGTGATGGCCACATAACCACGGCCAGGGTCCAGGGGGTAAAACAGTAGCACTGAGCCATGTAGGATTAAAGATTTTACCTCCAGAATCTTCCTTTTGAATAGCCTAATGTTAGTATATCCTGTAATACCTTAAATATACACACCTGCCAAAACAGAATCACTCTCAGAATTGAGTTTTGCATCACCTCATTACATTTAAGGTCACTCTGGTGTGCTTTGGACATGAAGTTTTTACACTGTGGAGGTAGAAAATCCAAAACGAAAGTAGAAAGTTCATTTAACATATTTCAACGTAATTTAGTGTCTGTTTCTGGTTTCTGACAGAAGCTGGGTGATACTTCCTCCCCAAACTCTGCAGTTCAGCTGCATGGCAGAGCCTTTCAAAGGAAAACTGAGCCTCAGGCACTGTTACAGGGTGGAAGGTGCTTTTGTTCCAGTTTTTCACACCCCTGTTAAATAATCTATATGCAATTTCCAGGGCAGCACCTGCTTGCTCAATCAAGGTTCTTGCTTGTTCAGTTAAAATAGCTGAAGAAAACCAGGGGTGAGTGTGGGGAAGGGAGGAGAAATGGGAGTTATTTTAATAAAATCCACCTGCTCCTTTGTCCTGACAAAAGAAGCCCTATTGTCAGTTACAGTTCTTTGCAAACTCCTGTCAGGATTTCATTTACCTTTTATTGATTTATTTTATTGATATTTTATTCTTGTGCTAATTAGTCTGTATTTTTCAGTCCTTTTCTTATCTTTTTCCCAACTAGGGTTTTTCCAGCACACACTGGGCCTTTGTTAGCTCCTTTATCTTCTGGTTTCTGCAAAACGTCCTTGTGGTCCATAAGTTCTGCACTTTTTGTATCCAATCTCAACAATACATCTCTCTCTCTCCCAGACCTTGCTCATCGAAGCACATCAAGGTTAGCACAGCAAAACCTCAAGTTTCAGTGATTTTCCCAAGCTGTATTCCCACAATTGCTACTTACAACAAACTTTGCTAAATGCTGACTGGAAGTGATTTAAGACTATCACACTGCATGCAATTAATATACTGGTTACTATTAATTAAAACTTAATTTAAATAATGAACTAAAAAATTTGAAAAGTTATAGCATTTCCAACACAACAACATTTCAAAAACTGAGAAACCATCAAGATATGAGCAATGTTTCAGTAATTTTGGCCACACATTCCAGCTAATGCTTATATGCCCACAATTGCATTTTCAGGCTGATTTGCTGGCCTGCTGTGTGCCCAAGCTGCACTTCTTCAATGTATTTTAGTGTGTGTTTATCCCCACAGTCTAATTGCTTAATCATTTTAGCTTAGAGTACCTTGAAATGCTGTGTTTGGTCTACTGGAGGTCATCCATAAACTTAGAGCTACACACATTCATACAGTAACCCATATTTATGGCATCTCTATTTTCAGAGACAGCAACAGGTTGCTCATACCCATTTTTTCTCTCCACTTAATATCTGTATTAATTTATGATGAGTTTCTGCAAGTGTTCAGTGGTGCTGCACATGGCCATCCTGCAGATTCCAGGTGATTCCACCTGATAGAAGAGAGGGGAGAACTTCCAAGAGGAGCACTAAAGTTTGCCTAAGCCCCTTATGAATCATGATTTTATGCTATTAAACCATCATGGGAATAAATAAAGTGTAATCATATTACAGAAACTGGAAAACAGCCTATAAAGCAAAAGCTTGGGGAAAGCTGTAAATGAACTTGTGTAACCCATAAGCTGAACTTGGATGGAATGAACTATTTGAAAAGGGTAATACTGAAATCTTTATTCAGCAAAACGTTTAAGGAGGTGTGTAATCTTATTTATGTAAGGATTGCAACCAATACAGTGAAGCTAAACTCTAATTAAACTGGGTTATGTCAGTGAGATGCCATAAGTGGCTAAAATTATGCACCTGCTTAAGTGTTCTGCTGCAGTACGGAAGATTCTGTGTAGAGTTTGAGCTTAGATAAGTTTGAGTGAATTTGGTGATAAATCCAATGCAAAGCTGCTTGGATGGAGGTTCACAGAAACAGGAGGTGCTGCTGAGACAAGCAGAGGTGCAGCCATGGAGAAGGGAGATGAGGTACAGTGCTGAACACAGTGCTGGAGATCAGTTCCTACACACAGGGAGCAGCTACATCTGCCACGTCACACTCCTGCCACTGGCTTCTTGACCTCCCAAAAATGTGTCTTGTTCAACCATGTGACCAACAAAAGACAGAATAGAAGTTGCTATTACTGCTGTCAAAACACAGCTAGGATCCTAATAAATGCAGAATCACTGGGCAGCGTTTTCTGGTCTGTATGAACTGGCAGGTAACTTCTAAATATTTGCAAAGGAAAATAATTGACCCTGAGATTGGCTCAGTTGGTCAGAGCATTGCTGCTAATAGTGGTTGTGGGGTGGATCCCACTATGGACCATTCCCTTCAGACTGATCCTTGTGAGTTCCTTTCAACTCAGAATATTCTGAGAAGTTCTGTGAATCAGTTCAGGAGTTACTTTTCACAGCCACCTACCAGAACAATACTTCGAGAAGGCAAAGGACAGGCTGCTCTCAGGAAACTTCAATCTGTTTTAAAAGGCACCAAAACAGCAGGCACAGAGCTTAGATGGAAGGAACACACAGGGTTCCAGGAGATCTGGTAGAGAGCAGCACTCTCTGAAGCTGTGAGGATGTTTTCACAAACAGCAGACACACCGGGCTGAGGTCATTGCTGGTGCTTCCTGAGCCAGGATCTGAGGCGGTGGAAGCTGCACCTTCCCCACGTTCCCAGCAGGGAGAGGGGACACCTCTGTCACCTCAGGGCTCCCAGAGCCTCTGGCTCCTCTGCTCAGCACCATCCCCAGCACAGCTCTCCTGTGGGAGCACTGGGAACCTGCAGGACCAACAGCCCTTTGGACAACTGCCTAAGGAATATCCCACCTGGATGCAAAACTGGCGCTGCCAGCTCCTCCCCCTCACACAGTCCTGCTGGATTCTCCCAGCTGCTCAGGAAGACCTGCTCAGAAATAACTCCCAGCCAGCTGAAGGCACTCTGTGCTGTTAAATGAGCCATCTTCCTCTTCTGTCACTCCAAATCCACGAGGCTCTAAATCTGTGAGGTGCTGGAATAAATCCCAAAGGAATTGACGCACCAGTAAGGAGGTGCTCTCTGAGTCTGTGCCACACTCAGTGAGAGCTGCAGTTCTGCAGACATCAAACACAGCTTGGCACATTTTGAAGCTTTCAGAGCTGAATTCAGTAGGATCCTCACCCTGCTGCTAAGTATCCCCGACTCTGTTAGGAAGAACACTTCTCTCTCTGGGAGGCATTAAAAGGCTCCCTGGGCATTTGATTTTTACTGACACACAGGAGATAAGAGAGAGATTCCTGGGGATTAAACAGCACACGTCTACGTGAGGGAACACACGAGGCTGTGGGTGGTTACACAGCTATGGCAGAAGGAAATGATCCACAGATCACAGCTCTGCTTTCTCTGCTTCTGTGCTTTATGTCACGTGCCTTGGGTAGAGCTGTCAGTGCTTAGAATGCCACAATATTTTAGTTATTAGTTGTTGATTGTAGGCTTTCGAGCATCTTTCTGTAAACTCCACTGGGAGAGACAGAATTCTAAAAATCTAAGTTTGGAAAGCAGGAAGGACAAATAGACTGTTTCCAGGCAATTCTGGCAGGGGTGTGTGGAGGTGTGTCTGTTTTTGCTCCCACATGCCTCTGCTGCTATTCCCTATGGACTGGGCTAAAGGCAGATCCACAAAAATGGCCACAGAGAGATTTTTCACCAGTTTTGGGGGTTTAGCACCACTCCCAAAGTCCACATGTAGAGTCCTGTGGGCTTTTGGAATAATTCTGATACTGCCAACTTAACACAAACTTCAGTTATACCAAATTAATTGTTCCACTGTGGAAGGAAGGGAAATTCAAGAGCAGAGCTGTGTAACAGATGAGGAGGAACAATGGCTCATCACTTCCAATTCCAAGATGAGAAGGAAAATGGAATCGAGGTTTCTTTCTAAGTCAGACTTCAAAGAAAACTTGTGCAAGCTTTAGCAAAGATCTTTTGTGCTAATAATTGAATCAAGAACAAGTAAAACTTGAATTTGTCCAGCTTTATTTGGGTGTCTGTTGTGAGCATCCAAACTTCCAGTGCAAATATCAACTTTGAGCTAGCAGGAAAAGGAGTTCTTTATTCCAGTAGAAGAACATCTGGAAAACATTTCCTTCATTTTGCCACAAAAGAATTCATCAGGGGGCAGGCATATCTGAATGATATAATTCCAGAGTGATGTATGCTTCTGCTGGATACTGCAGTGACTATTCCCCACAAAATACCCCACAGAGCAAAGAGCTGCCTGGTCCAGCAAGGATACCCTCAAGCACTATTGTCATCCAATAGACACCTTGCTAGGTGCAGGATTGAGAAAAACACAGTAATTACTCCATCTATTTAGCCTAATTATCAAATGTTGTCTTCCAGGGAGCAGCCTAAATGACCAATAGTTTGTTAAGAATGGTTCAACTAAAGTTTCAAGGCCAAAGGTGAAGGAAATCAAACAGTGAGACTTGGAGACTCTGAGCTGCTTTGCAGAGCTGAAAGGAATGTATTCTGTAAGTCCCAGAATGAAACCTGCCTGGGCAGTTTTAATTCAGCTTCCACAGGCATTTATTGGTAAGAGATTTATGTATGTAGAGTGTGTATCCATGCATAAAAGCCCCTATTTTGTACTTAGGTGGGCCTTGCCTATTGCGTTTTTTATCTTAACTGATATTTAATTTAACTGTAAGTGTGGCTTTAACTGATGTGTTGAAAAGGCATGATCAGGTTTTCAGTATGCTCTTCATCACAGTGTAATATACCAGACTAGAAAGAGTACATATTCAAAGTATTCTGCCAGTTTTCGGTGCTCCCTCTGACTGATCTGAAGGTTCCCAATACTGATGTTTCAGAGCAAACCACACAAGTGGTCACTTCCATGATCCCATGGATCACTGCAGTTCTCATGCTCTATAGTCTCAAAGTCCATGAAAAAATAAAAACAGGACCCAGTTATTATTTGCACACAAGAAGGGTAATTATGTTCAGAAAGCCTAATTAAAGTAATTTTCCTAACACTATGGACTGTCTCTGGCAGAGACATGAGTACAATCCTCTTCCTCACAGGAGCAATGAGTAGCTTTGGCTTCGGCAATAGATGAGAAAAGAACCTCCCAGCAGAAATTTCCTTCTCTCTAAAGCTGTTGTCCATCCACAGAAATCATTCATTCCCTGTCTTGGGGGAGGCAAAGGTCACACAGGAAAAACAGACTGGGATTTCACAAATCACAGCTACATTGTAATGTCTGCTCCAGGGGTTAAGGCAACCTCTGGACATCCTGTGAGTTGAGAACCTTCAAAAAACCCAAATACACTTAAAACACAAGAGTTTGCACCAGGTAACACCATCCTGACATCTGTGTTTTCCACCAAGAGGGTCAGATTCCCTCCATTCCCTGCCCAGACCAATGAAAGATGCAGCTCTTAGGGCTGTGCTTTGAAGCCAATTTTAAACCTCTCTCCAGAAATAAGAGAGGAATGTGATTTTAAACAGAAATAAGAGAGGAATGTGATCTTAAACACAGACAAAGGAGATAGAAGTAAATGGATTTCTAAAGGTCCTTGTGTTATTCTTTTTCACCTGAAACCTAAAAGATCAGCTCAAGAAACGTTTGGATTGCAGGGCCTTTGACTAAAATGGCATGGCAGAGCAAGGTGCAATGGAAGATCTTTGAATCTAAATCTGAGAGAATCAAAAATGTCCAATAGAACACCCAGGAAACACATTTGTCTAATGGTCTCTGATTTTAAGAAACAGAGCAGCAAGGAAACAGTTGACAAATGAACAATAAAGAGCTGAACAGCTAATTTCTGAAAAAGTTTCCCTCAAACAGTCTGAGCTCACGAAGTTGTTTTCGGAACAGGACAGTGAGGACAACAAAAGGCACATTTCCATTCTGTGACTTTATAATGTCTGTAAAAAGGTTTGTGCTGCTCAGAAGTGCTTGAAGTCACCCCAGCAGGGAGAGCAAGGCTCAGTTCTGCCCCACTGCAGGATTTGCCTGCTCATGTCCAATCTGCAGGGAGGTGGAAGGATTCTGCAAGAAAACACATGGCCATCAGTTAAATGATTTTTTTTCTAGAGGATGGTGATTTTGGCAAGAAAATTTAAATCATCAGCCAATAACAGGAAACCTGCCAGAACTATAACCATTATGGTTGTAGTTATAACTATACTTCATAACTACCCGTATAAAGCCAGGATACTTAGTCATCTTTATTACAGCCACTAAATATTCATTCTTTTAAGCATTTCTCTTTAATGCCTGACAGATCAAGCTATTTAAAAGCTGAGATTAAGCATCTGGGTTGATCACAGAAATTTCATTCATAGGATTTCTGTTGGAGAGGAGCTCACAGCACCAACCAGAGGCAGATGTATTCAGGAAACCCACAGACACTCAGTGTGAAAACATATTTAATCTCAACAGTAAATGAAAAGTCATAAATAATTCAAAAATGTGCACACCTTCTAAAGTATCTAAATCCCTGCAGGGGATAAGCCAAATCTGAACCCATTCTGAGTTCCCTGAACTCTGACAGTTTAGGTAAAACAGTACAAAAATAAAAATCACACCTCATTTTGGTTAAAAACCGCAAGTCATGCACTTCAAAAATGAAATACAGCTCTGAGTATAACTACACCCAGGGCATTATACACACTCCCACAGTGTTTGATCTGCTCCAAGTGAGTCTCTAAGAGAGACGAGTTAAAGGTCTGTGAATGGGAAGTTAATAATTCCTCAGAGTTATTTTATGATCAGTCAGGAATTATTTCAGCCCAAGATTTGCTCAGCACCAGAAGCAGGTGGGTTTTCCTGCAGCTCCATGTTTCCATAACAATACAGGAGAGCCAATTAAAAGCCAATTAGTCATGGCCATTACTTTAAGGTCCAGTTCTTTGCAAGCTCTCCCCTCTGCAGTGTCCCTGCTCTGGGGCTGCCCATTGTGCTGGGGACAAAGGCTGTGCGATCAATGGGGCTGTTTGCCTGTCTCCATGGAAGCTGTGCCACACTCACCCCTCACTAAACCTTCCCAGGCTTCCCCCTCTGATCTCTGCCCCAAACAAATGTGCTGTTTATTCACTCTCCTTCTCATTTATGGAGACCCATTTGATGCTGTATGAATACCGATGAGGAAAGAATTAAACCTGTGTTTGAGAAGGGGTGAAGATTCCTGCTTTCAGCTCTTCTTTGAATATCAAAATCTCTGTCACTTGAAAATTAAGAGTGTGGGTTTGACATTTAAAAAAAAACCCAAAAACCTCCCAGATACAACAAAAAAAATTACCCAGTGGTTAAATCACATGATGAGAAATCAGGAAATCATGGTATTTTGTTGTTCTCCTACCAAAGAGCACCACTTTGACTCCATCCATGGCTCCATCAGCTCCCTGAGAATGAGGATGAAATCCTGTGTACTCCAACAATGGGAACTAAGCAACCCTAAGAAATTAAACCTTCTTCACTGTTTGGTTCCATCTGCTTTAAAGACCAAAAATCAGAGAAAATCCAGTCAGAAATCTGAAATATCCTCTGAAGTGAATATAAGATCCCATGTCAGTGGCAAAACTAAGAGAGGGAAACAGCCCCTTTCTTCCCATAGACAGCAAAGATCCATTAATATCCTTAATGCTGTTCTTGTTCTCTATGACATTTCTGATTGGAACCTTCTCCAATCCATGCAATTTTTAGTTTCTAGCTGTAGTTTAAAGGAAGGGTAAGTTTTGCCCTTGCAGCTGCACGAGCAGCGCCTTTGCCCCTCTCAGTTTCTGTGCAGCCAAAAAGATCCCCAGCTCTGCCTCCTGATCTTTGGCACCAAACTTGGCAGATTAATGCCTTCAGCTGTGTTTGGATCATGCAGATGGAACCACTTGTGTTTATAAATCCCTCTTTTGGAACTCTGTTGCAGGGACACTCCCTTCCCTGTGCCTCTGTCATCAGGCTCTTGGTCCTGTCCTTTCCTGTCACCTTCCTTGGGCACTGCTGTGGATAAACTACACTGAGCTGGACTCCTGGCAAAACAAACTTCCAGTTTTGTATTTCCAACAGATGCTTGACATCAGATGTATTAGCTAATAAAATAAAAAATCCCTTGGGTTTTTTAGAGTTTCCATATCTACTCATGCTGCTGTTTGCTCCTCTTCTTCATTTTTATCTGGCTCTGAAATTCCAGCTTGCCTGGCCACATGTTCCTTCACACATGTTTAAAATCCCTTCCTAAACACTTTGAAATAATCTCCATGCATGGGTCAAGAAAAGAAGGCTGGATCTTCATCTGCCTTTTTATTCAGATGTAAGGGACACTAACTCATGATTTGATGCAAAGATAGAGCCTGTGCCAGAACCAAGATGTATATTCTGGAGCACCTGGATCTGAAAACCCTGACAGATAATTTCTTTCAGGTTTCCCAGATAAACATCCCCAGAGAAGACAGACAGGGCTGTCTTTAATCCATTTATTAGGCAGAGACCTAACAAAACACAGTCTGTGTGGCTCCCTTAGTTTCTCCATGTTGAGAGAACTGATGAAGTCTCCTCCAGAAAATTACTATAGTATAATTAAAGATTGTACTTTGTTTTTCACCAATTATAGTTTCCCTCACAAGAACTACACAGAAGTGAGAGCTATTATTTAGGTCTGCCTTGAATCTCATCAAAGTAGAGGGACTCTGCAATTCTGAATTATATGGGAAGGATTTTTTTGTCCCACCAAACTTCTTAATATTCTTCAGCCTGCACAATCTGGTGACACCAGGCTGCCAGATGGCAGAAGTGAATACCACCAGCAGATCTGTTAAACATCACAGCCCTCACCCACACCTGCTGGAAAAGATTCTCATGATACTTGAATATCCTCCTTGTTTTATAGCTTAAAATTTTAATCGACTCCACTACTGCAGTAAATATTCACTGAAATGTCAACATCTCTGTGTTCTGTGAACTAACTCTAGAAATCTCTAAAACCCAAACAATCTAAATTATACTGCAGCTCAAAACTGAGAGAACAATCTGCTCAAACAGTGCTCAAGGAATTGTAAAGGATTCCTATAGAGTACCAGGAAACCAGCACATTGCAGGAAAGTAAAATGCAGTTTTTCCTGTGAAAGGAATAACCCCCAGTAGCTGTCCAGAACCCTGGAGCTCTGTGGTGCTTCCCAGAGCCCTACTCTGAATGTCCAAGCTTAACAATGCATTTTATTTGTGCAATACTCCATAATTATTTTTTCCAGAACTGATGCCTGTCCAGGCTCCTTTCTGGGGATTGCTATTTCCCTTGGCTTTACAGGAAACCCAGTTGTTGCTAAGCTCAATAATGCCATAAACTGCAAATGAAATAAGTCATTCATTTTTAATGCAGTCAGCCCTGCTCAAGGGGGTAAAGTAAGCGCTGGCTCCTCAGCAAGGTTTAGCTCAGCTTCTTCCCTACAGATGTTTCCAACTTGTGACTTTTGTTGTCATTCAATTCATGATCTTGTTTGCTTCTTACACTCCCAGGCAGTAAGGGAAGCACCATTGGTGTGGCTCTTTGGGAGCAGCTGTGGCAAACAAAGGCTCTGAGTCCTGATCCAGCCTGGCCTCAGCTGCTCTGCCCCTGCAGCCAAAGGCTCTTTCCAGCTGCAGCTGAACTTCCAGGCAGGAAATTCAAGGAAAATCTTGTAAGGAAACGCTTACAGGATTTGTACAGAAAGGTCATTTTATACTTGCAACAGACCCATTTGCTAAGTGTTTTAGCTCTCCGTTTTTGCTGAGTATTTAATGTGTTAAATAAAGGAAATATTCAATATTCACCAGATCAAAATTAATCTACGGAAGAATTTGGAGGGAACTTAATTTACCATAAAACTCTTGAATGTGTTTTGTTTACTTTGTGGATTCTTTGTGAACAACACAACAGCTCCTATGAGTTTCTTGCTATACGACTCTAAAAATTCTTTCTAGTTCTCATTTTGGTAACATTTTTTGAAAATAATTTGCATATTATCTATGTTGTGTGGAAAAAACACAACATTATGTATGTTGTATGGAAAAAACCACAATTCTTAAAGTAAATTCAGTATCGTGTGACACCTTTCAATTCCATAGACCTTATTT
This sequence comes from Entomyzon cyanotis, assembly GCA_024500445.1. Taxonomy (NCBI): domain Eukaryota; kingdom Metazoa; phylum Chordata; class Aves; order Passeriformes; family Meliphagidae; genus Entomyzon; species Entomyzon cyanotis. The sequence goes on along the minus strand of JAKEPQ010000033.1, from coordinate 1,679,274 downwards.
ACTATTTTACATGTAAACAGGAGTTACAGAATTAATTGTCTCTGTCAACAATATTGTGTAATTCCATTTATTTCCTCTAAAATAGCAATACTGCCTTTCAGGACATCCCTAGGTAGGAGAGCCAAACTGAATAAAAACAAATGTATTCCAATCAAAAGACAGCAGCAGCTCCAATGGATTCACCATGACTGTCACTTCACATTCCATTCTTCTTTCCAAAGTGAATATTTTATTGAATTATTAGAAAATAAATCTATGCTATTGGATTTGTTAGATTTTGTTTCATGCACAGTAAGAATTTCCATTTTACTGCACTCAGTGATTTGTACTCTCTTACATGCTTGGGTAGAACATTTTCAACTCAACTATACAAATATATTGTGAATTTTTCTTCTGGCATATGCTACTCCATTTCTTTGAGGGCTTTCCCCCAGTGCTGTCCACTTGGGTTATAAATTCCTCAGTCAGCAAAATCATTGCCCTTCATTGAACTAAATTACTGTTTTCAAAATCTATTTTATGGGCACTTTTATGGACTTCTATTCCCCAGTTACATTATTTGATCTATGTCCCATCCCTTGAAAGCCATTCCTATAAAACACATGAATGTGATATTCTCTCATTCACATAAATGTGATAACCTACACATGTCACATTTACATGTTTTACACATGATAACCTATAAATGAACCTCAGAAAAAGACAATTCCAAAGGAGGCTGTCAGCAGTGCAGACACCCATGCTGAGATGCTTCTTGTCTCTAAGTCCCTGGTTTCCAGATGTACCACAACTTCTGTATCATTCTTTTTGGTTCCTCAGGCTCTGACACTGTTTTATCTCCAGTGGTCAGAGAGTTGGATAAAAACTTCCTGACATTTCTGGGTCTGAGGGATGGACTGGATGCAGGACTTTGTGCCCAGCCTTGCTGGGAGCTGTGGGGAACACGATGGTCACAGCACTGCAGGGGGCAGGGAGAGGCTGTGGCCAGAGCAGACTGTTCCTCTTGTAGTTTCTGGATGTCCGTGACCTGACTTAAAAGCTACAGGTGCTGTTTAGCTCTTTTATCAAAAGGACAGCTGAAATCCACCTTCCTTTGATGGTCAGGGAATTGGGGTTGGCTCAGGGGCTCTTGGGGTTCAGCTCCATGGCCCCATTCTGCATCCACCAAAGCTGGCTGTGTGCCATGCTGGGCACATTTGATTTCCCAAATTTCCTGCAGGTCAGCGTGACTCTGGGCTCTTTTGCAGGTTGGAGCTGGAGAGGTGGCAGCGGAGCAGCCCCGAGCAGCAGGAGGCAGCAGGCATGGCAGGAGGCACACTCAGCACAGCCGTGTCCCAGCGGGATCGCCGCTCCCCCGCAGGCATCGCCCAGCTCGGTACCAGCCCAGCCCCAAACCCCAAACCCCAAACCCCAAACCTGCAGGGCCAGCAGCAGCACAGCTGACACACAGCTTAAAACACCACACCACAAACCAATCCTAATGAGCCTGCAAATCCTAGACCTACATAAAATCCTATATCCCAGCTTTCCACTCCTCACTCCCCACATAATTTTAGGTTTAATAGAAGACTGAAGTTATCACTTAGGGCTGTGATTTAAAACTGCTTTTTTCCACATGAGTCATCCCACCAAAACATTTTTTTCCTGGCTTGAAAAGTATAAAGATTTCATTTCTTTGTAAATAAAAACTCGGAACCTCAGCGAAAATAATTTCCAAGGAAACAATTTGCAGTTAATATTCTGTAAAGCCATACTCCTTGGAAACATCCTGGCTGCTCCAGGACTCTGGACAGCCCAAACTGTTTAGCACATGGAGCACCAACAACTGCCATAACATTCCACACTTTGGCTTCCCTGCAGTGATTATTTTCTTTTTTGGGCCCATCCAGTTCAAAGACCACAAAAGCACTTATCTGACAATAACTCTGAGTTAGAAAGCATCTTTACTGCAGACCAGAGAGCTGTTTGTAGTGACAAAAAATTAGATTTGAGGTGTGTGTTGAATGGAACTGGCGAGCAGCTGCTTGGGAATGTTAAAAGTAAAGTAGTGGCATGTAAATGCAATTAACATTCTAGCATGTTCTTTGTCTGGTTAGACTTAGAAAGTAAACCTGCTTTTAACAAATAACTTTATCAAATCACCCACTTTGCCAACCCAGAGACAGTTTCCACATAAAATTACATGGCACATAGTTCAAGCACAAACAGCTTTTTTGCAAAACTTTTAATATAAAAGTTTAGATAAGTTGTTGGGTTATAGATTTAAAAACAGGAAAAAATGTTCCATCAAGTAAAATATGATTAGTTAGGCAGAAAAACTAACTCAGGGAGCTGAATAAGTAAAATTTGTGTGAACATCCAGGATTAAACCTAGATTTACTTGATAAATAAAACCATATGCAGATTTGTGTATACATACACACTTCATTAAACATTATTTCTTAAGAGCACTAGCATTAATGGAATTGAATAAGATATTCTGCATTAGCTACTTTACAAATTAATGCTTAAATATCACAACAATAAATTGCTCTATGATTCTTCTGATAGAATATATTTTTAAATATCAGCTTAGTAACAGAACTTTTATACAATAGTGGCATCATGCTAAAAGAGATGTATAAGTTCTGCATTTCCTCTCTGGTTCCCAGTCCTGCTAATCATAACCTAAAAGGGGATGTAAAAGCTAATATTTTTTGTACACAGGTCAAATTAGAGCAGAGGACATTTCCTTTTTTTGTAGGGGGAGAAAAACCCAAGACATTACAAATATCTTGGATATCTGAGCACAAAGCCCACCTGAGATCCATGTGCCTTTTCCTCCATGTCTGAAATCCTCATCTGAGTGTCTGCTGTGCCAGATGCTGCAATTTATGCTCTGGGTTGAACCTTCCAAGTCCAAGATTCCTGGAGGAATCCTGGTGTGGGATCAGTTCTCACAGCTGACACAACAGTTGCACCCTTGGATCTCCCATGGCAGGAAAAGAAATGGGGATAAAAATTCCCTACTAAGGTATCACAGATTGAAAATAGGAATTCTGGTGTTGTTTGGCCATGCCCAGCCTCACAAAGTGCTGCTAATAAATGAGTTCAGGCAGTGTAAAGATTGCCATGACCACGCAGACATTCATTCTCTAATTAAACAGCAGCACTGCACGAGCCAAGCTTTGTTCCTGCCTGGGCAAGGAGTTATTGAACATGATAACCTATAAATGAAACACACTGAATGCCACTGGAATGACAATGGCATCAGCCAGCATGTGCTGAGTGCTGAGCAGAACTGAACTCGAAGGAAACGAGCAGAGCAAGCCCAGCAGAGCAGAATCCCAGCAGAGCAGAATCCCAGCCCAACACCAGGATGCTGCACTGAAGGGAGCTCCTGCCACCCCTGGGGCCACCCTGTCCCCAGCCCAGCCAAGCTCAGACTTGACGCCAGTGCTTCCAAGCAGCTGGAAATGTGGCAGACACAAAATCCTTCACCTGAGAGGCTCTACTGGGTGACATCCCTGCAGCCCTCCTGGCCTCTGCTGAAGGAGCTAAAGATGCTCAACACTTGTACCACTGCCCAAGATCAATGGTGTTTCAATATTTGAAGGAATAACAGCACTGGGCTTGATCACTCTCTTAGAATTCATTAAGCTTGTTTAATGGACTGACAGCTATTAAGGTGAATCATTATCAAATTTGAAATCACATTGATAGTGGTTTAACCTGATGTCAGCTCAAAATACAGGTTCAGAATAAAGATGTGCCAGAAGATTGTCAGTAAGTTATAGGCACCATAATAATCCTCTAATCCTCATAACAATCCCAGTAAATGTCTGCTTGGGACCAAAAGGAGTTAAATGCAATGGCTTTTATAAGATACAGCTAAAAAAGTATTGAAATATTACTCTAATTGTACAGGTATGTTTAGAAGCATTGCAGACAGTCCTTTTATAAATTACTTGGCATGTGAGAAGAACTAGTTTTAGGCAAGATATAACAAAACGTTAAATAGCTACAGGTCTAATATTACATTTATATATGAAAACTCCTGCCTCTACAAAATACTGTGAGGGAATGATAGAATATTTACATCCAGTTTGGGCCCCCTGAATGTGTTCAGCTGCTGCAATGACTGCAAGAACATCCTTGCACAATATGATGCTTTCAGTTTCCTTGGGAAAAGTCTCTGTTTGGTTGTACACTTGAACAGTAATTGCCCCCCAAAACAACTGATCCTTCACACTTATCCTTACGGCAGAGTTCCTCAGGGAAGGGAGCTGAGGTGAGATAGCTATGAGTTAGTCACAAGAGAGCACTGAAATATTGAAGACTCTTAAGATGAGCGTGTTTGCTGCAGCTGTAACCCCTTTCCCTGGGATGCTGGGGGACCCTGCCTGGGGTTTCACTGGGGGTTTCAGCTCTCACTTCTTTCTGGCTCAGGCTCAGGGTCTGAACTGCCCCAGCTGCAGCCAGGGGTTGTTGGGGTCACTGAGGGGTCCCTGTTTCCCACAGAGGATCAGCTCTTCCGCTCCGTGGAGGGCCAGGCTGCCTCTGACGAGGAGGAGGAGAAGTGGACAGGGGACAGAGCTCCCCAGCTGCACCACGTCAAGAAGATCCTGGCCAAGCTGCCTTGCTGTGGCAGTGGGTGAGTTCAGTTCATTCATTAATGCAATGTGAACCTGGGAAAGATCATTTCATGACCTGAATGTCCCATGGCTGTCAGAAGCCTTTTGCCCATCCTTTATGGCACATGGGGAACAACATGCTGGATATTCCCACCGAGCCCTAATGGTGTCAGCTAAGACACTCATTTGTGATCTGTGCTGCCTGGAATTCCCCAGGAAAACTGGCTTTTACAAACACACGCCTTCCTCAGGAGGTTTCACTAACTCTTTTCTTTTAATTACATGCATAGATGTGATGAAAAGACGTGGAAAAAGCTGCTGTCCTACCTGGAGACCACCAGCACCACTGAGAGCTCTGACATTGCCCCTGCAGAGCTCAGGGGGAGAACCTCGCCTCTCATGGAGCAACTGGAGCTCAAGGGACACCCAGGGAAAAAGCTGGAAACAAGCATGGAAGAGGTAACAGGTGCCAAGCAGAGAGTGAAAGTTATTTCTGCATCTTTGGGTAGCTGCATCTACATGTATTTGTGTTTTCTTCTGGCCGTTCTGCTCTCTCTTGCTGATGTTTCTCATTGTGCTGTAATTTGTCAGGTCAAACATCTCCTGCTTTCCTCTAACACCTGTGTTTCTACCCTGGTTCCTGCCCAAACTGCCTTTGGGGGATGAGATGTATCCCAGGCTCAAGCAGACCTGGGCCCTTCAAATATTTGATTTGTTGGGGTTCTGAGCTGTGGAGGAAATAATCCCCATATCCTAAGGCATCCAGCACCTCTGAGAGCACAGCCACTTTGCAATAAATCCCTCCAGCTGACTGAGACTCACTGTTTTGGAGTGAATTACCCCATTTACTCTGTCTTTTTCTTGGGCTTGGACCAATTATTTATATACAAGTATAAAATTAATTCTCAGGTTTAGCAGCATGTCCAACTGCCCTGCAGCAGAGGTTATCAGCTCAGTATTTAAAGCCCCAATACTGTACCCCAGAAGTCCTGTGTGATCTCACTATTGAAATACTGCCCACTTCAGCCACTGGTGGGCACAGATTGAAGCGCCAGGATTCTTTCCGTGAAACAAATAGTGCATTGCCCTGGTCTGCCTTCTCCTGAGTTGCAGGTGGTGCTTGGTCAGTATTTTTTACCCCATCTTTAAACAAAGCTGAAAGCTTTTAGAAGTTCTGGAAGGATTATACGAATCAGTAAAATATTTAAAGTAAAGATAAAATATTCAACCCCTTTCCATGTTGCCATCCTTCGTGTTTTATCTGTATTCAATGTAATTTTTTCCCTTGATTAATTTAATGGAAAAGTTTACTTGTTAGGGAAAAAAAGAATTAAAACCAGAATAAAACCCTATTTCTGTCTTACATACTTTGCAGTATTCAATGACAATTTACCCCTGCAATATTCTTTAGAGCAACACAAAGGTTTCTTCTATACTGCTTAACAGCAGTCCACAGAAAAAACTACCTGCAGGTAGTGCCAGTTTTCTTCTCCTTTTTTCCCATTCAGAGGTGCTCATCTTCTTCTGCAGCATCACACTGCCCTCTTTCTCATGAATGTTGAGACTGCTGATGGATGTTAGCTCTGTGCATCTTGTCTGGAAAAGCACCATTATCAAGAGATTAATTTTATAAGATACAGCTAAAAAAGGATTGAAAATTCCAGACGAAAATGGAATCTGTTGCTCTTGATTTAAAGGCAAGCAGGGAGGTGAAGAAGACCTAGTGCCAGCTCACTGTGACATGAATTTAGTATCAGTTGGATAAATGGTTTTGAGCCTGTTAGAAATTTGTTCTTAAGCCCTTTTATTTATCCAGCAGTTATAAGGGAGGAGTTTGATGCTACAAAACAGACAAGTAATGAGAAATTCCTGACAAAAAGGTGACTTTTCTTGTAATCAAGAGAAAGCAAATAAGAAGACTAAGAAATGCTCTCTCGAGCACCTTGCAAATAAATATGTTGGTTTAATAAATAAACCGCCGTCACCTTCTCTGAACCTGACAAAAGAACCTTATTCATTGCTCCATCTGCTTCTGTTTGCATCTTCTCAGTGTGGAAAATCAGACAAATAACAAGACTAACAAGCAATAGGCTCAGCAGGCAAGTGAAGGGCAGCACTCTCAAAAAATGATTAATAATTGCTTCAGTCTGAGGCTGGTAAAACCAGAGGAGGAAAGAGTTCTGAGATTTGTCATGTCTAGAAAGTTCTACTTTCCAACAACCAAACATTTAAAAATAGCTTCTCCTGAAGACAGGGTGGTGACCCAGGGATAATAGATGGGGAGAACATGAGCGAAGTCTAAAAATAAAGTGTTCTGCTGCCAAGTGTAGTGTTGCAAAGAAATGCCAATTATTTTCTGTAAAAGCTTGCACACAAGCTGCCAGCTTAATTAAAAAGACAATTAGTTTATGAACTGCCATACAGGGTCAAACGAGAAGTTCATCCCAATATCTGGAGAAAAGCAAGGAGAAGCAGTGGAGATCATGGGTGTTGCTCCCCTGGTTCCCAGTGCCCAGGGACAGACACATCCTGCCCTGGGTGGCACATGGAGCAGCAGCTTTCATGGCCACTGTTGGAGCTATTTACCATGAACTGAGGTTTCCTCTCTTTAAAGCTGGCAGTGCTTTTGGTATCTCAGCACAAGGATTCCCACACATAGGAAAGGAACACCAGGATTTGTCTTTTTTAGCTTTAAATCTGCTGCCTGATCACCTTGGGTTTGTGCCTGGGGAGCAGCAAAGGATTTTTCCCCCATCGTTTTCCAGACCTTTACTACCAGAACTACCACATGAATTATCACCATTCCTAGTCAGCCTCAGCTCTCTTGGAATAGAAAATATGCCCTCCTTCTGTTACTCTGTTTGACTCTTCCATGCACTTTCCAAGCTCTGTTACCCTTTTGGGGTGAGAACAGAAGATGTGGTTGGGATTCAAACACAATGGCATCATCCCAGTTTCTGTTTCATTCCCAGTTCCTTTCCCCCCAGCCTCCAGCAGTTATCCTGTGATCCCTGCTGGCTGTTGAGCTGTGTCCAGCAGCTTCCAGCCCTGCTGGGTGTCCTTGTCCAGCAGCACTGCTCACCACCACACCCCCAGGACATGCTGTGCCTTTCCTCCCTCCCTTTGCAGGAGTGACACTCGATTTCATCTGATCTTTTACTGCCCATAGGTGTTCAGCATCCCTGAACTCCTGCTGGGATTCTTTACAGGCAGCTTTAGGTTTGATTACCCCCAGGAAATTGTGTTGAGAGCAAACTTAGACATGCAACTATTTCAAAAATAATTTCTGAATATGCTGAAGAGCTTGGGTCTTAGCTCAGATCCTTGTGAGACCCTAAGGATTACTGGGAAACCTTCATTCCTGGTGCCCCATCTTTTAACCAGCTCTAAGTGCCTGGCAGGATCTCTCCTACTGCCCCATGGCAGTTCATATTTTATCTTTGCTTTTTTGTCTTTGGTGGTGAAACTTCTCCAAAGCTTTTTGCAGATTTGAAATACACTCTACTGACTGAATTAACATTGTTCATATATATTCATAGACCCTTTCAAAGAAATCAAATAGATTCTTCACTGTGTTCATCTATGGATTCACCAGGTGTCTTCTCCATGACAGTTCTTATCAATTTGCCTGACAGATTTACTGATTTGAGGGGATTTGCTGTTCCTCAGATCATCTCTGCATCCCTCCCAAGAACTGGTGCTCCATTTGCCACCCTGCAGTCCTCTGAGGGTGATGTGATTTAGAAGATAAATTGCAAAGCACTTCATTCTGCTCTTCTGCTACTGTTTTCTTCCCACTTTGAAAATGTTTTTCAGGGTCACTGCCTGTAAAAATGGCTCTGATATGAGAGGGAGCCTCCTCAACTTCTGTGAAAAGCACAATAGAATTATTTCATCTTACATTTCTTGGGGGATTTTTTGCATGTTATGAATTAATTTTCCTAAAGGTATTTGTACACACTATTCCAGGGCTCAGATTCTCCCCACAGCATTCCCTGCCTTTCACAGCAGAGCTTGATACCAGCAGATGAACTCTCCTCAAAGCAAAGGAGAATTTCCATTGCACAAAGGAGGCTCAGATCCCAAACCAGGCTTTGCTGAGGGGCTTTGACAGAGCTGAGTATAAACCCCCTCCTTGAGCCCCGTGGTTTAACCATTGCCCATCCCTCCCCAGGATCCAGGTTTTAAAAACAGCTTCTGCATCATTACTGTTTTTGCAAGTGTTCAGGTAATAGCAGGTGCTGGATGTAACCCAGGTAGGGAGAACCATCTGGGAGAATGTTTTATTCCCACACTAATCAGGAGAGGTGAGCATCCCTTAGGAATTTCCATGAGCACCTGCCTAACTGGTTATTGGGAAAGTGTATGTTACACTTTAAAATAATGGCTTTTTTACCTCTCTGTTATTTGATGTGGCAATGCTTTGGCTGCACAGGGGAGCACAAAAGCTTCATGTGCTTTCAGAGACATGGAATAGAATCCCAGAATCCTTGGGGTTGGAAAAGCCTCCTAAGATCATGGAGACAAATGTCTCCCCCAGCACTGCCAGTGCCAGCACAAACCTTTGTCCCCAAGTGCCACCTCCACACACCTTTTAAATCCCTCCAGTGATGGGGACTCTACCACTGTGCTGGGCAGCTCTACCAATGCCTGACCACCCTTTCAGTGAAGAAATTTTCCCAAAATCCCATCTAAACCTCCCCTGGCACAGCTTGAGGCCATTTCCTTGTTACCTGGGAGAAGAGACCTACCCCACCTGACTAAACCCTCCAAAAAATACTTGCAGAGAGCAATAAGGCATCACCTGAGCTTTCTTTGTTTCAGCCCATTTCCCTGGCTGCTCCTCATGAGATTTGTGCTCCAGGCCCTTTCCCTGCATGAGATTTGCAGCACAATGTGCAATAGGATAAAGGGAAGCACATGTTTGGTCACTAGAGACCTTCCCCAACCTCCATGGGGCATCAGTGACAACTCACACACACTGTTAGCACTGCCACACGCTAAAATGACCTTCTAGAAGCCTCAGAGTGGATCAGGGATGGTATTTTCCCCTCTAATGACACTTGTGTTTGAGGGAGCTAAAGTTCCCATCTATTAAAATTCATTAGGATAGAAATTCACACACACAAAATCTAGTCTCTCCTTAATTATTCCTAAAACTCCAAGGAAGATAAAAGATGACAACAAAAAGAGATTTTCAGAGCCAGCACATTTAGCATTTACTCTACATGATTTTGTTTCTCAGAGTAATATTAATAAATCTATTTAGATTGTAGTTGCAACAAGAAACTGTGTGAAATGGTAATATTTCAGAATCCTGGGTACAATAATGATCAGTAGGTTTGCTTTTATTAATAAACCTAAAATCTGTCAGTGCTCTCAAAGGTCTAAAATTAATAATTGAAGTGACATATTTTTCAGATAATGCTTTTCAGGCTCTCTTTAACACAACAGACATGACAGACAAAGATATTTACTTCTGCAAATGGTGTGGCAGCTTTGCAGTTCCAAATATGTCACTTGGGTTTTGCATAGAAACAAAAGCAGCATTTCAAATCCTGAACAGTTTTTCTCAGGGAGGTCTGAGACACCAGACAGCTCAGCTCAGGTTTGAAAGGTGCAGGTCTGAGGAGACCTTCCTGCCCAGAATTTCTGAAGTGTTCAAAAGTCTTGTTCAACCTGGACTTTGCTGTGCTGAGCTGCAAACTAACACTTGACCAAGCACAGTGATCAGCAGAGCCAGAACGTTAACATTTTTTTCTGAAGACATTTTTTTCTTCTTTTACGAAAATATTGAAAAGACATTTGCTAATTACTTTCTTGTTTCACTGAATGAGCAGATGATTGCTGTGTAGGAGCTGCAAGACAAAGATATGACCGTGGTGGGGGCACAAATCATTTGTGTTTTGTAGAGGACAACAGCAATGCAAAAGGGGAGAAAGTGGAAATAGCAATGCTGGTGTTTAAGTATAAAATATATAATGAATTTAGTATTTAAAATTCCTGTATTAGTATTTAAAATCCCATCCAGTGATGAGTGAGCTGCCATTATGCACAAGAGCAAAGCATCCATTTCCTAACAACTACTGATGTTTCCCTTGATGTAGCACATCAAAGAAATGCACTTCCCTTCTGGAGAATCTTCTGGAGGGAGCCAGCATTTACCACAAAAGGGAGAAAACTCAGCTTTGCAATTCTTGGGCAAGAAAGGAAAAGCTGCAGTGCCTGTGCTTTGCTGTGTTGTTGTGCAGATGAAAGGCCCCTTGCTGGGGGAGCTGCAGCAGAAGGTGGAGGAGACTGAGCTGCTGAAGATGGAGCTGCAGATGTTGGAGACGGAGAGGGTTCGGCTGTCCCTGGTGGAGGAGAAGCTCATGGATGTCCTGCAGCTTCTCCAACAACTACGAGACTTGGTATGGTGAGAAAGCAGTCCTGGAGCTGAAAAGTGGATTTTGTAGTGTGTTTTCCAAACTAAAAGTGTTCATGCCTTCTGTTAAGTACAAAATCCTTTACAGCAGGACACTTTTACATGTATTTGCCCTAGGAACTTGGGCCTGTTGGGAATTTTGCCATGTATTTGCCTGGTAGTTGCAGGAAGCTTTTAGACCCCTTGGAATGGCTTTCTAAAAGCCTAGAGATCTCCTTGGAGCTGAGTCTTCAAGCTCCTTATCCTCTAAAGAAAAATTGAGGGCAAACGAGGAAAACAAAGTGAGTAATCAGGAAGATTCCAGAATATGTATTTTTCCTTCTAGAACAGGACCTTTGTTTAACTGCATCCTAATGTAACTCTGAGTCAGTATTAAAGGGATAAAACCCCAACCTATATACAAATAAAGTATTTTTTGGTAAGAAGTATCTTACCCATTTCATAATCTACATGTGAACTTATCAAAAGTGATGCAAAAACATCCCAAATGTACATGGCCAGTACAGCAGTTCAGTGCTTTGAAAGAGAATTTTAAATCTCCTGCTGGGGACTGACAATGGTCAAGGCTCACCAAAACACAGGCAAGTGGGTAATCTGCAGGACATGGAGTATGCTGAGAGCTGCACTGCTAAGAACTAATTTCTTTGATACTCAGTTTTCAGCAGAGCTCTGCCCAGTCTGTGTGAGGGGAGAAAGCTCCTCAGATGATCACTTGGCTTTGCTTGAAGCACACTTGTGATCCACTGCTGACTCCAGGGAAAAGTGCAATCTCTCATAATTTCCTCACTTATTTTGGCACTTGATATGGAAATTCTGCTTTCATATTGCAAGTCTGACATCAACATCAGGAAACAACATCAGCATCAACAATCCAGGGAAGGATGAAACCAGTAAAGACTGTAACTGGCAACAAGCATGACAAACTTTGGTGTCAGGACTTGAGCATGTCATTCCCTGGTCAGTTGTAATGTCACAAAGCATCTCTGCTTGGGAGAAAACCCTCTCACAATGTGTGATATCTCAGTTTTAGCAGCACTTAATCACTGCTGGGAAGGGACACCCTGTGCTGCCAGCTCCCACAGCACCCACACAGGGGTGATGCTGTCAGCCAGGATCAGTTACAGCCTTCCCAGGAGAGTTTAGCAGGAATCCCCTAAATCCCTGGTGGGATATGCTTCAGACCAAAGCAGGCTTATCCATCAGAACCTGTGGGGGTGGTTGTCACTTCCCCAGCATGTTCTCCTTCCTGTGTGAAATATCCCAAACACCTCATTTGCAGCACTACCCCAAGCAGTGCCTGTCCAAAAGCACATCCCTGTCCTGTCAGGATCAATAAACCTCACACGGTGCTGCTGAGGCCATGGGAAACCCCAGCCTAACTGGGATTTCTGCTCCCCACCATGGCCCAGTCCCTGCTGGGGAGCCAAGCAGGTGGAGGAGGTCCTGTCCCAGGGAGCAAGGCCAGCAGTGCCTGGGCTGCAGGGAGGAACAGCTTTTCCTCCCAGAAATCCTTCCTTCCATTTCCACTCCTCGAGGTTTCAACAAGAACCACCTGTCCCTGCAGGCATGAGCTCTCAGAGTGCTAATTAAACTGATGGCAAGACCATCTCCCAGAAAGAGCACACACGAGTGTCTTGACAGCAAATTAGGAGAGTTTGCTTTTCCAGGCATATTATGTAATGTCCCAACAGATTTCTTATGTAAAACTACCACTGAGAGAAACCATCCAAATCCTGAGTCGTTTTTACAGTGCTCTCACTTTGGGTAATGTTTATGACATCTCCAGATCCAACGGTGGCCCTGCCACAGGACATTTGCAACATCCTTCAGCTGGGTCTGAGAAAACTTTCTGAAATAGCACCTCCAGGTCCTGTTCACCTTCTCCACAGGCCTGGCAGAGCACTCAAAAAGCTTTTGTTCTTCATGTCCTGCTTACCCTCCTTGCCATCTACAGTTGTTTAGGTACACACTCTGCAAAATTTTTTTTTTCAGTGAATAATTGTTATTTCTCTTTCTACAGCCATATTAAGGAATTACAGCCCTCTACAAACTGGTATTTGAGCAGGGTCTAAGATAAAAGGCTTGAAAATAAAGCAAATATCTAGTCTTGTGTTAATCAGGATTCAGTGTCATTTTGATTTAGTTTTCAAGTGCAAATACCCTGCACATAGGTTTTGTTGCATATCTGTAAACTGGTGAAGGACATATTTGTGACACAATATTGTTTTGTTTTTTAAAGAACATATCTAAGCGAGCCCTGGGGAAAATCCTGCTGAGCACTTTGGAATCCTGCCGTGATCCTCAACCTGGTAAGATAATAAATCACATATAAAGACCAAGAAACATGAAAAGTGTTGTTTTGGGACAAACACTGGATAATACACAGATGAGTAGGAAAAGGATTTCAAATCCTGGGGTTCAGGCTAGGGAGAAGGAGGTCATTTGCAAGACTATCTGTAGAAAGTAATGTTTTTTAGTTTGTGACACATCAAAACCACATCCAGGGTGCTTTTAAAGCCAAAGTTTAATTAAAATTTGGCCTTGGAGGGTAACTCAGTCTCCTACAAATGTTTGTAGAGCCTCATTGATACAAGACAGTGGAAAAATGACCAAGTCTGTAAGGCTGCTGTTTATCAGGTTTGCTCTCCCACTGTGTTGTGTTCCTCTGCTGCTACACGAGATTTACACATCAGAACAGTTCCGGACAGAAAGCAAATCAAACCTGGGCTCCCCTAATAACAGCATTTCATGTTCCTTGTGTGAAAATCAAACCTGCAAACTCGTGTCCCCAGGCAGTGGTCTGGGGTGCCAGAGCTACCTTTGCAGGAGCCACACAGGATCACAGCCCCAGGGCTTTGGTTTGATGACTTTGTTCCCATTAGCAGAGCATTTGTGCTCCTCCAAGGAATGAACATCCTGTCCCAGGAACATGGCTTGGAGGTGCTTTTAATAGGCAGGCAGCAGTCAAAGACAAGATTAGAAAAGACCAGATGTGGCCTGGGGACTCAGTTTTGGAGAATATTATTTACAGGGACTTAGGGAGGATTGCATGGAAAATTTTTTTAAAAATTTTGCAGTTTCAGAGCCTGTTTTGCCTCATGCCCAGCAATCTAGGGCACAGAGCCAAGCTGTGCCTTCTGCTGCAGAGGGGCACAGAAAAGAGGGCACACAGGCAGACCTTTGTGGGCTGCAGGACACCAGAACAGAGAGGAACCATCCCTGAGCCATGGGGTGATGTTCTCCTGGGGAGAACAGAACAGGAGACTCTCTGTACCCACAGCACACAGGGTCCAGAAGATGCTGCCAATTCTGCACAGGAACAGCGACTCCCAGGGATGCTGCTGCTCAGAGTTCCTCCTTTTGTAATCCTAAACCTCCTCTCTGTCCATTCTGCATCACCACTGTTTCCCACAGTCTGGCTGTGCACTTGACAGGAGTAAAGCAGCTTCCCTAACTCTTTGTAATCAAACATTTTTCTTTGACAAGCCCAAGTGGATGGTGGGGTTGGCAACTGGGATATGAAATTGTCTTCATTCACTCAAGGATATGACCTCAGTGAGCAGGGAATGATGCTCTAACAGAGAAGACAGGTGAACCCAGCTTTGCTCACATTTTTTTTATGGACAGGAATTCATTATTTGGTTGCAAAATTTAGGCATTTTATGACAATCACTTGAAAGGGCACCTGTGAGGAAAAGAGCTTGTTACGATTGTGAAACTGCAACTTCCTGACTTTTTGCCAACTACAACGTCTGCAATTTTCTTTCCCTAGGCAAAGCCCAGCTGGTTGAAGTGCTGGACACCCTTCAGCAGGAGCTGGCAGCCTGTGAAGTGTTGCACAAGCAGCCCCTGGAGCAGGCACAGAGCAGGAGGGCCCTGAACAACCCCCTGGTGATCTCCTGCTGAGCCCAACCACCCCAGGGCAGCTGCAAGGAGGAATGAAGGACACTGTCCAGCTCAGCCACGCCTGGACCGGCCAGGAGCAAGGACTGAGCCCAGGGAAGAGCACTGACCCCTCTGCTGAGCACAGCCCTGCCCACCTGAACTGCAAACCCCATCCTGGGGTGGCTCTGGGGACCAAACCAAGCTGTGCCCAACTCTCCCCTGCACAGGTTATCTCAGCCCTGGGGATGCACAGGGTGGGCACAGCCTGCAGCTTTCTGGCAGGCCGGGTTATCCCTGGCCAAGATTTGTCATCCCTGACCCTCCAAGTGACAAAGTGAATGATAAACACACCCTGTGTGCCAGCAGTGCAGGCTTTAGGGGCTCTGTATTTCTCATTCAATTATTCACCTTATTTAACTCTGCAGCTAGAATTTTTTATTGCTCTGCTGAATTTTCTCTTTGCAATTATAGAGATGCCTTAGGAATCTGCAGCAGCCTTTCCTGACAGCAGTCGGATTTTACATAAAAAGTTAAATTGAAGTGCTTGAAGAAGGTCCAAAGCAATCTTGTTCCCAGGCTCTCAGGGAAAGGAAGGGCTGAAAAATTCACTTTGCTGCTGTTGTCTCTTTAGCAAACAGCACATGCAGTGCACAACTCAAATTTAATTTCCCTCAGTGCAGCTGCAGACACAAAGTTAAGCCTCACTTGTTTGGCCAATTAATGTAAAAAGCTGGGCCTAATCATGGTGCCATGTAACGTTTTAATCAGCAATAAAATAATTCCTGGGGCAAAAGTAAAACAATAGGTTGCTTCCAAGATGCTTTTGCTGTGTCATTCAGCTGTCAGAAATTAAAGAGGCAGAGTTCCTAAAAGAGCCAACTGAATTTATGTCCTTGAAAATCTGCACTGTAGATCTTTTAAGAATGTGAAATGATTTGCCTAATACCAGCAATGAAATAACACCATTCAACTGTGCATGTATGAATTTTTCTCATGAAAATGGTTTTCATACAGGAATAAGGTCCACAATGCAAAATGGGGAATGAGATTTCTATTTCTTTCCGTTCAGAACACACTGTGTAGCTCACACACACCTCCATTAAAAATTGTGGCACATGTTGATAACAGCAATTTGTATTATTTTCATTTCAGAGAAGAAAAAAAAGGTGTTACAGAAACAATGAAACAAATTCTGTTCAATGGTGTTTTACCTCGTTGGTTGTTTTGTGTTTTGGAGTTTTTGTGGTTTAGCAGAGGAAGATTTTAGGAATAGATAAACATTGTTAATGTGCATTTTTCAGAAAGATAAATTAGACAGGACTTAAATACATAGAGCAATATTCATTCAATAAGAAAACTGTCTACTAATGCTAAATATATTACTAACAAACTATCAGAGCATAAAATACTATTACTTAGTATATACTGAGGTATATGCTGATATTATACACTACAGAAACCTTCCATTAACTGTGCACAGGTACAAGTTTAAATGAGCAGAAGTCAGATCCCTGCTTGGGTTCATTTTCTAAAAAGCCCATGAAGGATCAGCTTCTGTTTTTTGCAGCTCTTTTAGACTTTCCCAGGAACACTGCTGAGGTCTAAAGAGGGGAAATGGCAGGAAATCATTAAATAAGTGTGGTCTGTGTGTACCCTTGGCAGGTGAGACACTCAGGAGCAGAGTTATAATGCAAATACACACCTGGCTGTGGATATTCATTTACTGCAGGATTCTGTCCACTTAATTTGCAATATTTACTGTATCCACTCTATATTTACATGTGTATTTCCATTATAGATACTTATGCACACCTGAAGACTGCTCTGTTAATTGTGTACTTACAATGTCTTTTTCACCACTGAGTTTCCCCTTCACTTTCTAAAGTATTTCTATAAATCTAGATATTAGATAAATTGATGTCTTAATTGGGAAGGAGCAATATCAGCTGGGTTGGTGCTGTTCAACTAATCCAAATACCTGAACTAGAAATGGAAAATTTCCCTGGAAGCCTAAACTGCTGTTAAGGAAAATGCAAACAGTCCAGGTAGAAGGAAGCTTTTGTGGATAAATAAACAACATTTCACTGATGAAGAAGCAGCAAGATCAAATCTTGGTAAGTCAGCTGCAAATACTGTAGCATTATGAGTTCTTAAAAAAATGCCCATGGCAGAATGGGTTTTGATACATCAGCATAAGCTGATTAACTTTTTAATAATAAAAGCTGATTATTTTAACTCCAAAAAGTAATTAATATGGAGCAAGTCAGACTTGCAGTATTTCCACCAGAAGAATTGGTTCTTCAGGATGGATCAAGACACAGTCCTCAGCCAAACTCCTGCTGGAAATCAGAGGCAATGCAAAGCATTGTACTTTGAAAGAACTTGAAATTGGGTTTTTTTCTTAAATCTGTTACCTTAATGTTTTATACTGAACCTGTCAGCAGCATTGCTGAGGCTGCTAAATATTTCATATGATGCTGTATAAATATGAGATTTTAAGTCAGTGTCACTGAGAAGTTCCTAGCTCTGCCTCAGAAGCAGGAAGGCTCTGTGGAAGAGTGATTTCATGCATGGGACATGTTCAAAAGAGAAATCCTGGGAAATAACCCCAAATCTCTGGGTTTTCTCAAAGATGTAGCTTGTTAAGTCACATGGTTACTGCAGGTTTCATCTACCTTTTTTTATTCCCCTTGCTTGTTTGAGTATCAGGATTATTCCCAGAAAAACAACAACTGGAATATCTAACCAGGGCTCATTAATAGCTTCCCCATATTTTAAAAAGGAGCAGTTACTCCCCACACCATTGACTGAACAACTGGAGCAATCCTCACAGGAACACCCTCTGCAATTGCTCATCCAGCACATCCAAGTGGGTGGATTTGCACAGACTGGCCCTTCAATTTACAGAGAACATCTGCCCAGTTTAAACTGGTTCTGTAAAAAAAAAAAAAAAAATTAGTACATGGGGAAAACTGAAAAGATAAAGAATCCCAAGCTTTCCATTTAAAAAGTGCTAGCACAAACCCAGTGTCTCAAACCTCTGCAAACATTTTGGTTTGTTGTATATTTACCAAATAATAATAAGTGGCCATTTTTCTTGCATCTTGTCAGTAAGGAAAAGTAACCAGAGGGAGAACACATGTGCTGTGAACATAAGCAGTGCAGTTGCCCCCTGGAATGCTGCAGGAGCAGCCCAAGGCCACCAGCCAGTGCTTTCCAGCATTCCTGTGCCCAGCAGGGCAGCCAGGCTGGAGCACCCTGGGGTTCCTGGGGAGAGCAGAGCTCAGCACAGCTCCCAGTGCTGAAGGTTCTGGGGCTGCTCTGCTTTGATTGTCACTGGGAAGGGCACTGGGCAGCTGTGAAAGGGCTAAACCACCCTAATTTTGCTGGTTTTGAGACACTCTGGTTGAACTCTGACCTTTTACCATGCTTGAGATTTTATCCCCCTCTGCATTAGACTCATTCCTCATTCCAGTATTTTTTTTTTCCTTGAGAATAATTCCAGTCTTACAGAAAGGACAATTTGTTTCATCCCAGTTTTATCTTCTGGACACTCCTCAATGTAATTTATCCACACAGAAAAGTTACTCTTCATCACCTCTTCAATCTGTCCTTTCCTGCAGACCAGTAAATCCCACAGGCTCCCAGATTTTCCAGGAGTGTCCAGTCTTCCCTCAAATGAGCTGCCCAGAGTGTTCCCAGCACCCTCACCCCTACAACCCCAAGGAAGGAACCCTTTTTTCTGTTCCCATGTCCCCAAACCTGGCAGTCTCTCTCTCACAGGCTTTGCATTTCCTTAGATCCCCTCAAACTCACTTTCTTAGTTTATTCATTTTCCATTAAACCCACAAACTGGCTCTAAAAGGAAGCTTGGATATTTTCTCCCCAACCTCCACCATATTTCCACAAACCAAACTTTCTGATTTGACTCCATCCTCAGTCGTCCCTTCCCCTCCCAACGCCCTCCTCACTTCCCACTTGCCATGACCTCTGAGGGACTCACATTTCTAGGAAAAATTACATTTTCCAAGAAGAGTTTCCTCCTCCTGCTATTTTTTACTTTACAGGCAGTATTAACTATTAAAAAATTTAAAAGTCTACCTGATACATAAAGTTATTCAATAACTGTCCAATGAATTTCCACTGAAGCTCCCCCTGCAGTGTTTGGCACTGAGGACTCATCACAGATGTCACACTGAGTCACAGAATTTTTACAGAAATCAGTGTGGCCTCTCCAGGCAGAGCTGCTCCGAGGGGTTCAGTGCATCTGGACACCCTTTGGAAGAAAAAAAGAAAAAAAATCTCTTGGCACCAATATTTGCTGGAATTAAAGTTCCTCCCTTTCATGAAGTTGTCCTTTAATCTCTGACATGGAGCACTGCAGGGATGAAAGCAGGCAGGACTAGGGAGAGAGGAACACTTTTAAACACTTTTAAGCAGAGCTGCATCAAATGGAATTGCTCAGAGTGAGGGACACTGAACCTTCCCAGCATGCAGGGACACACTGCACTGCCAGCCAAAGGGGCTCTCACATTTATCATTTCATGGAGTTTAAGACACTGAATCCTTTAGTGTTTACATTGTCTTATTTTCTTCATAATTTTATATACAATTCCCCCAAATACAAAAGCTATAGTGTGAAATTAAATTAAGATCATCCTTATGTCCTTAATTACACTTTAGTTTCAAAAGACTGGGATTTTTAGAGTTCCTGTTTGGTTTCTCTTCTACTTTTCTGTCTTCCATTTGCCTCACCACACCAAAATAGCTCACCTTCATTTTGTCCCCTTGACTTTTTCCAAATGACCATTTGGCCTTGAGGCTGAAAGCATCAGACATCACACCTGGGCTGAGACACCCAGAGAAGAGCTCAGCTTGGCAAGGCAAAATCAACCTTTTTTATGCAGCTCACTCCCTTCTTCACTTAGAAGAGGTGTCTGCATTACAGCAAACTTCCCTGAAGTGAGACTTGCTTCTGACATGACATTTATTTCCTAAAATGCTTACATTTTTCTGTATTTCTTACATTTTTCTAAACTGTAACCATTTCAGACTCTCTGTCTGGAGAATCCCCTGTTCCCAGACTCAATCCCCTACCCACTTCCAGACTGTGTTAACAGCAGAACAAAAGAAGAGAAGGAAAAGGCTCAGAGAAATTTGAGAATTCCTAGCTGGCATTTCAGACCCAGTCACCAGCTACACAGCAGATTCAATTCATGGCCATTTTTCCTGCTGCCAATACAACCATATTTTTGTCTGATGAAACTCCTAAAAGGATAGCAGAGTGTCAGAATCAGTAGAAAAAGGTCAGTTTAAATTCCTATATCTGACCAAACCTGCAGCACAGAATATAGACAGCTGGTTTTAAGTTCAATAATAGTCTAGGAAATCAAACAGAATTAACTGTTTGAGTTAATTAAAGAGAAGGCTTTGGGGAGACCTTAGAGCTCCTTCCAGTACCCAAAGGGGCTCACAAGGAGGCTGGAGAGGGCTTTTCATGAAGGTGTGGGGTGATAGGGCAAGGGGGGATGGCTTTAGGCTGAGAGTAGGGTTAGATGGGATATGGGAAGAAATTCTTTACTGGAAGGATGGTGAGGCACTGGAAGGGGTTCTCCAGAGAGGTTGTGGATTCCCCATATCCCTGGTAGTGTCCAAGGCCAGGTTGGGCAGGGCTTGGAGCAGCCTGGGACAGTGGGAGGTGTGGGATGCACCCATGGCAGGGGTGGGATGAGATGAGCTGCAAGTTCCCTTCCAATCCAAACCCTTTTGGGGTTCCATGCACATGCCTAAGCCCATAGTGCCCCTACTCAGGGTGTAACCTCACCCATCCTCACTCAGGGGAGGAGCAGCTTCCCCTGGCTCCCAGTGGGCAGAACTCCAACCCCAGGGAGTTCCTGTGTTCCCTGGGCTGCACAACCCAAATCACATTATAAATTACTGCTTTATGATTCTGCTCCCAAGAACTAGGAGATAACTTATCTTCGTCAAGGAGTAACCAAGGATCGTAGGATGACATTGAAGAATTATCAGTATTCAAGTGGTTTCACCCACGTGCACCCTGTAAAGCAGAAAGGTCATAAGAGCTGAGTGTTTGAGTTTTATAGTTCAAGATAATTTCTGTACTTCAAGGTTTTATTGTTTGATAGCCTTGGTTCTGCTGATTACTTCTCATTGATTTTTTTTCACAATTACAAGTGGAAAAATGGTTTGCCTAACAAAGGCGAGGTCCAGTCTTTGTGAGCAATTTTCTACCTCTTAACATTGCCAAAAATAGATAAATAAAAAAAAAGAAACAGAAAATATGTGGAGGCTGATATGATTTGACTTAAAATACCATTTAGATAAAAAATGTTACTTTTAAATAAAGAACATGCAATACCCATGGGAGGATTCTTTTGTTTCTAAACTGATAGTGGAAATCAAATGCATTGCACAGACAGTGCCAGCCCAGCACACAGCAGGACAAGTGGCTTTCCTGTCAGGCACTGCAGCTCCAGCAGCAGAGATCAGCTCTGGGGACAGAAGAAGTCAGAACAGCATCTAATTGCTGGTGAACAAACATCTGTCATGCCCAGGGCTGAGACACCACTGACTCATCCACCCAGGATTGATAGGCACCCAAAAATGTCACCAGCTTCTCAGAGTCATTTGAAAGTCGTTCATGGGATCAGCTTTTCAACAACATTTTCTTCTGGGGCCTCCTGGCAGCCCTGCCATGAACAGCATGGAGCAGCTCCTCCTGCCATGGAAACCATTGCTGGGTCACCTTCACATGGCAGGGCAGGGAGAGCAGTCCAGCACCAACCCCACCCCAACACACACCCCTTGCAACGAGGATTGCAAGAACAGCTTCCCACTTCTGTCATCAATTTGCCTCAAACAAACACATTCCCTCTCCCCAGCCTGGGGATGGGGAGGAACACCCCATGCAGGCTCAGACTCTGCTCTTCCACTTGGAACCACCTAGGAGGGAAGCAAAATGATTGCCTGATCCTCTGCATCCATTCTGTGCTGGAGGTGCAAACAGCTTGGGCACACTGATCGTGTGGAGAACATCAGCAGCACTGCAGAGAAGCTGCCAAACAGCTGGAACTGCCTTTACACATCTGAGTGGAGCTACAAAGAAATAAAACTGACAGAAGCAATCATTCAAGTCCCTAAATCAGATTTAAGGAGCTATTGAACTGAACAGCAATATATTGAGGAGAGAGAGAGAAGAGACAGGAAGAATTTCAAATCCTGAAATACAGAAATATTTCAGGACGTAAGAGGTAAATAACTACAAGGGTGATTCTCTGCTCAGAAAATGCCAAAGAATAACTGATGCAGGAAGAAGAAATTTAATTTTCACAGCAACTTTTAGTGAACACTAACCTAAACTATGAAATCAGGGTGTTCAGATCTGCAAAGGAAATATCTTTAGCAAGATACTATCTGGCAAGGGAAGAGAAAGACATTTTTCAAATTACATTGATAAACCTGGAAATTTTCATTCTGTGGGGATCATTTTAACCACAACGAGCTGCTCTCAAGAACTAAAGTCTGAATTTATATTGCAGAATATATACTAAGCCAACATATACTTGGAATTTATACCAAGCCTTCTGGTTGATGTGCAGGGCACAGTCCTCCATCCCAGCAGCCACAAGGCCTCAAGAAGGCTGTTATTGTTTGTAGCTATCATTTGTTTTCTCTTTTTTGCAACTCTCCAGTTTGTTGTGTGCTTTCCCCCCAATCAAGAACAAATAGTGCATCCAGCACCACCATTTCATAAAGGGAAATTGTTGCACGTCACAGTAGACTCAACCTATGCCACTATTTCATTTGCTGCACGAGTTGTTCCCAAATTCCCGAGAGCTGGGCATGACCAAGATCACAAACAATTGAAAAGTACAGGAAGAGGGGGGAAATATATGGCTGAGACTCCAAAATAAATCATATTTGACAATTCTGAGTCTACAGAAAAGGAGATTCCACTGACAAGAACTGCAAGAGGAAAAACTGTCTAGAATAAGTAAGAGAAATCTACACTCCTACATTACCAGAAAGTCACCCCTTGACAAAACATCTCTTTAAGTTCACTTAAACTGCTCCACTTCTACTGAATCCCACTGTGTGATGGAAAAACCCCAATGTCATGAGAATCTAACCTGGTTTATAATTTAGACGCCTTTAAAACCTTGGTTTTCTTTATTCTTTTGCTCATGCAAGAAAACAGCAACTCCAAGCTTATTAATCTGTTCATATTTTGTAAAGAAAAAGGGAGCTTAGAACTAAAAAAGAGGCCATTGAAGCCATTTTGAATCTTACAAGACATTTGACATTGCCTTGTAATCAGAAACAGACTTAATTAAAAATATCAGCATATAGGACCATAAACTCCTGCTACTAAAAATGGGAAGAACTAATTCCAGCAATTTGTATGAAATCTCTGGAAATTCCTCAGTACAGATTCACTTCATTCCTGCACAGATGAATAAACACTACAAATAGTTTTAAAGCTGCATCTGCTGCAAATGATAACATTATGGAGACCTGGTCATAACTTCTGCAGAAAATAAACAGCTGGAGATCTTTGAAGGACAGTGGAATTGTACTTTAGGCTTTGACTGGCTCATAAATTGTCACACAAGCAAATAGCAAATGTAAGTCACATTTTTCTTTCTTTCTTCCCTATCACTCCTTGTCCAGCCATTGCCACATAAAATTTTCCATACAGATGACAGCAGGTATGGACACAGAAATACTGGTAAGTCACTTTGTGGCCCTGCTATGACCACATCACAGTGGAAGACTGCTAAACGGACCCAAAAAAAGGTATTTGGAGGTATTTTACACAATTATGAGAAGATAAATGACCCATATTAGACAAGCCATTCAGATTCAATTGAATTTTTCGTAGTAATAAATGGATAAGAACAATTCAGAAAACATCCTTAGCAGTTGGTATCTTGTGTTCACAACCCTCCACCAGGATTAAACCCAGGGTGATTTTGCTGCTCAAGCATTTGGAGCATTGCATGCTCATATTTGCTCTGTTTAACCACCAGGGCCAATTAGTGACAAACTCCTCAGCTCCACGCAGAGCACTGAGTCCCTCACTGCCCCTGGCCTTGCTCAGTTCCAGGTCCTGCAGGATTCCCTGTTTCCTCTGACCTTCCCTTTGCTTTGGGACAGTGAATGCAGATAAGGGATATTTCCCTGTGAAGAGTTTCTGCTTTGCCTGCCCAAGGGCAGCTGCCTGTGCCAGGGCTTTCCTTTCCCTGCTCTGTCCTAACAACTCTCCTTGGTCCTTGTGCTCCTCAGTGAACGTGGTGTTTGCTGTGAACCAACCCCAAAAATCCCACCATCTTCACAACAACTTCCATGGGAAATCAGCTCCTTGACAGTGAACTCTCCCTAATTGTTTTACCAGTCCATATTCACTTCTTTCTTTGAATTTAGTATAAATTAGAAGTGCAAGAACAGGAGAACATTTCTTCCCAGACCATGTGCAGAAGCAGTATTTGATGAGAAGAACAAAGCTACATTTGAGAAGTCAATGCCCCAAGAGAACAAGGCTGTGCCTTTCCTCAGCACACTGGTGACACTGACACCTCCAGCATTCCCAGAGCTCTGTCACCAGGTCAGTCCCATCACACCAAGTGTCTTGGGGTTTTGGGAACCCTGGGAAGAGGGACCAGGTGAACGGATGCCATTCTTACCCTGAACAGGCTTGTTGGAATGCAGAGCTGTTCTTTTTGCTCCTCACCCAGAGCATGTCTTTACTGATCAGACCTTTCTGATCTGGCCTCCCCTGAGCACTGCTGGACTCACTGCAGAGTCCCATCCACCTTCCAGGTGTGCACAGTGAAACATCCCAGGGGATTCTTAGGCTGCAGCAAGTCTCTGTGAATCCTTTTGGCTGAGGTGATGGAGAGCTTGTTTATCCTTCTAAATATCTCAAGGGAAAATGGAGAAGAACTCAAGGAGTTGCCACCTGGCACCCTCAGTGCAGAGAGATTTCTGCCCAGCTCAAAGCAGTGAGGTTGTGAGTTCACAGGTGTGTACATGGGACAGAGACTTTGGGGCCATCCCAATCCAGGGCCAGCAGAAAGCCAGGACACCCTAAAAGTTGCCTCAGTTTGTGTGGAAAAGGTATTATCTGTTTGCATTAAAAAAAAAAAATCTGGCTTTAATAACAAGGAGTGAAAAATTTATTTCTGTTCAGAAAGTTAAAAAAAATCAAGAAGAGGGAAAAAAATCAAAGTTAACAGACAACAGAGGAGAAAATGATGTCACCATTTCAACAGACTTGACACTATAAAGAATCCAGTCTGGCAAGTGAGTGTGCCCTTCCCAAACTGTGAAATTAATCCTGCACACGGCAACGATTGCTAAGCACATCATTATGGAAATTGGGAGCTCACAGCAGGAGCTGGGAGCCTCAGAAATGTGGAAAATCAAAGCAGTGCACGCCGGGGCGAAGAATGGTTCCAGCAGAGTGACCTTTAAACGAGTGCAGAGATGGGGACAGGAGCAAGGGAGGCACAGGGGAGGCACAGGGGAGGCACAGGGGACACAGGGAGGGCAGGACAGCTCAGCCCTGCTGTCCCCTGGCTCTGGGGCTCCCTAGCAATTCAGCTGGCAGCATTTCTGAGGGACAGCAGGGATAAAAGTGAGAATTATTTACCTGTGTTTGATGGGTAGCTGTTTAACAGTCACGCTGCATATTGGTTTGAGAGGAGAAACAGAGACTCTGGAAAGCACCCAGCAGGGCAGATAAAAGCAAAGCACTGATGAGTTTGTCTGTGCTGTGGCTCTGCCTTCCAGAGAGTGACAAGGACCCAGCAGGTGAAGTCCTCAGGGTGGCAGAGGGAAGAGAAGATGATCTATCAGTCCTTTCCCACAGCTGGAGAAAGGACAAACTTGGCAAGCAGAACAGGAATTTTCCAGTGAAACACTTTGGCCAGGAAAAGTGCACTTCATCAAATGGAACTGATTTTGTTGATATCAATTGCTCCAAGAGTTCTGCAGTGGAAGCAGCACTGCAGGGATGTGGTTCTCACCCAGGAGGGGGAAGACTGAATTTGACTGAGGAGGGAGTTAACTCTGCCCTCCCAGACCATTGTGAATTCCCTGCCCATTGCACTGCCAGCCTGCTGGGTCCTCTCTAATCATTCCTGTTGGAGCTGCTGCACTTTGCATCAATAACTGCATTTTATGCAGAACAAGGAATTCAACCCAGTTCTGCCATACCCAAAATAAAAGCCCTGACCAATGGGGCATCCACCTCAGCTTTACATGTGCCAGTTTAAATCTGTTTTAGAATAAAGTTTAAGTTATCTAAATCAGATCAAACAACTCAAATCTGAAATAATCAGATAGCTAAAATTATCTTCCCATTTTTTCCAATATTTTAAATACTTCTACCTGTCACTCACTTAATGCCAGTCTGGTTTGGATTTCCTCTTACCTATGGCTTACATGGGGTGCTTCAGGGTTAAAGCACAGTAAACATCATTTAAAATACTTATCCATATAGAAATGCAATTTATTTAGATAAGTTTTTCCTTCTCATCAAGAATTACATACCTATAGAATTATGATAAATACTACAATCATTTTTAAAAGCTTCTAATTTTTAGTATTTCACTTCTGCTACTCAGTACTTTAAATGCAGTCTCCCAGCAAGAACATTGACCTTCACCTCATTTAAAAAATGTAAATCTCCAGCACG
Source organism: Entomyzon cyanotis (assembly GCA_024500445.1). Lineage (NCBI taxonomy): Eukaryota > Metazoa > Chordata > Aves > Passeriformes > Meliphagidae > Entomyzon > Entomyzon cyanotis. The sequence goes on along the minus strand of JAKEPQ010000033.1, from coordinate 1,652,633 downwards.
TCTCATCCAAGAAAGTTGTATAGCTCCTTATATGCTAAATATAGTTAAAAAAAAGTAGCAGACAAGCTGTAATTTAAAATCAACCTAAGAAACTTTTCACAGGGTTAATGAAAGATTCAAAATCTTTAGTTTGCCTTTCTAACCAAAGGAAATACAATCAGTATTAGATAGTTATATATACTTATATATATAATTATATCGATTTTTATTATATTCTTATCCAGAGAGAGTTTAAGCCGACCTTGAGTTCAAAGGGGGGTCAGTCAGCAGTGCCTGCAAAGTAGGGCTGGTAGGAATTTCTCCTTTTAGATAGGAAAGTTTTTCTTTTTGGAAAGAGTGTTCTGAGTAATTTTTGAGAGAAATGTCAGCCTGTTACTGTCAGTGCCAGCATCCCTTTGCTGAAGCATTTGACAAATGATAATCTGGAGCTCCAAAGTAGGAAAAGGGAATAAAATCTCTCCTTTTCTTTGCTGCTTTACTGAAAATGGATTTGGAAAAAAGGTAGCAACAATGTGGATGTTGTTTGGGAATATAATTCTTAAATACCTTAAACTAAAAGTAAAAGCCAAGTAAATAAACCCAGCCAGGCACTGTGTAAGCCATCAAGAAATTGCTAAAATAGTCAAAGTCTTGGGTCACTAAGGAAGCTAGTGGGGCAAAAAAGAGGTGTAGGGGGAAGATCTTGTGTTTCTCCACCCAAATAATCTGGTTTTAAATGAAAAAAGCAATGCAGAACTACAGATCCATAAAAAGATTGCTGAGAATTTTCAGATTACAGTAGTAAGCACACCTTCTATTTCACCTGCTACCACAATCTGACCAAACACAATAAACACAGTATTTCTTCTTTACCTATTGTCTGCACTGCAGTGTTATTGTGTCACTGGGTTTGATATTATTCTCTTCCAGGCTAAACTTTCTTCCCACTTTCTCCAGTTTTACCCCAGGAGCTGGAAATCATTTTTATCCTTATTTCCTTTTTTTGTTAACCTGGCTCCTTATGCATAAAGAAGAATCACCTCGAGCCTGAAAACAAGAGAATGTCAGATATTTAAGGAGTTGAAAGGAACTTGCTTGAGGCTTGGAACATCAGCATCGATGGTTTAAAACAGCAAAAGGGACTGAGCTCTTGTCGCAGATTCTTGCCTGAAGAGGTGAGGGATAAACTGAAGTTGGGTTTTAGGCAGAGAAATTGCCAAAATCAAAGTGTGGGGGAGAATTAATTTAGTTTGCTTTTCAGGCAGATGATACTGCTGCTGCTTATATTCTGTGCACTCATGGCAGCAGTCTGGGACAGTCTGGTGGGTGAAATACCAAAAGCCAGAAGATTTATACCTATTTCAAAAGTGCAACGCAAAACACACTCTGCTCAGAGAGCTGTGCTGCCTGGACTCAGCTTGATGTCAGGAACATCACTGCCTCAACAATCTGCTTTTATTTCCCTCCAAGAAGCAGTTTGGACATTCTCAATCCTTCATGGCATTGCAGCTTCCATGGCACTGAGGTTGCAGTTCTGGCTAAGCCAATCCACCACCCCAGATGAGGGGAGAAACTTCATTCAGGCATTAAAACACTCCACAGAGAGCCCTTCTTTCCTTGGCTTTTTCCCCTCAAAATTTAAGCTTTGGAATCACTACCACCAATATTGTCACTGTGAGCTAACCTGGGACTGCTCCCACATCTTCTCCAACATTCCCTCACCCAGCAGCTTTGTCAGCAAGTGTCAGAATTTCATAAATATCCTCAGAGCACAGATTCCAGCAGACCCAGCATGCCATCCTCATGGATATCTTTACTCCCTGCCTTTCCCTTGCTTTGCAAGCTGAACTGCCTCAGTTCAGGTTAGCTAAATCAGGCAAAAATAAGAAGATTTCAACAACAGGAGTCAATTCTTAGTTTTTATTCCAAAAATTCTCCAAGGCAAATATAGTTCATGCTGCTGAAGTTGCACCACAAAAAGCAGATTTCTTTTGCCCACTTTAATGTGAAAATAACAGCAGAGGCCTGTTTGACTTATGCAGGAGTTTTTGAGGAAAACTAGCACATAAAAACAGCACACCCCAAGCTGTGATATAATTGGGGTTCACATAAAGCAATAGATTTGAAATAGATCTTCGTTGCTTGTGAGACAATTTGCTTTAGGATATTCCCCAGCAGTGGGCTCTAACAGGGCTCTAAACCATGAGTTTTCTTACACACAAACCACAAAATGAACACTTTAAAGAAGACTGAGCCAGATGCTCATCCATACAAACTACCCTTCCTTCCCCTGGCAGGCCAATACCTGCAGGATGCATTTCCATCCTGCATTTACCTGCATTGGGAAGGATGGAGCTGGAATAGGTGGAACAGATGGCAGGATGAAAGAGGAAAACGAAGTGGTGAGGAGCATACATTTATCTCTAAATGCAGCAGAGTGCTGAAAGGAAGAGCTGGAGCAGTCAGAAAGGTGGAGTCTTGGAGAAAAACACTTTAGGGATAGAAGCTGTTCAGCTTTGCTTCTCTCCCCTATCATGTACAGGCACCTTGCTCTGATTCCCAAGATGTCACTGCTTCTGCACATGGGCATTATTTTGGTATAAGAAGTCTTTTTCTTGTTCAGATTTGCTGAATGGTTTTGGATTTAGTGAAGGAAACACTGCAGCATGTGTCCCCACATGGAATTTGTCAGGAGCAGCTGCTCCTGAGCACCTTCCAGTGCAAAGGAAGATGAAGTGTCCATCTGGTTTCCTAAAGGAAAAAAATTCTGTTTCCTGTCTATGGCTCTGCAATAATCTCATGCTCTCAAGGAGTGATTCCTCCCTCCTCTGCCCCAGATTGCCACAAAAGCCTTTGCCACATTCCAGCAGTTTCCCACACACTGATTTCCTGCAGGGGCTGTGCAATGACTGCTGCTGTTTTTATGCTGGAAGAAGTAGCACCCAGACTTCTCATTGCATTTTAAGCATTCTGCCCTTGGGGCTTCATGTAAATGAAAAATGCTGTCAGCATCTTGCACTCAGGAAAATTCACCTCAAGCCAAGACCCCACTGAGAATTTTAAAGTCCTTCGAAGATTAATTTCAAGAACATTTGCTCAGTCATGGATATCTTCACCCTCTTCAAGATGCTACTTTATGTGCTGACTGTGGACAAAAAAGACAGGTACTGAATTTCAGCTTACAAACCCTCTTAGAAGCAAAAAAAGCCTAAAAATAAGGTGACATCAGCACTATTTGTTAGTTGCACCCAATCTCCTGGAGGCTGAGAAGATCTCAGTCTTCAGTGAATTGAGAATTATTGTCTGTGCTTCTTTCCTCAGATATTCAATTTCTGTCAATGAGGAACTTTGCCCTGAGTAAAATTGCTGACTGCTGTGTGTGTTCTTTTATTCCACTATTAATCACCATCAAAATAAGAAGCCTCTTGAACAAATATTTTCCAGATACAAGGGTTTAATGGGCCTGCCTAACACATCGAGGGGGAGAAAAAGTAATTTTGGAACTCTGGAAATAAATGGATTCCCATTTTTCTCAGCTCACAGGAAAGACACCCTTTTGTAACCCCTTCCTTAAAAACAATATGACTGCATGAGTGTGGAGGAGGCCCAGGGAAACCCTGGCCACTCAAGTCAAGGCTCACTGGCTCGAGCAGCTCTTTTTAGTTTCTTTTCCATATTTTTCCAATCACGCTCCTGGCTGTAGAGGGGTGGGATAACCTAGGAGATGTGTAACTGCAATCTCAAATGGCCCCTGCAAGTCCCACAGGTGAGGCTCTGTCTCAGTTCAGCCCTTCAGGCGTAGCTGCATTCACAGGAGTGGAAAACTCTTTTTCATCCTGCTGGATTTCAGAGCAAGATTAAGAAAGAACTGATGGAATTTTGATATGTTTTTCCCAAGTGCCAGCCATGCAAACTGAGCAAAAGCTGAGATTTGTGGTAAAGCTCTGCTCAGCTGCAGCAGTGATTGAACTGGAGGCAGCACAGAGGCCATATATTCTGGAAAGGGAACCTCCCTACTCCAGACTTGGTCTTATGCAGAGAGATACACCAGAAATGCCACGGAATTTGAAGAAGAAGAAGAAAGGAAAAATAATTGTGTTTGCTAGGAAACAAACAGAAACATCCAAAAGAATGGAGATGATGAGTAAAGGCAAAAAGCAAAGCATGAAAGCAAAACCTCAGGCAAAGTTCTCTGCTCTCACAAACATACTTAGATCATAATGGAAAGCTCCTTAAAACAGCATAAAGTGCTGCTGAAGGGAGACAGTGAGCAACACGTCACGGCAAAGGGAATCCCAGGGATTTTTCCTTCCTCGTCTTTTTCTCTGAAGACACCCCATATTTCAGTTCACTGGATGAGTCCTCATTAAAAAAATAACTAAGCAAAGCTGCCAGACTTTCTGTAGTCACAAAGGCTGGAGCACCTCAAGGTGCAGGAAAAGGCAGCCAAGGAATGAGGCAAACATTGAGTGATTTCAGCCTCGTGCACAGTAGAAGTACTGGGAGCTCTCCTGTCTCTCTCCAGGCTCTGGAGCTCTCCTGTCTCTCTCCAGGCTCTGGAGCTCTCCTGTCTCTCTCCAGGCTCTGGAGCTCTCCTGTCTCTCTCCAGGCTCTGGAGCTCTCCTGTCTCTCCAGGCTCTGGAGCTCTCCTCTCTCTCCAGGCTCTGGAGCTCTCCTCTCTCTCTCTCCAGGCTCTGGAGCTCTCCTCTCTCCAGGCTCTGGAGCTCTCCTGTGTCTCTCCAGGCTCTGGAGCTCTCCTGTCTCTCCAGGCTCTGGAGCTCTCCTGTCTCTCTCTCTCCAGGCTCTGGAGCTCTCCTCTCTCTCTCTCTCCAGGCTCTGGAGCTCTCCTCTCTCTCCAGGCTCTGGAGCTCTCCTGTCTCTCTCTCTCCAGGCTCTGGAGCTCTCCTGTCTCTCCAGGCTCTGGAGCTCTCCTGTCTCTCTCCAGGCTCTGGAGCTCTCCTGTCTCTCTCCAGGCTCTGGAGCTCTCCTGTCTCTCTCCAGGCTCTGGAGCTCTCCTGTCTCTCTCCAGGCTCTGGAGCTCTCCTGTCTCTCTCCAGGCTCTGGAGCTCTCCTCTCTCTCCAGGCTCTGGAGCTCTCCTGTCTCTCTCCAGGCTCTGGAGCTCTCCTCTCTCTCCAGGCTCTGGAGCTCTCCTCTCTCTCCAGGCTCTGGAGCTCTCCTGTCTCTCTCCAGGCTCTGGAGCTCTCCTGTCTCTCCAGGCTCTGGAGCTCTCCTCTCTCTCCAGGCTCTGGAGCTCTCCTCTCTCTCTCTCCAGGCTCTGGAGCTCTCCTCTCTCTCCAGGCTCTGGAGCTCTCCTGTCTCTCTCTCTCCAGGCTCTGGAGCTCTCCTGTCTCTCTCTCTCCAGGCTCTGGAGCTCTCCTGTCTCTCTCCAGGCTCTGGAGCTCTCCTGTCTCTCTCCAGGCTCTGGGAGCTCTCCTGTCTCTCTCCAGGCTCTGGAGCTCTCCTCTCTCTCCAGGCTCTGGAGCTCTCCTCTCTCTCTCCAGGCTCTGGAGCTCTCCTCTCTCTCTCCAGGCTCTGGAGCTCTCCTGTCTCTCTCCAGGCTCTGGAGCTCTCCTGTCTCTCTCCAGGCTCTGGGAGCTCTCCTGTCTCTCTCCAGGCTCTGGAGCTCTCCTCTCTCTCCAGGCTCTGGAGCTCTCCTCTCTCTCCAGGCTCTGGAGCTCTCCTCTCTCTCTCCAGGCTCTGGAGCTCTCCTCTCTCTCCAGGCTCTGGGTTTCCCATCAGAGGCAGAGATACTGAGGCTGTGCTGTGCCTGTCAGCACGGGGACAATGACACTGTGAGTGGCACCACAGGACAACATCAAACCTCCAGTGTTTATCAAAACTGATGAGGAAATTAATGATAAACAACTTCTAACCAGCTCCATTAAATGTAGGGAGTTTCACTGAGTACAGTTATTAGCACTGGGCTAGAGATACCAAATGAGGGCAAAAAGATAATTAGATAATGCAGGAGGATGCTTGTAGCATCTTTTAATGAATGCACAGTTCTCCTCAGAGGAACTGCTGCTTATTTATAACCTGGTATAAGTGACCATGTGATTAATTCAGCTGGCAGCTTGATCAAACTGACTCTCCAAACTGTTTGTATATCAGCATTCAGTGACAGGAAATAATAGGATTAGCACAGCAGCATTTTCAGCTCTTGAGATTTTATCACAGGTCACACTGCATAAAGGATTTCCTTCAGAAGCCAGCTCTTGGAGACACATGATCAGCTTTTGTTAGTAATCTGTAGCCTTAAGGACCAGGAGCAGGACTTGCAAAACGTGAACTTTAATGGCTCCAAATATCAAGCCCATTAAAAAACAGAAAGAAAAAAGAAAAAAAGAAAGAAAATAAAAAATATTAAATATTCCACATGGCTTTGTAATGAAAACATCATGAGTCTGAGGATGCAATGTAAGAACTGGAAAACTGGTATTGGCAATGATGTTATCTCACACACTGCAGCAAACGGTGTGTCTGCAGAGCTGGAGATTGTTCAGGACTGTCCTCCCAACCCCACAGAGCTCTGCGTTCTGACATCTCCTAGCTGGGCTGTGCGTTCCTGACTCTCCACCTGCTGGGCTGAGGGAATTCAGCAGAACGGGATCAGATCTGTCCGCAGGACTTTCTGGGGCTCTCCAGGTGTGAGCAGGAGTCTGGGCAAACTCCCCTGCAATTCACTGTGCACAGCAAACAGCTGGGCACATCTGCAAGCGTGGGCCCCACAAACTGTGTAAATACAGTGTTGGTGGTGATGCCTTACGATTTTAGCTTCTATATTTTTCATGTATCTGTAACTTGTAACTCTTTAGTGTAAAACTCTAGTCTCCATACAGGGTGCTAAGCTGCTGTTCTCTCATTTTTAGACAAAACAATTCCTCTCTAAGCCTGAAACCCAAGGACACCTCACTGTCTCAGGCCTTAAGATATGTAAACAGCAGTGAATTGGGGGAGCAAATTTGGAGCAATTGACTTCGTTACCTGAAGCTGTAATTGGAGGATTAACTGTGGATATGAAATGGATAAATATTATAAAGCATGAAAAACTCATGACCTGCTGTCCATTTTGGGTGTAGTCCCTGAGTGGGCTGTGGTTGCCCTAAATGTACCTGAAAGCCCTTCAATAAATATAACTGCTTTTATTCTCTTAATTTTGTCTAGCCTCTGTTTTAGGTAAGCTTGTCCAGGCATCAGTGGGGCAGGACTAATGGGGCTGGAGCTGCTCTCACTGCAGAAAATTAATTCATCATTAAATATCTATCCAGAGCTGACTGTTTTGTTTCAAAACCCATGAAGTCACAGCTTTGTAAAGGACAGGATCAAAACCATCTTCTCAATTATGGACAGTGAGTGAATTCTGCAATGAGTTCCCACTCATCACCTGGGCTTTCCCAGTGCAGTCTTTTACATCAGACACCTATTAATTTCTAATTGATCTCTCCAAAAACCACTGTTCAATGTGGCCATAAAGTTCAATGCCTTCTACATTTCCAACTCTTCATGCAGAAAATAGCAGGACTTTAGCTAATGAGGCTGAAGGCTGAATTTGTTTGTCACCACACTCCTTAAACCAGGACGACACCACAACACCCAGAGCACTGAATAATCTCATCATTTCACAGTCCTACTGCAGCTGTTAGGCAAGAAATTGGTAAAGATGCTTAAATATCTTTAGCAGGCTTGCCCGAATAGCTGGCAGAGCATTGGCACAAGGTACATTTGTGGATAGCTCTTTGTCACACTGGGAATTCAACAACCAATGGTCCAAAGAGCTGGATGAGAGCAGTGAAATAACCTGGAACTGAGGACACCATGTCTGACCACTTATACCAGGAGAGAAGGGGCTGTTTTGGACTATCTTTAGTCTGGTCCAAGCACTGAACCTCCATGAGAACCTGGAACAACTCAGAGATATTTCCAGAGCGAATATTGCAATTTAATTGAATATAAAAGGCATGCATGGAAAATGGAGAGCGTGAGATTTGCTCTGCAATCTCAACCCCTATCCTAAGTAAAACATTCCTATAAATACAGTGTTGTGTTATGTCTGACTGGAGCACAGTATTGTATTTTTAATGACAGTGACTGTGCACAAAGAGCTAGAAAAATACCTGCATTTCTTTAGAGCAAAGCAAGCAAGGAGAGAGAGGCACAGAGCCTCCAGTTTGCCCAGCCCAGAGTCCTGTGGATCCAAACTGACCATGAATATTTTCATTAAAAGTCTCAAAACCCTCTGAGTTCCATAAAACACAGACTTGTGCTTTTAGCCATCTGATTTAGACAGATCATACATATATTTTGTACCTCGGATATATTTTTATCTTGGAGACAATGGAAAATAATACCCAAAAAAGAACTCAATATTACATTCTTTCAGGCAATTCTTTTGATTTGAGAAATTATCGCTAAAGGGCTGATTCAGGGGATGATCAGCATTTAAGAACAAAATAACTTGGATGACACCTAGTGGGAAAAAAAGCAATCACTGGGTGCAGTTCTGAATGGGGAAAACGGCAACGGGGGAAATTCTTCTTAAGAACAGGTGGGAGGAGAGAGAATTTCTTGATAAAATGAGTGGGGTACAATTTAGGAGAAGATTTTCCTAAATGACAAGGCTTTATCTGCCTGTGGAGTAATTTTTAATTTGACAGAGGGAATATTACATCAGGTAAAACCACGATAAATGTGCAGCAGGAAAGAATGTGGACAGGAGGAAATTCTGAGTCCTCCTGTGTATAAATACTCAGAAGGCTTTGACAGGCCAGTTCTGCAGAGTGAAGTAGGTAAGAGCAGTATTTTAGCCCTGGGGTGACAATAACTCCTGATTTGAGAGAAACCACAGTTTTTCTTTAATTCATTTCTGCCAGCAACATTCCTTGATGTGAGAATGAATTTTGTGATTGATCTTTTTTTTTTTTTTTTTTGCCTTCTTCTTGCTTATTTGTACAATTCATTAATTACCAGTGACTCACATCCAGTTCCAAAGATGAATTTTGGTTTGTCTGTTCTCACCAGCCTATTTGAAAGTACAAAAGAACACACTTTACCAAGGTGAGAGATTTTAAAGGAGGAGCACTTCTGCTGTCCCTCGGCAGTGTGAAGTGGCCAGTTTTTCCAGCACTGAAAATGGAAATAGTGCTTGAGGAAACTTCTGCCTTTCTAGGTCAAGAACAGGTCATTGACAGCAATAAATGACTGTAACTCCTTAAAAGTGCCTAGAAAAGATAATGGCATCTTCTGCCTGAATTGGCTCTCAGCAGGTCACGCGTTTGATCTGCACATTTATCTCCAACTTGCAGCTTTTATTCTTAATCACAAGGAAAGCAGTAATCTCCCTTCAGCCCTTTCCTCCCTCAATGAGCAGACACAGCCTCCACGGAACTCACTGGAAAAGCCAAGGCCTCCAAAGAAAGCTAATCCAGAGAAAGGTGCTTTCAGGGGGTGAGGTGAGGTGAGGTGAGGTGAGGTGAGGTGAGGTGAGGTGAGGTGAGGTGAGGTGAGGTGAGAGGGGTTCTTTGGGAAACAGGAGAGTTCAGAAATCTCTCCCCACTGAGAGGAGACAGAGCCTCTCTCATTCACCAAAAGTTCACATGGATTCTCTCTATGAAAAAAAATACTTTCATACTCTAACAAGATTATAGCAGATTATAACTATTTTTTTTTTCAAATTGGCTCTTAATAAATCCTCTTAAATGAAGAATCCTCATTTGGCCTACAAGAAGCTATAGCCCTAAAATCATACATGCAAATGCCTTGGGCTTCTGGCAGATCCTCCCTGCACAGGGAGCTGCAGAAGTGCCCAGGGACCCCAACACATGGGGCAGGTGTGGGGACAGCATCAGCAGCCACCTCTGCCACCAGCAGGGACACCTGGAGGAGCGTGGGACTGACTTTGTGAGGACAGCACAGAACCCCAGTGTGGATTCTAGGGGATTCCAAATGTTCAGCATCTGTTCCAATGCAGAAGGACAGAGCATTTGCTTTCATGATGCAGCAGGGAAGTTTTGGTTCTGGGGCAGCATTCCTTAAGCACATGGCATTGATTGTGTGGGCACAGGGACAGACAGACATTGATGAAATCCAAGGCCTTGGGATGCATTTGCCAAAAGCAGTGAAACAATCCCTGAGACAGAAGCATGTTCCCATTATTAGCAGTCCACTCACAGGTCCAGCTGTTCAACATCTGACAGGCAGATGAACTCCTCACTCCAGCAAGGGAGGAATCACTCCCTCATCTCATATCAAGATCAAAATTTGAACAGGGTTTGAAGTATTTTTATCTTTTCCCTTGGCACTCTCTGAATTACCTTTTCAAATGCTAAAGAGCAGAGATACACATTAATACACATTTTCTTAAGGAAGTTCCTACCAAAAATTCAAGCTCCTAGTAACTCATTAGACTAATGAAGAAAAGTACTTTAAAAATAAATAAGAATTAGACAACAAGAATTGCTAGCAGGGTGATTTATACATCATAAATTTCCCCTCCTCACAAGAACAGCAAGTTAGAAAGAAAGGAGAGCTCAGAAACACAGCTCTGCTGCACATCTGCAACATCAGAACCTCACCTGGGCTGCATTTTCAAGAGCAGAACACAACTCCAAGCTGTCCCCAAAACACCACTACACACCACTGGCCTGAATGAAACACCAACTCCACAACCAGCTGGGTTTCCAAATGCCAGCTGCCATCTGAATTCTTGTGTGTTCATGTCTGGTAACTAAAGCAAATGAAAACCTGTTTCCAAAACTTTGCAGACCAAATCAGAAATGAAAAATAATTTTTGTTTTCCATTTTTGTTTTCCCTTTACACAAACATGGCATTCTTTATTTAGATGAACAGATACATGTGGATTATAAACTTGTATTCTCCTGGTTTACTGAGCTTCCAGCCTAATACACACAGATCATTTCAGAAGCCTTCCTTTCACCTGTTGGAGTCATTGTTTTTTAACATGGGTGACCAAAATTAAATATTTTATTTTAATAACAAATATTTTATTAAATATTTGGGGTGGCTTCAACACAATTTCATCTATTTCAGTTCCAATCAATGTCATTAATATTCCCTTCCTCTATACCTTCATGATCTCATCTGACTGTCATGGTTATTTTGATGTTATGGTGTACTTTTACAAGTTCTATTTAAATAGTGGCGAGGCAGACATCAAACACACCTGAGTAAGACAGAATAACTCTGTTTCAGCTCCCTCATCTGCTGGGGCTTGTGTGTGTCAGCAGCTGGGGCCCAAACTAACTTCAATACCTGGAAATTTTAACAGCTGAGTTAAAAAAACCTCACAAAATTTCAGATGAGTTTTTCCAGACACTGTCAGACATAATAGGAAAAATACATTAGGGATAAAACAAAAATCCCAAAGCATTTCCCCTTTTCTACAGCAAACACAGGGTATGCCCCAAGCCCCTCCTGCCATGGCACAACCAGAAATAGCAGCTTCCTCTGGGATGCTCTCCTATCACACACAGGAAACAGCTCATCTTCCCTGCCACACTTCCTTGGGGACTTTTCAGCAGTCAGCCTGCACTGCCATCCACATTCCAGCAGCTCACCAGGCAGAGGGAAAGGGATCAGAGGGATCCAAAAGGGTAAGTGTCAGCCAGGCACCTCCCAACTCTCCCTTCTGCATTTTTGCCACAGCTCTTGTTTCTGTTTGAGTTTGGGTTTCTTGCTGTTTCTATATTAAATCAGAAGAGATCATCTTTTCCATAAGTATCACTTAACTTTTTTTAGGCAGCTGACACAGTCTGTCCTTTTGAGATGTTTACTTGGAAAAAAAGAGCTCCAGTAGATTTCTTGAAAAATCCCAGATGAGTACCTGGATTCAGAGCAGAGGCACTCAGAATAACTCATTGACAAAGACACAGAAGATGGTTAGGATGAGTATTTCAGCTTCCCTGTGATGAAGTTTATAATTTCCTGCAGCATTCATCCAATTCAACATACAGTAATGTGGTATTTAGATGGAGAGTCTAAAGCTGCCTAACTTCACTTTGAAAAGCTAATTACATAATTCTTCAAAATAAATAGAAGCAAATTAATTTAAAACAAAATTAATTAATTTTCCTATCATTTCAGTCATTATTAAATGAAAATTGCTAGAGGAAAAATGTTTCACTTGAAAACATTACTTTGAACTATTATTTTCCCAAATTTCATCCTACAGTGGTATAATTTCAGTTCCTTATTACCTTAGTATGTAAAAGCTTTTACTCTGCACCTGTTGCTGTTCATGAGTCTGTTCTAACCTGCTTGTTATTTTTCAGCTTTTAAATCCTTTAAAATCACACTCAATTTTAAAATCATACTCAATGTGCTTTTACTGCTTACCTGCAAACCAACTTATGCAGCTGTTTCCACCTTCTGCAGTTAAAAAGGAATTTTCTATAAGTGTAGAGTGTGTAAAACCCCAACACTCTTTACAGTATCTGCCATTCTCCAAGTAGTATCCAAGGCAATAAATGGTCACATATTTTTGCTTCAATACTTCCTTATTGCAAATTAATTGGGAAAAAGAAAAGAAAAGAAGAAAGCACATTTTAATTACAGGATGTACCAAAATCATAAAGAAAGATGGTTTCAAGATTAGAGATTCCCCAACCCATGCAATGGAGTTTGTATTTCAAATTCCAATCCTACCCCAAGGTTTGCTATGTGTATTTAAATGCAGTGGAGTAGTAGGAAATAGAGGGAGGAAAGAACTTTAGATGTTTTAAACTGCCAGAGAAAAGGGACTGAGATGGAAGGCTGGTGGGATCCACTCTCCAGAAGTGGGAATGACAGAACAAATAGGATAATTACCTGCTAGCCCATATCATGTTTATTTAATCCTCAAGAGATCAGCAGTACCAGATATGCAAAATTTCCAACTTTCTGTTCCTCCAAATCTTAAACTGTATGTTCTTGGGGATGCATGAAGCTACAAGGTGGCAAAAAAATGAACTTTTTGCCACATAAAAATAGGTATTTCCCAGTTAAAAACTTCATACTTTTGGAAAGAAGATTTTTAGCCATTTACAATTATTCAATCCCTTAAGCCTCATTTTGAGAACTGATTTTAACAGATAATTTTAACACTAGATCTATGAAGATATGGAAATGGAATACAAAACTTTACCTAAAACTAAACTGTTTAGTTTTCAGTTTAGATAGGATGATGGTTTTTACCATCATCTCCTGGTGACATCCTGTGACAGAACTTTGAAAAGTAGTATTTTGTGTGTGATTATGAAGGGCAAGCAACAAAGCACAGAGGAAAGGGAAGAACTGTGGTCTGTCTCGATGCCTGATGGGTTTTTGTCCTTTCTTTTTATACATTTTATACCCTTTCCCTTTCCTTGTACCCTTCACAAACACTCCTTGTACCTTAGCCCTACATGTTTATAACTCTTGTAGTCGGATATTTAGCTTAATTTGGGGATTCTCCAGGGGGGAAGGTGGAACATTTATAACTATCTCAAACTAGAGGCTCCAACCCTGGACAGAGCCTCCTCTCTGGAACATGAGTTTATAAACTAGGCTGTAGTTTCACTTGGGGGGTAATTAGAATAGGGGACAGTTACTTCATTTGTTAAGTCTCTTATTGGGGGATTTTAGGTAGATATGCTAATTTGTGAGGTCCATAAAATTGTATACACGTGTTAGACGTGTGTGCTCCTTAGCGTGATTCCACCTTTGACAAGTGAGCACCTGGGATCCTACTAAACCAAGGGAATACCCTTTTCCCTATACTGCTGTGTCTGCCTCGTACTTCACCAGCTTTAAGGCATCAGTCTCAGCGCGTTTGTGCTGAAGGGGGGAGAGTGGTTCTGTGGGACACACAGACAGTGCAGACTTTATTCCCAAATCCCACAGCAGGGGAAGAAATGGCTGCACCAGTGACCCTCACTGACCTGTCGCTGTCGTTCCGCACAGCTGGCGATGGAGCGGCTGGCCGTGCTGGGCTGTGCGCTGTGCCTGCTGCTGCCGGGGGTCCCCGGGGAGCTGCCGGGGGTCCCCGGGGAGCAGTGCCCGCCGCCCTGCAGCTGCACAGCGCTGGGGGAGGCCCGGGGCACCCGGGTGGACTGCAGCTCCCGCGGGCTGCGCTCGCTGCCCGCGCTGCCCCGCCTGACGCGCAGCCTGCTCCTGCACAACAACAGCCTGCCCTCCATCCCCGCCGGGGCCCTGGACGGCCTGCGCGGCCTGCGAGAGCTCGACGTGTCGCACAACCCCTGGCACTGCGACTGTCGCATCCTCTACCTCAAGCTGTGGCTGCAGGACTTCTCGGCTCCCGCGCTGGCCCGGCTCAGGTGCTCCAGCCCCGCGGAGCTGCGGATGAAACCCCTGGGGCAGCTGAGCGGCAACGAGCTCGGGCCGTGTCAGAGCATCCTCCCCACCAAGTGCCTTCAGTTCTTCTGGCGAGACCTGGCTTTGATCGCTGCGGCGATAGTCACCCTTGTGTTGGCGCTGTGGGCTCTGAGGGTCTCCAGGAAGCTGGTGTGCCAGCTGCTCCTCAGGGCCCGGCTGCTGCGGAGGCACCGCTGCAAAGGCCACAAGGCACAGTGAGTGAGCTGCTCTGCCGCCAGCCTGAGCGGCTGCACACTCCTCGGAAACAGCAAGTGCAAAATGAGATCGAATCCTGCTAACTGAATGGTGAATGCTACAGAGGCTCCAAGGCTGGGGCCTCAGGCACGCTGGATTTATTTCCTTCCAAAAAGAAGCCTGGTGAGGTATTGACAGGCTAATTTCATTCATTTCAATTTCATCAAAATCGACAAGTAAATTTCATTCTGCTGCCATCTACTCATATGAAGTCTACTCATACTCATCTTACTTTTTTTTGGTTTTAATCATTTAACTTAGCATTTTTCTACTCAACTCTCAGCTCTTATACGAAGATTTACATCCTCAAGTCGTACATTTTTAATATAAGGAGATGAACACCAATTGTATTATTTTAACAACTCTTTTCTCACTCAGAAGCTCTGTGAGTTTACAACCCATCACCATCTCTCGGTGTCCCAGTGGGCTTGGTAGGACCATTCCTGTGTGCAGACAAGCTCAGCCATCTCTTCTCCAGGTTCTAGAGCTTCCTGACAGCAAAACCACCAGGATTATGTAGATCAGCCACTGAATGTATCCCTTATTGAATGGATTTAAAGATGGACTGGTAATGAGAATATAAGCAGCAAAATTGTTCAGTTTCCTGAAGGGTGAACAATTATAAAGCATTCTATGTGAAACTGAAAGAATGGACTCCTATTGAACGTTCATATTGACCCAGATTTGATCTCTGTCACAATTCTAAATATTTCTGATTAGAATTCGATGAGATTTCCAGAATTTGTCCTCTGGTTTTCCTGCAGACATTTGATGCACTGGATTTTCCGAAACATCTTTGAGAGGATGTACACTCTTCCCTTCTCTTCTTGTGCTGTGGCTACCTGGAGTGCCAAGCAAGCCAAAGTACAACTGTAAACTAGAAACAAAAGATGAGTTGGGGAGTCAGTCCAAAGTAGGAAAATACTTTAATCCTCATGATCTCCCATGTATGGCATTGCAGCAATGGGCTAACATTCTATTTTCTTGTTAAAATGGGGGGTGTCATTTGGGGATGGAAAAATTTATCTATTTCCATGTTTCGATAAGATATGGTAATTGAGCATCAAGCTCTACAAATCAAGAACAATCAGCTACACAAGAATCAGAAAAACAACAGTAATGCAAATAAAGGATCAGAAAATAGATCTTAAAAGGAGATTGATTTCAGATAAAGAGGTAGGGATGTAGTGGTGTAAATATGGAGATAAATTTAGAATATTTCCTCTGCACTGAGCTTTTCAATTTTTTAAAAGACAACCACCATTCTGTATGAATGCAGAATATTACAGAAGAAATGCACTCTGCCATCTCTCATGGAATTTCCTACATGACATTTCTTGTTTTCCCAAAATAAAATAAAACAAAACATTCACACCTAAAGCGTATCACTCTCTTTTGTGCCTACAAACTAGATATGTATAAAATAGTAAACTGCTTTACTGTATGGCTTCAATAATACAAATACAAAAATTGAGCAATTAGCCAACATTTCTGCTTACACCAACAAACGCATCATCAAATAAGATGCACAGAATACAGGAATAAAATATTGAGAGAAGATGTTTTCTGTCCTTATAAGAGGAAAGAGGCGGGAATCTTCCATGGCAGTAGTTCACATTCCACTAAAACAGCATTGTATTTATCACTTTTCATCTATTTGGGCTTTCTCTAAAAAGCCTTCTGCAAAGGGGACAGCTGGAACAGCTAACTGAGGGCTCAGAAGCAACACTCAGTGTTTATCTGGCAGGACCACTGTGTCATGTTTAAGCCACACACTCCATCAAATTGCATAAATAACACTACGGTTGCTAACAACGTGCAAAGGCAGGAAAATGTGTCAGCTATCAAAATGAACATGCAGGCAGCATTCCCAAAACGGGTTTGGAACTTCCCAGAAGCTGTTTCTGCATCCTGCCTGCAAGGGCCAAACTGGTGACCACATCTGCTTTCACTGTCTGGGAACACAGGTGTGACTGCTGGGATGAAGCACAATAAAAAGTCTGGTTTGGTTCCATGTCTGGCAATACAAAGAATCAGTCAGCATTATTGACCAAAACCTCATTGGAGCACACTGAGGAGATCTGTGTGAACAGCAATTCTGTGTAAACTGCAACTCAATTAATGTGAAGAATATTTGCAGGTTTCATTTATTAAATAGCATGGTATGTGAATCACCTTTTTGCCTTTAAATTCTCTATATTTTGTTAACACTGGAGCAAAAAGCATTGCTCAAGCTGAACAACTTCTGTTCAGCCTCCTGCTTGCTTTCTGCCTGGGGTTTAGTTTGAGTTTATCCCAGGTCTATTGTTTCAGCTCAAGCACCAGAGCAGTTTGCAGGGCTCACAGACAACACACTCCATTGTGCTAAAGGGCCACCATCTAAATAGTAATAACTATGTACTGGCAATGTAATTATTATAATCAATGTGCTAACAATTGTTTAGGTGCACAGTTGTTTTCTATAAAACACAAGGCAGCTCATTCCCTAAAAATCCTAACACTCATTCCCTAAAAATCAGCCTGTCTCAGCTCAGAGCAGGCTAAATAAAACATCTCAGCTCTGCCCAATAAAAGTGGCTCTGCCTTGTGGAGTCAAACAGTCTGGCCTTGCATCACGGATGTCATTCCTCTGGGTGCAGCCACTCTGGAGCTGACCGCTACAAATACTGTTTTCTGCACCACAAGCAGACTGGGAATTCAGAATTAGAGCACTTCTGCTCATTTACAAGACAGAAAAATTCCCAAATCCAGAAAGCAAACAGCAGCACGATTGCCCTTGGGCAGCAGCAGCTGCTGAGGTCCCTGGTGCTGCTGGGAGAGCACAGCAGGAGCAGGGAAGCCTGGGAGGAGCTGAGCAGGGATGCCAAGGGTGGAGCTGAGCAGGGAAGCAAGTGGGAAAAACAGTGGCATTGCCGTGGACATTTGATATAGCTGCTTATGTTATATTTGTATTTTTTATGGAAAATACCCACCTTCCTCCTGCACACTCAGGGCAGTGGTGTCTGCCAGCAGCTCCAATCCAAGTGGCACTGCCAGGGAGGGCTGGGCACCTGGGTAGTGTAGGAAATGGCCTGGGGAATGGAGCCCTGGCAGGAGTGTCTGCTTGCAGAAGAGAAACACAACTGCCTGTCTGTGAGGTGAGTTATTTTAGAAGAGATGCTTATTCTGAGTAGAATTGCAATATTTTCACTAAAAAATACCTATCACATGGTGTGGATTCACTGAATTTGCTTGGTTACCACCCTGCCCCATGCTCTAAGGATGTTGGTATTTTAAGAACACACATTTCTCATGTGTTTCAAATCCCACATCCTGCAAGTGAAGGTTAAATGATGAATGAGATCTAAGTGTACTCAACAGGTTTTTTCCCCCACAAAGCAAAGAGGAAGAAGTCTGAAAACAGCTTTTTGTTTCACCCTGGAGTCTCTCACATGCTTTGAGAACCAGCCCTGCCCTCCCCAGGAGCTCTGGGCAGCTCCATGGGGTGAATCCATGGCATTTTCCTGTTCTGACAGTCTTCTTTTAAGTGAAGTAACTAGGAAGTAGTTCTGAATTTACAGTAACACATCTCCATGGGCTTACATTCATATCTAACCTGAGAGGATTTTGACTGTAAACCTGTCCTAAGGTTTGTTCAGCAACTTACTCAAAATTAATTCACACTAAATTCATTCTAGATACTAAGCACAGCTTTGCTCTCAGGAACGAAATACATTGCAAAGTTAATGAGCTTGTTCTGTATTTATCATTTGGCTGAGCAGCTGTGCATTTAAGGATTCAGATTTAGTGCTCCCTTTCAGAGTATTTAACTACACAGAAAATGAGGAATACAAAGTTAAGTATTTCTTTCTGTTCAGTTAAACCCCAGCTATTTCATAAGACATATGTCACATTATGATAGTAATTTTCCATTTTAGTTGCACACCTTCTGCTTGCACTGACCAGATACAGAACTGCATTAATAGCTACCAGAATAACTCAACCAATAAAAAGAGAAAAACTCGCCCAATAAAAAGTTTCAAACAGCAGAAGACCAAGGATATTCCTAGCCTAATAGAACTAGAAAGAAATAAGAATTTCCTCAGGTGAACAGGAATTTTTTTTATTATTGATCTAGAAAACATATACTGTAAGAACTAACCACTAATTCAATGTACAAAATACATGCAGAATGCAGTAAAACAGGCTGTTGGTCTCTGCTGTCATTCTTGTATTCTAAATTAATTAGCATTAGTATAAATTCATTCTTATGCTGGTTTATGTTTAAATGCACTGCTTTGGAAATTATTAAAATAGAATTTGAGGCTTCACAAAACTGCTGTTTTTCCTGGACTCTTAAGGTCCAAACACTTGCTAAACACTTATGATTTGTACCTGAATTACATAATTTTCTTTTGCTGCCAATAGGTGAAATGTCTGCACTGAAATAGCAATTAACAATTCCTACCTAATGGCACCTCTGATGGTGCTAAGTTTACTGTACTGCTTAGTAATGCTAAGTTTATCTCAATAATGCTGTTTATCTTAATGCCTTTTCTCTCCAGAGCACAAAACAATTTCCCAGAGTGCTGCAGCTCTGTTGCTAGAACCCATGTAAATATTTTGCCATTACATTGACTCCAATGAAATTTAGATTACACTCAATAATGGGTGTGTGACAACAAATTGCTTCAGTTGCATAATGGCCACATGGCTGCTATTTATACTGAGCTGCTTCCCAGGGGCAGTTTGCTCCTGACGTGGCCTCTCCGAGTGCCTTCCCAGCAGCACATCCCAATATTTATCCCAGGGATGGCACTGCAGCAGGCACACAGCTACTGCCTGACCTGGCATCTTCATTCTAGGCAAAAAAAATGGGATGTACCTGGCAGAAGTTTGCTCCGATTTCATTTGGCTTGGCTGGTTTGAGCAGCAAGCATCCAGTTCTCTGACAATTGATGGTTATTGAAATTGAATGGTGCTGGTTTGCATAGATATTCCCTGGGAAAAGTGGATTGGAACCTCTTCCCTCAGAATAATATTGAGGAATAGGGCTACAGAAATACAGAACATTCATCTTAGTCCAAGAGGAAAAAAATTCAAACGAAGCCCTCTCTTAAATGACCTTGATCTCTAGGGAAGGGAGTGTCAGCAGGGATGGATTGCAGCTTCCCTTTTCTCCTTGAATCGTTTTGCTTGGCTCCTCTTTAGGGGTCAAACCTCTTAACTAATAATTTATTTTTTGACAAGGATTCATAGGTTGCCTCTTATGGCCACAGAGAAGGACTACAGAACCTGACACATCCCAATGAAATCTACCTTTGCAACTCCCATCAGTAGCAGTGCAAAGCAGAGCCACAGCATCAAAGGTTGCCCTCAAGACAGCAGAACACTTGGAGCTGAGGGTATATTTGTCTTCCCCGAGTTTGCAAGGACACTGCAAACCCCAATAATTGAATTTATTGCAATTTATTATTTAATTTCATTTTCAGATGCACTTACCAAAAGCTGAATTATGGAAAGACTAAAAGTAAACCAGCAGCAGTTACAACCTGAAGGAAAGGGGTGACCTCAGTCCACGAAAAGACACAAATTGTGCCCAGCAAAAACTCAGAGCCCCCGAAGGGATTCCTTTGCCTCCAGGAGCTGCTTTGTCCGACTGCTCTGAAACTGGACCAACATTGGCACCTAGTGGCTGCTAAAATGCAGCAGGGACAGAAGTTCCCTGAAGTTTGTCACCCTTTCCAAGACCTCAGTAATGGGATGCGATGGAGAGATTTTCTGAACAAGCTCCCAGTTACTGCCAGGTCTTTCCAACGTCTCCACACAGGTTTTCTGTCCTGCAGTGTCAGATGGTGCAAGGCATACATTGTTTTCTATTGAAGAAACCTGGAGTTATTACACTTCTGGACACTGAGCAATACAATCTCCATTTGCTTGCTTCACTGTGATTAATAATTTTTAGACATGCCTGGAGTTTTCTGCTACTACAACTCCCAAAGTCACAGCTCAGTATTTATATTGAAACTTGACAGAGGTTTTATTTCTTCTGTTCTCCTAAAGTCATGATGAATTTTAATGTAAATTAAAATAAGACTAACAACTTTGGTACTATGGCCTCATCCTATCAAAGTGCAATAAAATAAAAATGAAAAAAGTGTATATTAAGTAAAACAAAATAACGACATCAAATCCCTTTGTGGGTATTTCTCCCTGCCATTCCTCCCCTGTTCCTGGGAGTTTAAAGCAAATCCTTCTGACAGTTTCAAAACAGATTTTCAACAAAATGCATCCAAATAAAGAAACAAAATTTAAAAATCTGTGCCAATCGTTTACCTATCTTCAAGAAAGTGAGATAAATTTAGAAATTATTTTGTGTTATTCTATTTCGCAATAAAATACACTTGGTATGGTATGGTAAATCAGATAAAGATTTCCTGATCTGAGTGGGAAACTGTTTCACTTCAGAAATTAAATCCTCCGTCCAGAAGCCAGTAGGGGAGCAGCCTGTGGTCTTTTTAGCAACTGTTCTCAGGAAAGAAAAAAAGCTCTGATGTGTGAGAGAACTTAACAAACTCTTGAGAGCTGAAATAATGCTAAAGGAAGATAATGGTACATTTCATGCTTTAAACCTCACGTGAGGACATTTCAGATTTCACACAGGAGAAGCAGCAGCAGTTACAGCAGAAACACTGACAGAAAATGTGTTCAGACAGAAAGGAAGTATTCACAGCCACTTAATCTATTCACACAATTCAGAAGGTAACAGAGATCAGTGTGTTTCAAATGGAGACACTAATGCATGTATATATGTACAACCATATATATACACACATAGACATAAATATACACATATATATATATCATAGGCACATATATATTCAAAAAACATATTCAGATATCTGATATGGCTTTACTAATATAAAGATATCAAGATTGATATTGGATGAGTGTTCTACAATTTTATTTCAGCTTATTACATCATCACTAAGCCAAAAAGAGAAACAACAAGACAGAGTTAATAAATGGAGAAAAAAAAAAAAGGACCATTTACACTGCATAAAACAGATTCCTAAATAAATCCACCAGCTCTGAAAAGATTACTTGGGCGCTATGAAAACCTTTACCTAGCTCATGTGCAGCATCATAATTTTTAAAGGCCCAAATATATTAGAATAACCTGAGCTCCCTCTGCAATCTGTACTAGGGAAAATTAACATAAAAAATCCAGCTATTGTGACAATATCGGGGGATCCTAAACAGAATGAGAGCCCAGATTTTAGATTGTCTGATAGAAAGAATAAAAAGCAAGCAAACTGCAGATTTCCAGGTGTTTCTTTACTGAGTCTTTAGCCTTTGTGCAGTATTTTATGGACATGAAAGTATTTCAGGCCAGCTGGTAAATCGCAGTGCTCTCTGCTGCTGTGTGGGACTGGTGGCACTGGGAATGCCAGGCAGGAAGCTGGGGAGTGCACACTGCTTCTGTGTAGCCTGCAGTCACTGCCTGAGCCTGCAGTCCTGAAGGTGCAGCTCCAAGCTGCAGTGCCAAGGTGATGCAGGGCAGCAAGGAGCTCAGGGAACTGCCCAGACACCCAAGGATGTGAGGATTGACCAAATAAACTGAGGGGTTGAGCTTCATCAGCCTCTCCTTAGTGTGGGAGACTGATTAGCAGCTGTGTTTAAGAAATCACTTCTGTAACCAGCGTGGTTCTGAAGTGCTGTGTGCATCCTCACACTTGGGGAGATAAAAGCTGTGCAATGGCTGCTTTTCATCCTCTATAGAGCACAGACAAGGAAAACGGATGGGTGACTAAGATTGATAAAAGCCTTTAGAAGCCAAGCAGAGGAGGATTTGCATTGCATTCATTCAGAAGATGATTAAGCTATGTATATGAATATAGTATTTCAAATGACAAAGAGGCCAGTCTCCACAACTGAGTCATCTGAAAGGAACTGCAAATAGCTTATGGCTTCTAACATTCAAAACGCATAACTTGGAAAACTTCATGAATGAATTAAATTTTTTAATTCCCAGCTTGTTCTGACACTTGGCTGATAACAAGCCCGACACCCGTGCAGGGTAAGGAACACATCACACATGACAAAGTCACACACTTTGCTGAACAACTGCAGAACAGAAGCTGTTTCATTGCTAGGAGTCACCATGAAGGACACATTTACCATTTTTCTCATAGAAAGGGCTAGGCTCTGCAGGCTTACAAGGAGAAGTACTCAGTACAAGTCCTTGGTTGGAGAAGTTCTGGACCCTGAATTCATCCCTGCTTATTTGTCAGCAATTTCCTTACTTGATAGTTTTTTGCCACTTGTGCTACTACAGCAAAGGAACACGAGGCAGAGGCAAAATTTCTGCTAGAATAGGTCCAAGTGGCACCATTTTCCAAGATTCCAGGAGTCTTCCAAATGCTGGGACCACTGCAGCTCTGAAGGACAAAGGGTTGAGTGTGGAAAAAAGCACATAAGGCTCTCCAGGAAAAACTTATTGTTCCAAATCAAACACAATTCTTACCATTACCTCAAAGAGCAGCTCTACTCCATACACTGCTCCCCAGTTCCTGCTCACACAGAATACAGACATGGGAAACAGAGAGGAATTGCAGCAGGAATTCCTGTATTCCTGTACAGCAGGAATGTCTGTTCACTGGTGATGGGCTTCAAACACCCATCCATTTGTGTCAGCCCTCTGTGAGTGAGTTAAAAGATCCACACCCCATCTACAGAGAGAACAAAATGTTGTCTCTCCTGTAAACATAAACACTCAGGTACTCTCCTCAAAAAGGAAAGATGAAAAAGGCCTTACAAATTAAAAATAAAACTATTGACATTTTTATTAACAAACATCAGACACTGCTAAACTTTGAAGAAAAAGTTGTGGGCACAAATATCCTTAAATCAGCATGTCATTCATGCTGGACTGAATTACTAAACAGTGTTTTAGTACAAAATTCTTCTGGTTACAATTCAGAGCAATCCATTTTTGTAAAAGAACACACCCCATAACACTGCAGGGCACAGTACTTAGCAGAACCAGACAGCCTTACCTGTGGTAAACTGAAATTAAAGACCGTTTCAAAATAACCTCACACTGCCTGGAAGCACAAAGCCAGAGCCCACAGTTACAAACTTCAGTTTACAATAGGATTTAATCTCAAAAAAATATTAAAAATATTATCAGATTGGAACAAGAGCAGTTTGCTCTCAGAAACTCAAGAGTCACAGAATCTGTATGATTTAATATGCACAAGTAGGAATTTATGCAACAAATATAAATTTGTTATATTACCTGACAATGGAGCATTGTCAGGTAATGCTGAGTATGGAAACATGATTTTATTACTTTAAAAAAACCCAACCAAAGAAACCCAAAGAAGTAGTTATTTTGCATATATTATGTTTATTATAAAAAGTGATCATTTGACTATTTAACAGATATTTCTCTTTTAAATGAAATTACAATTTTGTTGTCTGAAATAACTCAGTCCATTCCAGCTGACTCAGCTGTAAAATCAGCAGGCCATAAAATTATATCAAGAACTACAGATGCTTAAACATTCTGCTAACCAAAATCTAACCAGGGAAAGGCTGTACCACATAAGGAGCTTTACCACATCAAATAACATGCCTGCATTAAAAATACAATGTCAAAATGTTGAAATTTGCTGGAGAATTTATCTTGGAACACAGTATGAACAACGAAGCCATAACTCAAGTCATCTTGGTTTTCATGAACAATTTTGGTGATTGTTCTACATCCCCACTGGAAGTTACTGGAAATGAATACTTGCTGCTGCAGAAAATTCAATAAATTCACTGTGTCCTCACAGAGTTACACAACTTCCTTTGAACCCCTGCCCTCCACCCCTTCAAACAGTGCTGCAGGAGAATGGGGAACAGATTTTAGGACTCCTCTTGGTGGTTTTTTTCTGTTTCATATGAGCTCTCTGTAGGTATTTATTTAGAAGGTCAGGATTTCATTAATTTGCTTTGTAACTCCAAGTCTCCAGCAGCTTCTTTGGAATATAATCCAGTCCCACCACCCAAATTCCACCATCCAATGTGGGAATCGCCAACAACCTTCCACCTGCACTCAGGGCTCTGCAGCTCAAGCCATTTGGTGGAGTTGAAATTTCACTTTCCCTACTGAACTGAGAGAAGAGGAGGAAAGTGTACCTAAGGCTGGTTTAGGGGGGGTTCTACCAGGTTTTGGGATTGTTTTCTAGGTACTGCTAGAGTAGTACTAGCAGAGAGACTACTAGAGAGTGTTTTCTAGCACGCTCTTCTCCACAGAATCACTCTCAAATACAGCCAGATACAAACTAGAATTGACTCAAACCCATTTTGTTTTTCCTGATTGTTGCACAAAACAGGTGTTAACCCAAATGAAGTCTGGGGATTAAACAAAGAAAGCCAAGTATTTTAGCATTCAAACCACTGCCTGCAGCTTTCACAATGTGAGAGAACTTATCACACATCCCTCACACAAGCCTAACAATATAATGTGACAGTTTGTGGGTTCTGTATGGGGAATTCTTTATTTTAAAAACAGTTAGAGACTCGTGATGACAAGCAGCAGCAGCAATGATAGCGAATAGAAAAATGTCTGCAATGATCTCTAGCAAGGATAATGAAATACCTGATTTATAATTATCTTCATGTAAGTAGCACCTTTAGTTTTCCATTAAAATGAGGTGATAGAATGAATTATAAAAATTAAAGACTGACATCTCTAGCAATGCTTCCTCCTAAATAACCTAAATTTCCTGAAGTGTTTTGCTCAAACTCTGAAAATATAATTAGCATGAAAGCATACACCCAGTGATGTCTTATTTTCTTTTTAACACCTTTTCTTTCCTGGCTGATCAATAACCTAGGATTCAGTGGCCTGCTTAATTCAGGCTACCAGGAACAGAAAGCCTTTGGTTCAGCCGGACTGAGTGCTCAAACCTCTGCTCTTGGCTGGAAGGTTACCATGGATGACCAAAAATATATATCCAGACCTGAAAAGGAATAATCATGGAGCCACCCCAAATACATTGATTTCAGAGAAAATTCAAGCCAAGCTGGCCTGGCTGACTGTGCTGGCTCAGAGATAATTGGGCTGCTCTTCTGCACAACTGCTTATGGGACAAGTTTAACTCTCACTCTTTGCCATAAAACAGTTTCATTTCACAATTTTATAATCCGAAACTATGAGGATGGAATTTACCTAATCCTTGGTACAAAGAATAACAAAATGTGCTCTGTCAATGTATTTCATTAGTAAAGCTTATTTTTATTAGCATCTTGATTTACCATGTAACCCAAAGGAGAGTACCTGTTAAAGAGCACTTTGTTTTGCAGATAAGCCAGATAGCAGTTAAAACACAAATAATTCCAGACTCTTGAGACACAAACTGGTTATGTGTATTAAGATAGGTGTGAGGCAATACAGTCACACACATACAAGTGTATATGTACACACGTAGCAGAATGTTCCCAGTTCTAAAATCGTCTCTCAGCAGCACAGGACCTTGCAAGGGTGAAAAACCATAGCCCTGAGCCTTGGCCTGTGCTTATGGAAACAAACCACACCCAGCTCAGACCTGAAAATGAAAAGCCAGCAAGGCAAGCCAGCTGCACTTCCTGGAAGGCTGACTGGCAACTGCACCTGTTTATTTCTGTACCACTAACTGTAAAAGGAACGCACAAAACCAGGAAAACACAGCACGAAAAGCTGTAATTCCAGCAAGGATGTGGACCAATCCTGGCATGTGCAGGTCCTTTGCCCAGGCAGCGATTAATGGCTCATCAGCACCACCAGAGCCGCTACCCCTTGTCTGCCCACACGCGATGGTTTACGTGGGTCGGACCGCGACCCGCACCGCTCCGCGGACACGGGGAACTGCCGCCGGTCCGGGTGCGCCCCGGGCACTGCAGAGCCCTGCTCCGTGCCGCTGCTGCCGCAGCCCGGCCGCGGGCGGTACCGGGGGCGGTACCAGGAGCGGTACCGGGGGCGGGCCGGGGGCGGGCCCGGCGCGGAGCGGGGCGGTACCGGGGCGGCACCGGGGGCAGTCCCGGCGCGGTGCCGGGCGGCGGGCGCTGCGCAGACCGGCTGCCCTCGGCCGCGGGCGGAGGCCGGAGCGCGCCCCGCCATGCCCGGAGTGGCAGCGCTGGGCGCCGGCCCCGACCCCGAGGAGAGCTACGACTTCCTCTTCAAGCTGGTGCTGATCGGGGACGCCAGCGTGGGCAAGACCTGCCTGGTGCAGCGCTTCAAGACCGGGGCCTTCGCCGAGCGCCAGGGCAGCACCATCGGCGTGGACTTCACCATGAAGAGCCTGGAGATCCAGGGCAAGCGGGTGAAGGTGAGCGGCGCGGCCCCGCGGCGGGCGGCGGCTCCGGGCCCGGCGGGGCGGGCAGCAGCAGCGGCGGGGCTGGCAGCAGCAGCGGGGCTCGCTCCGGCCCGGCCCGGCGCTCCCAGCCGCGCTCACAGCGAGGGCCGGCGGGCGCGGTGCCCCGGGGTGCCCCGGGCGCGGAGAACGGACTGCCCGGAGCCGCCTCCCCAAACAGCTCCCGCGGGCCGGGAGGGACCGAGCGCATCCATCGCCGCTCCGGCTGCGGCAGCTGCGTAGCCGCAAGGCGGGCCGGTTCCGCGGAAAGCCCCGTTACAAACCCGTGCTCGGGGACGCGCTCAGCCTGCCTTGGAGCAGCAGCACCCCTCTTTCCCCAGGCTTCTGGCTGTGGGCTGTTTACAAGCCAGAAGAAAGCTCAGCTGGACTGTCATGTTTCCAGAAAGGGATGTGGAACTGTGGCAGATTGAGAGAAGGTTCTTAAATTAGGCATGTTATTATCTTAAGACACTGTTTGCAGGGTGTCATAGGAAGTGCAGTTTTTATAGTTCTTCTTTATGGAACCAATAGGTTCTAAATTTGACATCTGCTTTTCTTACACTGGGGAAAATCAGCTGGTTGTTAGGGTTAGAAAGAGCCTAGGACACGTACCCAGTGGATTTACCCTCAGATTTTCAGTGGCACAGATTCCCTGCAACTGTGCTCACCCTCTGAGCACAGAAGCACAAGTAAACAGTGGGGAGAAAATGTTTAAAGCATCTACGGTTTATAGGGGACTGCTGGGATCAGTCCCTTCACCAGCCCCTTCAGAACGGGGTCGTACAACTATCCTTACCCCAGTGAGACTAAAAAGGATTTACTTCAGTCACTGCCTGGAGAAAGATGATGAAATTGTAAAGCTTTTGGTGACACACAAATACAGTAATTGCTGTTCAGTTTTGGCCTGTGTTTACCAAAGTAGGTGTCAAAGTCCTTTGTTGTTTTTTTTCTTATAAATTAACTTCGGTGAGCAGAATATTAAGGTGAGAAAGTTGCAGAAAATAGAGGAAATGAAGGCTCACATTTTTTAGGAAAAGCAGTTCCTAAAACTGGATTAGCAGTTCCACACGTACCAACAGTGTTTATTTTCTTGGTAGTATCACACCTTTTCCTATCACGTCTGGCTGGGGCTGAGGTACTGAAAAGGAAACTCAGACTTTCTGTTTGAGCTGTCAGTATCTCTTCCACACTTTCTGGCAAGTGAGGAGTAGGGTTTCTCCTTTAAGGTTAAAACCTGCCTGCGTTTAAATGCTGGGCACATAGAAAGTGACAAATGTGTCTGTTCCTGGTGCCAGGGGTCCCAGCCAGGGACTTCAGGAGCAGGGGAGGAGTACCCCAGGAAATGAGCCAAACTTCCTAGGTGTGCTTTTTCATATTGTTGATACTTAATACCTGAATATTCTTCGATCAGTAGTCAGTCTGTAACAAAACCTGTGTGTTATTTCTAAGTATTTTACAAAAAACAAGAAAATGCAAGGTCTTGAAACTTTCTTTTACTTTCTCTCTTTCTTTTTCTTGTTCTGTACTTCCACTTAGAAAAAAAATTAGGAATGCACATATGGAAGAAGAGTATTTTAAGCGTTATTTTAGGGAAATTAATCCAACATTGTTGCTGATTTACCTTACAGATACTTTTGCCAGCTGCTGAGTCAGGGACACAGCTTTAATATAAAAACATTTGCTTGGAGGGTTTTTTTGTTTGGTCTGTTAAGACGTGGGGTGTGTGTGAAGTTTAAATCAGACTTTTCCAGTTGGCTTGAGATTTCAGAGCAGTCCATCTGATCTGGGTTAGGTTTGCTCAGCATGCTTTTGGAAATGGAAAATAACGAAGCATTTTCTTACACTTTTGTGAGCAGGTAGTGTATGTGTCCTGCAGACTGCACAAATGTGCTTTTGGTGTAGGAGACAGGGGTTCCAGGAGGAGCAGCTCAGCCCCCTGAGCAGGTCACATCCTCCCCGGTAGGAAACAAGCCCCAGCATGTGACAGATGCACTGTGGTTCTCAGTCACATGAGACACCCTCGTTTGAAAGAGTTTTACATAAACCGAGGATTGGGGAGCCTCAAATCAAGAGATGTTTAAAATTATATTTGTTTCACTGTACAGAAAGATCCTTACAAAAGTAGGCCAGGTAGTTGTCTGCTGCTTTGATTTCATTCGGGGCTTATTGCTACTCAAGACAGTATTGTTTTCTATTTAGCAAATGATGCAGGAATGAGAAAAATCCCTGTTTTAATCATGTTTCAGAGGCTCATCTTTAGAAGTTCCTTTAAAACAAAAAAAGAACCAAGGAGTTCTTGAACACTACTTGGTCCACATCCCCAGTGGCCTAAACTTTATTTTCAGTTTGGCTAAGGGTACTATTGCAACCCAACAACACTTATTTTGAGATTGAAACAAACAATTTAAGGTTAAATGTGTTAGTGCCCCTTTCTGCCTCAAACTTCAGATGTTCCCATTACAGTTACATAATGTTTCTGAAACACTTTGAGCCCAAGGATTTTAGGTCTCACTTTCTTTTGATGTGTTTTTTTGGATAAGGGAAAAGATGCATGTTGTAATACTGAAGGTTAAGGTTTTGCAAATAACTTTTTTTTTATTATTTATGAAATGTGAGGCTTTCCTTGCAGCTTAAAGCTGTATTCTTTCAAGTGTTTCATGAGGTATTCCACACACTGCTGCTTCATCAGCTACTGAAGCTGACTGAACTTAATATAGAAGGAGATATTAGTGCTTGAGAAAGGAGCTATTCATGGACAGTCCTGATAACTGAAGCTTTCTCTTTAGAAATAAAGCAGTTTACTGGCTCAAAAGGTTCCCCAAAATGTGCTCCCCCTGACTTGCAGAGATTTGCCACTTGCAGGGAGGAAGAGTGTGTAATCTTGGCTGTGCCACCCATACACTGGTTGTGTTCCAGATCTCCAGCTGCAGTGGCATATATTGTCCCGTGGGATATCCAGGGCCTCAGGGCCTGGCTGCTGTGAGCCATGGGCTCTTGGAGATACTGGAGCTACAAGGCTGCAGCCATGGAGCCAGGCAGGTCTGACACCCTGCAGTCCAACAGAACCTCACAGTACCTGTGGTGACCACCTGGGTTTTTATCACAAAAGCAAATTCTGGCCAGCATATATCCAGAATTTCCCCATCAGCTTTATGAAATATCTGCAATCTATCTTTATTTTAACAAGATGTTCTAGTACATGCTGTTTAACTGGTTGAAATTGTGGCATACTGCTCTCTCTAAGACATTCTTCTTAGCTGGCTAAATCCTAGAGTACAGACTGCAGTCCTGAAGGAACTTTGTAGTTCCCAAAAGTTGGTCTTGTTAATCACTCAAAAAGTGTTTAAAAGTGGTGTTAATCACTTAATGCATAGTGATTAAAGTCCTATTGATAAAATAATTACTTGTTCTTTGAGTGATAGAAAAAATCTGGCAAACAGAACAAAAATGTTTTATAACTGTTATGTCACTGTAAGAAAAGATATTTATAAAATGCTGGAACCAGGATTTTACATAATGATAGGCAAGGACATTCCTAAGTCCAAGTCCATAAATCATGGTTAGTAATAACAAAAGTCGTTTTCTTCTGATGAATTATCTCCTGTAATCTGATTAATTGTCTTTAATGTCTAATTTATGCTGTCATTTCATAGTGTTTTGCATAAACTGGGTATTTTTTCCTCTGTGCCATAGCTTTTCTCTTTCAGTATAACTTTCAGAAAGTAGCAGGAGAGAAGAACAGTTGAAAACACATTCCTTTTATAACAAATACTTCTTTATGTACCATTGCACTTCTTAATTTACAAACTTTTTGAGCCCATATGTTATCAAGATTATTGGCTTTCATTCAGGCCTCATGGCTGTAAACTCTGTTCCTTTCAGAATGGCCCAAAATGTAATGTGTCATGATCTGGCCAAATTGCAAGGAATACAAAGTTGTGACTTAGTTAACTGTCTTGTCTCCTGACTGGGGATTTAATAACATTGCTACACAAATACAAGCAGAGCTGTTGGAAGCAATATTATTTGATATGCAGAGGAAAGTGTAGCTCTCTGTCACCTGCTTTGACACTCACAAAACTGGAGCAAATGGGAATACTGCATTCCCAACAAAAGAGGATTCCTCATTCCCTGAAAGTTGTGTAGGGAAAGATTTGAATGGAGCAGTTTATCCTGACTGTTCTGTGTATGAATATCACTTTAAATTGAACTACACTGCCACAGAGATGTTGCTTTTGGCAAAAACTGTGTGGATTAAGTTGCAAGGCTGTTTCAATAAATGTTTTTGGGAGCAAGTGTTGTGATTTGCCAGTCTACAGGAATGTATATTATTGTTTGCTATTTGAGATGATAGGATTCAGACACAGTTGGTTAAGATTCATTTAGCACAGTCTTTAGGTCCAATATTTCACTACTGGGAAATTTTATGGAAGTTGTTATATTGCTGCAGAAGTGACATTTCTGTTTTTGTAAAGGTAGGTATCAGCTGTAGGATGTACTTAGTCATTATTTATGCTGCTCCACAAGCAAAAGTAAACCTGAGCTCCCGTGATACTTCAGAAAAATCAGGAAAGTACTTAATAAATTATGTAGGAAGTAAGGGAGGGAGAAATTATTTAGTGTGTCTTGAGGCCATCTGTTAAGCATTAACTTTTGATAAATGTTTATCAATGCAAGAAGAAGCTACAGTGACCCATTTGATAATGATCATTTACTGTGCTCTTTAGTCAACTTGTCACTCACCCTCTTCAACATTCTGTCTGTTTCTGTAGCTCAAAATCTGCTTTGTCTAAGCCTGAGCAGACATCCCAGAACGATCTTCCAGAGAACTGCCATGAATTTGACCACCTTCTGTTTCTCTCCTTACATCCAGCTGAAACACTCCTTGTTTCAGGTTTTTTTTGGTGTCTCTCGCTGTCCTTTATGTCCATGAAGAGCGTGGCTGTGTGCCTGTGATAACCTCCTTGGAGGAGCTGGGCAGCAGCAAACAGGCTCCTGCAGCCCCTCTCCCATGCTGGCTGTGCCTGTTCCCCCCAGCCACTCCTCATGGATGTGCACTGTGGTTCCCTGACCATCCTGATGGGCATCCATGCACTTCCTGTGGTTCTACAATGTCTTTCTTGTACAAGAGGCCCAACACTGGATGCTGTATTTCAGCTGGAATGCAGTAAGTGCCGAATGAAGGGGAATGATCACCTGTCTTGATCTCCTGGCCTCTCTGCTGTGAGTCCAGCTGGGGATGCTGCCAGGACACCCTGCTGGCTCCTGCTCAGTTTTGCTGTCTGCAGGGACCCCAGGGCCTTCCCAGCACAGCTGCTCCCAGCCATTCCCACTGGACCCTGCATCCTTGGAGGGGAGACTCCCTGGGGATTCCTTCCCAACAGCAAAAGATAAAAAAGCAAACATAAAGAGATGTTCAAGACTTGGTCTAATGTACTTACGGGAATTAGGTGAAGTCATGAAAAATCTTACAGGAGATAACAGTTGGTTTTAGCACTGTGCTTTTCAGTAGCAGTCAGTGCTAACGATTCTGCTGTCCAAAAAATTCAAAGCTAAGAGCAGATCAAAATAACCAGCTTTTGTAAGTAAATGGGTATTCAGTAGTGAAGCAATTAGCACAAGAAAGGTGGCTCCTTGTCTCTGTTCACTTTGGCTATTCTGTCATATTCCTTCTGAACAATGAGTTATTCCCTGTTCTTTCTCCTAGCCTCATTTGTTACTAGCAGTGGTCCCCCTGAAGGCCTGCCACCAATCTCTGATTTCATAGGTGTTTTTAGTTAGTAGTCTCAAA
This sequence comes from Entomyzon cyanotis, assembly GCA_024500445.1. Classification (NCBI taxonomy): domain Eukaryota; kingdom Metazoa; phylum Chordata; class Aves; order Passeriformes; family Meliphagidae; genus Entomyzon; species Entomyzon cyanotis. The sequence continues at coordinate 1,619,898 of JAKEPQ010000033.1, read as the reverse complement.
TGAACTCAGCACAATTCTCCACCAATCCTAACTTCTATCATTCTTACACCAAAAGAGTTGCCAGAGTAATTACAAAATCAGAAACTGCTTTAAAAGGTTACTGAGTGACAGATGTAGCTACCATCATGTGATTTACAAAGCTGAAGCACTTAAATCAAGGAAATAAATAATTAAGAACTTTGTGTCATTTACAACATATGTGATACGCTTGTACCATACAAAAGAACACATGATCATGTCTATTTTAGTAACCTGTGGCTAGTAGGGTTCTTTTGGTATTTGATTTTGACATTTAACTTATACCAAGGGACTTTGGAATGCAAAATACTAAGACTATATTTTTTTCCAATGAATTTTCAATTGTTATTTCTTGACAAGAGTTACATGCTTGTAAATACAGCATTAAAAGACCATTTAAAACTTTTACTATGAGGTGGTTTAATATAGCTGGTTTAATTTATAGTTGTGATTGGTATTTTTGTATAGTTGTTATGGTTCTTTTTCAGTAATTTCAGTAAATTATGTGAAATTTCTCTGTACAAATGCTGGAGAAAATAGAGTTTACTTAGGATCCAAACTGGTATTTTTGTAATTACTTAAATTATGTTTTTAACCATGTATCAGACTGATTAATGTTATATGGAAATACTTTTCTTAGAATTTTCTAGAGATGCTGTCAAGCAAACTAGCCATGTTTTTCCTTTAGAAATACAACTTGCTTTAAATTAAGTAATCTGATTCATAACACTTGTATGCTCTGTGTGTGTGTGTAGTGTGTATTCTTAATGAGTTAACATGAGACATTATTCGAATTACAAATAATGTGACAAAAGAAGGTTTTCAAGCTTCCCAATTGCGTGGAGGGAGTTGTTCTCAGCCCCCCAGAGTCCCCCTGCACACTGAGCAGGCAGCAGGGCAGACTGAGGGGTGCTGCTGGAGCTCCCACGTGTGCAGGTCTGCCAGAGGAGACTGCAGAGTACTCCTCGCTCCTTCAGGTGGGGTTATGGGATCAGTTCACACCCACCTTCGGCAGCAACTTAAACCCAAGGGGAATGAATGTTCCTGATGGCTGAAAGACACCTTTGTCATTGCTCTAAAGGATCATCAGTCCTTCCTCCTGCAGAGTCTGCACGCTTTCAGTACCACTGGCTGTACTTAGTAATTAGTGTAATTAGTGCTCAGTCTTCAGACAAAAGGAAAAGCCCATTCATTTCTGTTTCATCAGTGGCTTCAGCCCTGTGGTGAAGCAGATCAGCAGGTGCTGGTTTCAGAGCAGGGACAGGGCAGGGCTGTGCAGCTGGGGTGGGATGTGCTTGCTGACAGTATTGCCATAGCTTGGCTTCCACAAGTCATTGAACCTCGACTTTATTAGACTGACTTTGCTTGAGACAGGGAGCACTCCCCTGCCTCCTGCTGCCCCCAGATGTGCTGGGAACAATGACAAACATGGGCCAGTTGCTGTGTGTGTCTGCAGAGACAGTACCTGATACATAGGGTCTGATACATACTGCAGCCTCAGCAATGAAAGCAAAACCATCGTAAACTGAAGATCATGTGAAAAGCTAAAAGGCTTGGAGTCCTTACATAAGAGGAGTAGGGGACCACGCAATTCCAGTGCCTGTGCTTACCTGGAGGATGTGTGCTGGGAGGAAGAGTCCTGTTTGAGCTCCTGAGGCCAGACCTGTGCTCTGTGCTGTTCCCACCAGAACACTGGGGGCTTCAGCAACTTTGTACATTTAATCCTGCGAACACAGACACAAATGTTTGAGTAAAACACGTGGGGGAGTGCTCTGAGATCTTGCTGATGACATTTTGAGGCGATTCTGTCACTTGTGAAAGGCTGTAGAAATTGGGAAGGACCAGAGAAAGGCAAATGTTGTACTCATCTTCAGAAAGGACAATAAATCCAGGGAACTACAGGCTGGTCAGACTCATTGTCCCTAGGAAAATCATGGACCAATTCTTTCTGGAAGTAGTAAGTTTTGACCCTGCTTTGAGCAGCCAGTTGGCTTTGCCACCTCCCAAAATCTGTCCTAACCTCAGTGATTCTGTGGAGTGTATTGATACAGAGGTTCTCAAAATCCCCTTGCTCAGTCACTCTGCACTTTTGTTTGCACCACGTGGAACGTGTAAGCAGCAACTATTTTCTTTTTTAATTAAGAAAATTTCTAATTTGTTTGTATGCACAGAATCCCTCAGGCCCTTCCCAAGAGATGAGTAATCATCAATAACCTTTTCTTGCACTTGACCTAATCAAGTATTGAGATTTAAAACTACGTAACAAACACAAAGGTCTAATGGGAAACTTGAGTACAGGGATCCTCCATAAATCTGCTCCAATCTTCCTTTTCTCTACTAATTGCTAATGACTGCTCTGAATCATTACCTCTTCCATTAATAATAATTGCTTTGTGGTTTTCTGAGTCCATTACAGTCCCTTCCCCTTCCCTGAGAAAACTCTTACCAGAACTGAGAAGTACTTTTGCATTGGATTGATTCCTTTTAAACTGTGCATATATCATTTGGGATCTAAATGCTTGCTTAACACAGGAAATGAGATCTTATCAGCACAGCCTTTTCCAAAGTGAAATCTGCTGCTCAAAAATGCAGCAGAGTCAGAAGATACAAACAGAACACTAATGTGCAAAAGAAATAAAAGGAAAATTGATCTTATATTATTTGGTATAAAATACTACTGGCACATATTAAGTTGTTGACAGCACTTTAAAATAAGGAGGTTCAGAGAGGGGGAAACAATAAATAAAAGGTCCACACTATGGGAGGATTAAAATCCCCAGTAGTATTTGCTTATGTCCTGACTCAGTTATAAGGAATGGAACAAAAAGACAAGCAGTGGTCTCTCATTTATCATTTAGGAATAGAGAAGTGAAAGTGCAACAGAATATAAATTTATAAGAGGAAATTCTTTAGTTTCATTGTGACTATATACTGAAGCCAAGAGCTTTGAAAGATTCAAAAAGGATTAGAGATTTATATGGAGAACAAGAACATCCATAGCTACTTTAGATTAAAAGATCCTGGAATACAAGCCATCATGTTCCAGGACATTAGACAACCTATAAAACAAGAGTATTTACAAAGAAATTCCCTATGAGCAGGATATTGTGTTTGTCCACTCTGAATTATTTGGTTTCTTCCTCTGGAACATCTAGTTCTGGGAACTCAAACTCTGATACCAAACTCATAATTCTTATGCTGCTGGATTTAGACAAAAGTATGTAAACCAAGCATTTCTTCTTCCCGCCCAGATGTAATGTCTGTTTTACCACCCAGGAAAGGACAGGTGATAGGACTAACTAGATCCTTGATTGACTTTATTGAAACCTAGGATCGCTGGCATTTTGTTTATACTCTCTTTTGTCTATTCTTTGAATTATCTCATATCTCCTTCTAAAACAGCATTAGTGCTTTCAGATTATGTGACCACATCCTGCTCCATTTGTTCCTTCCCCAGTAGCAGAACTGGCAAAACCACATCAGTGCCGGAGATAGTGTGGAAGCCAAAACCCAGCTGTAGTTTCAGTGACACACCAGGTGCCCTTGGCTGCAGGCTGACGTCTTGTTCTGCTGGCTCTGCTGGAGAGGGTGACAAAGGGGTAGGGCTGGGCATACAAGAGAGAATTTCAAAATCTGCCACAGAAGGAGCTCACCTGCAGGAACCCAGTGTCCCAACTGATGCAGATATAAACTTTCAGCAGCCAAGTTCTCAGCATAGATTGCATATATATATTTTTATATCAAGGTTCTCAAGCATATCTTCTCATCCTTAGATGATGAACCATAGGCTAAATAAACACAGTGCTAGAATGTATTGCATATACAGGAGATTTGGATCCAGGCTCTTGGATCAAGTCCAGTCTCTTGGTTCAGGAGAGCTGCTGCCGTGTCTCACAGTGCTGTGCTTCCTGCAGCTGCAGATCTGGGACACGGCGGGGCAGGAGAGGTTCCGGACCATCACCCAGAGCTATTACCGCAGCGCCAACGGAGCCATCCTGGCCTACGACATCAGCAAGAGAGGCTCCTTCCTGTCCATCCCTCGCTGGATCGAGGACGTGAGGAAGTACGCCGGTTCCAACATCGTGCAGTTACTGATTGGTGAGTTCCAAATGGCACTGCTTGTTTCACGTGGCAGAAGTTTTATTCGTGGTTGAAGTTAAGATGTATGTAATAGACCCGATTGGAAATGTTACCAAAAGTGCTGATTCTTTGAAGCAAAAATGTTTTGCTTTGATTGACTTTTGTTAAGAAGCAGACAGCTTTGAATGTCCTTTGCACCTCACTTGGTGGAGAACTGGGATGTCCAGGATTTCCAAGTTCTGAGGTACAGCTGCTGTGGAGCTATTTCAAGATAAAGATCTTTAGGTTTCCAGGGCTAAGGGATGCTCCATCACATCAAGCTGATGTGTTTTGGTGAAGTGGAACAGACACATACTTCAGCAGACAGGGAATTTTGGAAGGACTTCAGGACAGTCAGGGTTTGTCAGTTCTCTGCTTGAAGTTCTGCTTCCCAGCCCAAATGTTTTGGACTCTGATGTGGCTTTTGGGGCCTTTTAGACCTCCTAATACAACAGCACTACCATTCTAGATTTCCTTAGGAACCAGCAGACAGCTACTGTTTTCACAGAATGCTTTTAACTTTCATTTCTAGCCCAGTTTCTTCTCTTAGGGTCTACAGCCACCACTCTTGAGTTACTTTTTCTGTTCTCTGTGGGTAATACAGAATTACAGGTTGGAAAGTGCTTGGGAGATTATCCAGTCCAACCTCCTGCTCAGAGCAAAGCCAGGCTGGTCAGGGCCTTTTCAGTCGCATTTTGAAAATCTACAGAATGGAAATTCTGCAGCTTCCTTGGGCAACCTGAGAACCTCCTGCCAAACACTTCCTGTGACATAAACAGCCATTATAAATTGCTCTGTTGTTTCCTTTTCTTCCAGGGAACAAGTCTGACCTAAGTGACCTTAGAGAGGTTCAGCTGGAGGAAGCCCAGAGCCTGGCTGAACGCTATGACAATATCATCTGTGCCATAGAGACCTCTGCGAAAGACTCCAGCAACGTGGAGGAGGCTTTTGTGAAGATGGCTACAGAGCTCATGATGAGGCATGGAGGGCCCATGTTCAGTGAGAAGAATACTGACAGCATCAAGCTTGACAGCAAAGACATTGTAGAAGGCTGGGGATGTGGTTGCTGATAAGAGCTAGGTGATATCCCTAACTTTACTGGAATTTAGATGGTGCTTCACCCTAATGCTGAGTAGCATGGTAGCCATATTCTCCTCCTCCTCCTGTGAAACCAGCAATTTTGTAGAAGTTAGACACAATCCTGTTTGCTTTGGTGTCTTATTTTTAAAAAGGGACTTTGAGAGGTAGTCCTAAAAGTCAAACCCTCTGAGAAACTTACTCAACATTTGTCCCCACCATTTTATTTTCTGTAACCTTCATACAAGTTACAAAAGTGGAGGAAATTACTTTGAACTTGGTATTTTGGAGTGGGAAGACATTTGGTTGGGGAAGAGACTGATGCAAACCCAAAGGTCTAAGCATTTAGCCACGGGACTGGTGGCAAAGGAGGTCACTTTTGGAATAGGCAATCTTGACAGTGTCTTTTCAAATCCTCAGCACTCCACTAGTGACCAGAAAGTGACAGTGTCTTTGATAAAGGTATTTCAAGGGTCATAATAGCCAGGATTTTGCTTACAGGACCAAATAGCAGTCACCTGTCCTAGGGCATATGGATTGCTAGTTACTAATGGAACAGGCCCAGGTGGGGGAGCTTCTCTCAGGTTTTGTTAGAATTTGAAGTTAGTATTTTAACAGAAAGCAAAACCAGCCTGAGCAATATCACACGATTTGCTGTCAAGCAGGATTGGACCAGGGTAGTGATTTAATACAGCCTTGAGGAGAGGGAAGATGCATTTCATCTGCTGTTGTTTGCACAGTGATAGCTCCTTTTTCCAAGTGGAAGTATCACTGAGTTTTTGCCCTCAGGTCTCACCATTTCATTCCACAGCTCAAGACCTGCACCACTGGAAACAGGAACTGGAGAAACCTTGAACTGACTGTAGCCAAGATCTCTTGCCATGTGCCTAAAGGTCATGTGTACAAGGTTCATTCTGGTCATACATTTGATATTCTGTTACCAGAGTGCATAAGTGGCATAAGTGGATTTGATTTTTTTATTGGTTTTGTTTTTTAAACCATGTCTTCTAATACCACATGGGTATATAGTATATAATGGGAAAGAAGACCTCAGAATGGCTGAATTCTGCATGCATTGCAGCTTCTTGGTTGTAAGAAACCAGTGTCTTTTTGAGTGATTCCCTCCCAGCTTAGTACCCTAGTATTTCCCTCTCCCTATAACAAGTTACCAGTTGCTTTTCATTTCTTGAAAACATGCAGCAGGAAAAATCTTTCATAGTTGATTAAAAGTCTATATTAAGTAAAACAGATTTCATAATCCAACTCCATCCAGTTCTTTCGGATGCAGCTCTCTAGTGTATGTTGTAGATACAGCTGAGGTACTGATGGCTGCAGTCCTCTGGATTTACACTCTCAGGCACCTTCCACAAATGGATTTTTGCAAAGGGAGAAGGAGTAGCGTATTTTTAACTCTGCAGATAACGCAAAGGTGTTCAGGGATGGCAAGTGATCTTTGCAGTCCTGATAATTTAAAGGAGTTTATTTTCAAAAAGCACCCATTTGAAGTGAAGTCACTTGTCTCTTTGAAAAATCTAGATCAAAAAGGACTTGAATTGTTTTGCTACTAGGGCTGCACCAGTCTAGTCATCCAACATATCCAGTGTCATGAAAACTAGGAAGATTTAGGAAAGGGCTAATGAATACTAATTTTAATACCATTAATCTTCCTGTAGAAAATATAAAACCATTCTCTGCTCTTTCTGGTTTTTTAAACTGTGAGGTAGATAATTGAGGAGTAATGTATGCTTTGTAGCCTGTTTGCTTCTATCTAAGGGGTTAGTTTTCAAATTTTATAGTTGTAAGAATGAAAAAGCCTTAAAATTTTCAACTAGTATAGTTTTCACAAGTCTAATATTTTCTATGGAAGGGCAGGCTGAGCTGCAGTACTTCGTAGTGTTTTTTGATAGTTTTCCAGGATATTCCCAGCTCTCCTACATCCAAAGATAGCAGGCAATAAATGTCCAGCTAGACACTGAAAATGAGAATTGTCCCAACTCTAGAGTTGTTGGTGTATTCCCCATATTCTACTCTCAGGAGAAACTGTGAAGACAGTCCAAGCTAAAACTCAGTCCTGGTGACTGCTTTTCCTCCTGGTGAGATGGTCCTTAAGGTACAGAATATTTGCAAGCATTTGGCTTTATGTCATGACACACTATAGTTTACACCTGTAGGTCATAGGCCTGCAGTTCTGCTTGAACGTGGACCCCAGAAAAGCTCAGCCTCCCACTATTTGCAGATTAGTGCCAAATTATTTAATGCTGATAAAAATTCACATGCATTTAAGAACAGTATTGCTACTTCTCAGACTGAAATCCATAGTTTACATAGTAAGTCATCTTAAAACTGGAACAAGAAGCAAAATGAACATAAATCCTGCTTCCAGTGCAGTCAGTGAATGATTGTGTTTTTACAGTAGATGAAAAACTGAGGAATTATTGATTGGTTTTCCTAGTTTTGAGGTTTGTTTAGTAAATAAGTAGAATTAGACCAGGCAGTACACTTTTCATTACAATTTGCCTGGATATCTCTCTTAAACTAGGCTTGAAGGGTGAGGCTCTGTCTGCAGGTCAGTCTGTTTCAGTCAGAAAATGTGCAATACAGCAGCAGTGATTTGTTTGCTGTACTTTAAATGAAGGCACCAATTCCAATTAGTTTTCATTTTGCTGCAGAAAACTAAAACTATGGCTTTAAATCAGTTTTGTCTTTTAACTCTTGGCTCTTCTGTGTTGTAACAAGTGCAATACAAGCTTGCATGCCCTCCTAACTGAACAAAAGGGAACAAAGAAATAGCCTGAAGACCTGGTTTAGTTTTCAGGTTAGCAGCAGATGTGAATGATGGTGCTTGGGCTATCAGTAGTTGAAGTTTATTTTGATTACCAAACTCTTCCTTTGTTCACTGGCAGGAGCACAGTACTCACTAGGCTGAGAGCTTCTTGACCAGAAATAAACAGCAAATGTAGAGCTCTTCACTGCCCTGCTGGAGACTTTATTAAACCTGTGACTCACACACAGCTGTGGAATTCAAGCATTAGGAAGATTGTTGGTTTAACTCCATTAATCCTATTGAAACCAAAAGGATACCTAGGTGAAGAGAAAGAGTAGCAATAAACTTGTGATTTATGGGTAAAAAACCTGAGTTTCAACTCCTAGGGTGTAAATGGGCACTGATGCCCATCAAGTGAATAATTCAGTAGTGCTTGTTCAGAGTTCACAGCACAAACATTTGCCAAGAGACCTGTTTACTGGCAGCTGAACATTAACAAGACTATGGTGCAGTAATTGCTTTTAAGCAGATCCCCTTGGCTGATCGTGTATTTGCATTAGCATTTATCATTTATTTTTGGCAGTACCAAAGTGTGCAAAAATATTACAAAAGCACAGAAAGGGACATTGATCTCTGCCTTGTAGAACTTGGGAGTATTTGCAGGGGCAAATACTGAAATGAAATAATCAGCAGAATGTGGTTCCCAGGAGCATGGCCTTTGTTATCCTTTGTATTGATTTTGCTTTAAGCTGATTTTATCTCTCGTTTCCCATCCAGTCCATCATCACAGATGGAACTAGTACAAATATTTATAATTATGTAAATATAAAACCAAATAAATGTCAGCCCAGAAACCTGCTAGCATTTGCTTTGCAAAGCAAAATTTGAGAGAAATGAGAATACTTAAGAACAGAGAAGTCCTGATTATTTTCTTACTCTCACTGTACTAGAAAGCAGTTTTTCAGTGAAAAAACTCTAAAACTAAATGAAGGACAGCTAATACCACTAATAGCTTTCCTATTGTCTAATACTGATAGATTTCCAAGAACTTCACCAACAGTAGAGCTCTTGCTCATTGTCTTCCTTTGCCTTTAAAGATTCTGTTGAAGAGTAGAGCTAACGATCACAAGCAATATACCTGCATTAGTGCACTCACACTGTAGCTCCTTTAAATAACATTAAAACCTTCCCTTGTTTTGCCCCAAGATATATTGGCCCACCTCTGCTAATGTCATAGTCCCTGCAAGTTGAGCATTCAAATATCTTTTGTTATCTCACACCAATCCTGAGGGAACTGGGAGGTAGTATCATCATTAGTTCCTCTTCATGGGATTCTTTTATTCAATTGTATAATCAAAGTCTCCTTAAATCAAGATGAATTATGTTATTTCATTAATAGAGATTGCTTATCCTATCCTGCTTCCAAAACATTGATATATTAACAGACCTCTGAAGTTTACCCTATTATTTTGGGTAAACAGTGTGCTGGAGGAAAATTAAGTGAGAACAATACATGCTTTGTGAACCTGAAAAATAAAATTACTCCATTCTGGTACCTTCCAGCCATGGATAGTGCTCAGTTTAACCCCTGTTAGGCATTTCACAGGATGTGTGTAGTCCTTGGTAGAACTGAAAGGAATCTCAAAGTTTGGGCTAATCACCCACAGCACTTAATTATCCTTTCTCAAATAACAGAAGGTTGTTTTATCAACTAAAAGGCATTCTAGATTTACAAATACGGCAATAAAAGATGCCATGTTGTTAATGTAGAGTTTATTACAGTTGCACAAACTATAGTGACTTCAGAGTCACAGAGCAGAGTCCTTTGTAATGGGCTGTTCTCAGGTTTTACAGTTCTTTTCCATGCTGCAAGAAGTGATTCAGAAATTTGGGAAATGTTCTCTCAGTTTTATTTTTATAGTATTTTTGGTTTTATTTTTGTAGTGCTTGTAGTAGTGCTGATCATCCCACTGAGATTTCAGTTAGAGAAGCAGCCTCCTGGGTATCTTAGCTTTTACTGGCCAGGGAATCTTAGGTTACTGACTTGGGTTATAGAGCTATTCAAAGCAGCAGAAATTCTGATGGAAGCATTTACTTGCATACTGTAGAAAAAAACCCCAGATATTCCATAACTAGATGTTCTGGCTTCCACCACAAGTTTAGCCCTCTCTATCTTTTTGTCATTTCAGTTTAGTTTACTTGGAAAAGAGTAGGGTTGCAAAATCTAAACAAACTGACCAACCCAAATGTACATTTGCTGTCCATGGAATTGTTGCCAGAGGTCAGATAAAAATAGCCAGGTTACTCTCCTATACTGATTACTATGAGTAATTTAATCATTTTTAGTATGACTGAAATATGTTAAAATGCACTTTAAAACTAATCCTTTGAAGCATAAATGTTGCATTTTTTTTCAATGTGTCTTTTTTAACAAGGGTTCCTATTCCTTTGAATGCTGATAAAGGCAGTTACCTGTATTACATAAGTACCTTTAGGCATCACTGAAGGCAGACTGTCAACAGTCATCTTGTTTTTCCATGTGAGTCAGTGGCCAGTGGAAAACAAGGGAACAGGAGAACTTCCCAAGAATGGGAAAAGCAAAGCCTGAGTCAGGGAAGATTGTCTATTTAGTCCAATTAAATGTGTTAGGTTTAGTCAATGCAGACTAGGTTCAGAGAAGATGCTTTCCTTACCAAAGGTGAAATAATGCGCTACTCAGGTAGTTATGGGTTTTCCTCTTTGCTTTTTGGACAACAGAAATTTGACTGCTTTCTATAGCAAAGAACGGTGGACTGCTGAAAACTAGTTAACTATATGGTACCAGCGGAGTTTAACATTTGGAGAGCTATTAAAATGGCTTAAAGTTGTTTTTAGAACCTATTCCTTCCATTGTGAGGTTAAAAGTGTGTCTCTCTCCTCCAGGACACCATTTGAAAACCTTTAAAAACCCAAGATCATGCCTTAATAAAGATTTATTGAAGCTTTCTTTATCATTAAAAAGTCACTTTTCATGTTTCGTTTGCAGGATATTTTAAGCCCTCCATTGATTTATTTCCAATTTTATTACCCAGCCAAACTGCTGACACTCATTTGACTTTCTTTCAGCCTCAAATTCATCAGAATCACAAGGATTAACCTTCTATCACAAAGCAGTGCAGGGCCCCCAGACAGACTATAAGCACCAGGTTTTTGCACATGTATATGATGAATCTCTGCTGCCATGGCAGTGACTTAGTCTCTGTGATTTGTACCTATAATGCAGTGTACTCTGAAATGCAGCTTTGCCATCATCCATGCAGGCAGTGTAGGTCAGGGTGAGGCATTAGGGAGGTGCAGCAGCTTCACAAAGCTGCTTCTGTTGGGGGCCCTGCTGTCCAAGGCTTACAGAGCCCATTAAAATCTGCTGTCACCTCTAAATTACCACAAGTCAACTATTTGCTTTTCCTTTAGTCATAAACATAACATTAACAAAAAATCCTCCATTTTCTAGACTAGAATAGTAACAACTGCAGTCACACGTTTTAACCTTTCATAAGAACATATGAAGCATATACTACTCTGTAGGAGCTTAAACCCCAGTTTCCCCCTTAAACTCAGACATCTTAAAGTACACACTATTCAGATGTAATAGCTAGATGAAGAAGAGCAACATTTCTGTAAATTTTAGCTTAAAGTACTTTACACATGAACAAAATTATGGCAAGTTAGCAGTTTCAACTTCTAATTGTTCAGTCAACTGAAAAATCAATCAATAAACAAACCCCTTGTGACACAAAGATTATCTTTTCCAGATAAAAGCAGAGGAAAGCAATGAATGGAAGATTGCATTTCCTTAGGAATTCTCTTTTTAAGGTCCCTGACCAACACAATCTATGCATTTCCAAAAGCCAGGTTCCTTCAGTACTTGCTAAGTGCCAGCCTTTGTTCTGCACTGTGAAGATCAACACCCTTTTTTTTCTGCAATAAATTCTGCAAGCAATATAGATTCATAGGAAGATGTGAGGGAGTGATTTTGGGTACCTAAACTATCATACCTGAAAACAAAGGTATGAAAGATTGTCCTTTGGACATGGCATGCAAACTTGTCTTGAAAACTTGATGGCATTTTTTAAAAGTGAGCCAAGAGCTGAATTTTCAGAGACATTAAAGCTGCAGACAGATGCCTCCCAATGTCTTCAAAAGCATCTCGGTACCATTGCTAATTAAGCACAAAACTTGTGTGGAAGTGGTTTTGCACTAAAGGGAAAAAGTTACCAGAGAAAAAAAAATCATTAATGTGAAAGGCAGAGCATCCTGATTATTCTGCATTTTTCATGTTCATTTCCTATTTCAATGCTGTGCATAAGATTTTTCCCTCTATAAATGATATTAAAATGAAGTGTGAAAAGTAGTTTGATACTTGACAAAATAAATGCTTTCTTAAGAGAGTGATAATATTGTTGAGGACATTAAGTTTGCTAATAGGGTTTGGTGGTGTAGTATCAGGGATTCCCCATAGAGCTGTGTTGGAATGGTGTGACACACATAAACCATTCCCAAAATGGGAAGGCAATGGGGGAGGCCAGACCCTGTCCTACCTGCCAGACATAAAATAGATAAAGGCATTCACTGAGCAGAAGGTGAATTTAGTTCTTTGTAACTGTTTTTAGAGATTCCTATTTTATAAGTCTGTAAGGAGAGATGATTTCTGATAGTCAGATATGCTCTGTGCTGTCAACCAGCTTTTCCCTCTTCTGTGCCTCACTCGCTGAGATCTGACAGGTAAAAACCCCACAACTCCAGAGAGCAGGGAGCATTCCAGCCAGTCTGGCTCACACACACCTGTTGGGGAGAAGTTAAAAATCTCTAATTCATATTGAATTCATTCACTGCATTCCAAAATTATTTGAGGGGTTTGGATGATAACAGTGTTCAAATGGTTCTGCATTTTCTAGGACAAATCTGTTGCTTTTCAAGGTTTCTTCGAGAGATGCAGGCTGTACATTTCTAATCATCAGTAACTATTTTGCTTTTAAACTTTCTTATCACAATACTGACTAAATGATTTGGAATATGAGGAGACAAGGGAGCAAGCTTGCATACTACGGTAATTTTTTATACTTTACCTTCATCTATTTATGAATTTATTATAAAAAGTATTTTTAAACATGAAATCTGCTTTTGTTGTGAATTTTAGCAAAGTAGTGGATACATTGTACTGTGTATCATTTAAAAGGTTTAATTAAAGTAAACATTTGGCAATTAGTATCTTCTGTTGTTATTTTATGCATGTACCTTGCTGTGGTATATGATCAGAAACAAAATGGAGTTTTAAGAAATTCTGTATCCTGTCCTACAGTGATGTATGGTCTACTCTTACACAAAATATGACCTAGTGTATTCTTAATTAAACAAACTGTGCTGAACTAACTTCCTCTTATCCTTCCAACTGTCCATCACCTGCAGAAATGCATGCACTTTAAACTGTTTCCAGTTAGTAAACTCTCCAGCAGAGCTGGCTGGAAGATTAAGAATGAAAACTGAAATGCTCATTGTTGAAGAACTGCAAATAAGTTTTTCAGTGCTTGCAATTAAGTGTAAACAATGTAGTTATAACTGTACCTCCCCAAGGGAACATTTAGATCCTGGATTTTATTGAAGTGCTGTAAATTAAACAAAGCAACACCCCTTTCTTTTTGCTTGGCTCTTTAATTCAAACATCAGCAGATGAGTGTGATCCGCAGGAGCCAAATATTGAATTACTTGGTTCTGCATTGTCTGCTCCTTCAATAACAGCCTCAGGTATCAAAAGAGCAAGGAGGAGTGGTCAATGCCATGGCCAGGCTCTAAGGCTGGTTCCTTAGAGTGCTGGGTGGAGCTGAATTTGTTAGTTAATTCTTTGCTACTGAACCCTTGTGGCTGTAACTACCCTGTCACTGGTGTGCAGTGCTGGAGAGAACTGGTGTGAGAGGGAAGCAGTGCAGGTGTCATGATTGAGATATACCTGCTCTTGGTAGGGACTGACCTTTATTTTCCATGTGTTCTGCACATTTATACTAAAGTTTCCAAATCTGTGGGGGGGGAAAAACAACTTTTCCCTATGAATTTTTTGGTAAGTTGTGCATTCCAAGACTGTGATACAAGAAAAAATGTAATACTTTATACAAATCTGGGTTTCATTTATGCAAATACCACTCTTATTTTAATACAGTCCTACACTGTTAACATGGCCCTCAGTTGCCAGCCATGCCACTGATAAGGCAGTGCTGTCACCTTGTGTGACCCTGGGAACCTGCCTGTCCTGCTGTGATGAGCTCTGTGTCTGCAGAGCAGAAGGGACACACACCTGTGTCAGCAGAGCTGATGGTTCCATGGCAGCTTCCCAGCTCACCTTCCAAATCACACAGCCCTCACTGAGGAGGGAGCACCATGGTGTGGCCAGATCCCCCCAGAGCACCCCTGAAAATGTGAACCAGACAGCAAAGGTTTTGTGGAGGGGAAAAAACACACACAGAACAAAACCAACCGCCTGCTCTGATCTCTGCTGCCTGACTGTGTGTGTGACAAATTAAATCCATATGAGTAACAGGTACCTTGAATTTATTGTGGAAAACAACCCTGACAACTTTTAGTGGCTTATTTTAAGTGCATGTGATGAACACTTAAAAGTGACTTATTTCTAGGGACTCCCCCTTGAATTCTGTAGGAATGTGGAACAGTTTGGATACAGAAGTAGATCTACACCACTACAACCATTTTTCATTTGCTGTCAGTGCAGTGAACTGATCTTTCATTATGTAGTTTGCACTTGTAAAAAATACCTGTATTCTTTTTTAGTTAAGTTCACTGAATATTTTTTTCTCCCCATCTGTGGGCAGGAGGTTAGCTGCTAAACTAGCAGAAAGCATGTTCCCAGATACACTTCCATAAAAGATGACACCAGTCCCAAGTCCTGTTGAAAATCTACTTATTCTGAGATTCTGACTTATACAGCAGGTGCTGCTTCTGCTTCAGAAAGAGGCCAATAGATAGAAACCTGTGCAAGCCTTGCTGGGTGCTAAACTGTAAGGCATGTTTATCACAATCCTAGATTCCAACACTGGATCCTGAGCTTGGCCCAGCAGAATGCAAGGAAGAGAACTTTTCATTAAGACTAGCTGAGTCCCAGATGGCCTGAATTAGACAAAGTAAACCAATCTTTACAAGAAGTAAATGCACCTGTGCTATTTTGAATATGAACTCATTTGTTTTATTCACAGAAGTGACCACAGAAACACTCTTTCCTGAAACTTTAAATACGCAGCCTGTTTCTGTCAACGTTAAAAACAGGATTTATTTCATCACCCAAGAATTCATCCTCGTCTAGACAAAAGATTTTAATACAGACTGTGTGAGATATACTGTGATACCATACAACTGTTAGTACCCATTTCTGTTCAAGTTACACAGCATACCAGCACACCACTGACTTTCAAACAAACTCCTGTCATCACAGCTTCTCCCCTTTATACTAATGGAAAGAGATTTCCACCTCTTTTGGCAGCTGCCTTCCACTTGTAGTGTTATGCAGGTCGCTATTTCTACCTTCCTTTAATTCCTTCA
The DNA here is from genome assembly GCA_024500445.1 of Entomyzon cyanotis. Taxonomy (NCBI): domain Eukaryota; kingdom Metazoa; phylum Chordata; class Aves; order Passeriformes; family Meliphagidae; genus Entomyzon; species Entomyzon cyanotis. The sequence goes on along the minus strand of JAKEPQ010000033.1, from coordinate 1,604,339 downwards.
TCTGCTATTTTTTTCCGAATTTTGGCTTTTTGAGGGTCTGCGAAGCCCATATTGCCACTTACCAAGCTGGAGTTCTCAATCGAGCTGCAGAATCTGGAATACCCTGAGGCTTGGAGAACTGCATGGAGTGGTTTTACATTTTACTATCCATGAGGCAGAGAAAAAAAAAGAGTGGAAAAAAAGGGGGGAGGGGGAAAAAGGAAAAAGGGCGAATAAAAAAAATTAAATAAAGAAAAAGGCGGGAAAGGGAAAACGACGAAAAGAAAAAAAAAAAAGGGGAAGGGAAAAAAGGGGGAAAGAGAAAACGGGGGAAATGAGAAAAAATTAACAAGGAAAAAATAAAAAGGGAGAAAAGGAGGAAAAGCGAGGGGGAAGGGAGAAAACGGGGGAGAAAAAAGAGAAGGGGGGGCGGGAAGGAGAAAAAAAAAGTGGAAAAAGAGGGGGAAAAGGAAGCAGGAGAACGTCTCGATGCTCGGACCTTTCGCGCCACGCCCAGCCGCGCTGAGGGAGCGCCGAGATGGCGGGGGAGCGGGGTGAGCCTCAGGGGCTGGAGAGACCATCCCTCACCGACCATCGTTCCCCGACCATCGCTCCCCGCTCACCCCTCACTGCACCCGGGCGGGTCCTGAGGGCTGAGGCGACCATCCCTTACCGCTTATCCCTCACCGCACCCGGGCGGTCCCGGCCCCTCAGAGCTGAGGCGATCGCCCCTCACCGACCATCCTTCATCCCTCACCCTTCACCCCTCACCGCACACCCTCACCGCCCCCGGGCTCTCTCAGCCCCTCAGAGCAGCTCCAGCCCTTCGCTTCCCAAACTCAATTCTTACCAAGCACTTTATGGAAAGAAGTAAACTACTACAAAACACTGCAACAGATTATCGTGAATTACGAACGCCTTTAAGACAAGCTGCCTGGATATGACCTTTAACTAAAAAACCCTACAATTTCAAAAGATTATTCCGTAATAAGTAGTGTCAATAGGTGGATAGACTGATTTTATAAATGTAAAGGGTACCACAGAATAGATTCTTCCTTTCATTACATTTAAGAGTATTCAAGTTTTGACACGATTATTTTAAATGCTAGTTCAGGATTTTTGTTTTATATCAAAGAGGAGACCTCTGAAAATTCATGGTTTTTAAAAGTTAAGTATCCTACATTCCTTTAACTGAGAAATGCCTCTAAAGAAAAACATCTGGTCCTGAAGACAATACATGAGTGTCGTTTAGACTCTACATTTTGTCTTAGAAAAATAATTACAGGATATACCTTTGAAGGTCGGTTTTGAGCTTTGGGGGTTTTTTAATAGAACAAAAGGTATCAAGAATAAAACTACTACTCACAAAAATAAAGTCCTACTTAGACAGAGCTTCAGCAAGATCCTCAGAAGTATTTTTAAAAGTGATTTCAGTGACCTCCTATGTATTCTGTCATTTAGGTGTTTCAACAGGACATTATACACTTGAAAAAAGTATTGTAACATCCAATAGCTCACCTGTGTTATGACTGAAATACGCTGAAGAGAATGTGGGAAATGCTCTTTCAAAGAGGCAAATGTCAAAACGGAAATAAATAAAGGTTAAGTGAAAATCCAGGAAAGAGTCAAGGAAAGGAGAGCAAATCTTAAAACAGGGTCTTAGTCTTTTCCTTACCCAATATAATATTAATCAATCTCTCTCTTGGCTGGATAATTGCAAAGAACATTATACTAAATTCAGTTTTACTTAAGACCTGTGAAAAATCCACCTTTCCAGTACCACAGATTGAGATTTCTTCTAAGGATGTCCACATTTTAGCTTGTTACTAATGAAGTATCACTACATTTCATTTTAAAGTACAGCAGGAAATGTTAGAGTGTTAGAAATTACCATGAGGCACTATTTTATGATACTTCTTTTCAACGGTAACTCACTCTACTCCTTTAAATCCCTCCTTTAATTTTCAGGATATGTCACCAACATCTTTGCCAACCTCATTGGTATACCACAGGTTCTACTGAACTAACATTTATCTTGTTTTTAGCAACACCTGTATATATTAATCTTTTTTTGTCCACCACCAGTGGCAACAGCTGCCTGTTTTTTGTTTTGTGTGATCCAGATCTAGTGGCACCCCGGTGCACTCCTGGGGTTCAGTCACACTTTCATACAAAAAAATCACATCAGAGACAACTCCAGCAGAATCACCAGGCAACATTCACACCCCTGCAATGCAGACACAGCCTAAATGGTCTGGGAGGGATAGAGACTAAAATCCTGTCTTCCTTTTCTATAAACACATTTTATGTTAATGTTTCCAGGAGGGATGAAATTTAAGAGGTATATATACAGTTCCTCCATGAACCTTTTGAAGTGTTTGTGCATATTGTAAAGAAAAAAAGGAGAAACAAACTGCACATTTTCTGTTCTTCATCAACTTCCAACATTTTTATTCCTTGCTTCACCGACTCTGGTAAAATTAGAGAGGTCTGCAACATGCTTTATTACTGAAACAATGTGACTTCAAATCATCCTGACCGTACAAAATTACAGTCTTTACTTACATTTGGCATTCTTTGCAAATACTTGGTATATTACAGAAAAGTGCTAAAGAAATAGGTAAATATCTGTTTATTGTACCAATAAAAAGGCAAGAATGTGCTGCTGTAAATACTTTTCCAGTGAAGAAACAGGAAATAAACTGTTTAGAGCAGTGTCCTTAAACTGGATCCAGCGAGACATGCTGAAAGCTACTTAGGAAACATTATGAGAGATGAATCAACAACCCTGGGAGTGCAGAGGGGGATTACAGTGCTTTGCAAACAGAGGAAACACAACAACAAAATCTGACTTCATAGCAGCTGAGAGCTTTCAGATGTTGCTGTTGGGATAGTGAGCAGTGAAGGATTTGGCCAGGAAGTCATTTCACTCCGTGCCACCATGTCTGTCAGTGCTTTCAGCCAGCATTGTACAATTTTGTTTGTACAATCTCTAATTTGAAAAAAGCCTAAACAAAACCCAGCCCTAAAAACCCAACGAGCCCCTGACGTGAATTGATCTTTGTGTGTAAGTTGACTTTTTGGTTTTAAAACAATTAATTGGGTTATGTTTTCCAAGCTTATGTCACAAGTACAACATATACTGTATTATAACAAATTACCACAGAAATATTTTCAAAGACATCTTTTGGATGAAAATATTTAGAGGTATTTTACAAAAATAACAAAAAATAAATTATTTTTCTTTTAAAATGAACAGCTATAAAATCCATGAACCAAACAACATATAACATTGACATGAGATGAAATATATTACACTAAAGGCCAGTTAATTACCACAGTGGTATGAGGCTTCAAGTAAATTAGGAGGCACTTTTTGGCCGAGCAGTAGTCACTGATTCAGTGGTAAAGTCCAACCCACAGAAACACCTGAAACAAACTTGCTAAAGCTTTCCAAGATTCTAAATCCCTCAAAAAAAAAACCAAAAAACCAAAAAAAACCCAAAAAACCAAAAAAGGTGCAGATAGAAAGGCAAAGAGCAAAAGGCCACAGAGGGCACTAAGGTCTGCTGCTTTCCTTCCAGGACTGTGCTCAGTGTGGTTGGAGTTCCGACACAGTGGGAACAACTCAACCTTGCCCACCCTACAGGGGCATTTCTGTTAAGGTTTCACACACCACAGCAGGGAGGAGCAATAAAACCCCAAGGACAAGGGAAAACAAACACAAAGACAGGCAGCAGCAGGTTATATGAGAGCAAGTTCAAAGTGGAACAGATTGAACTTCACTCTAATGAAGAGAGCATTCAGTACTTGCAGAGTGCCAAGCACTAACACAGGTTGTGCTCTGTGCCAGTCCATTTGGAATGGACTGAGTGACCCCAGCACCACAATTTGGTACCCTCAAGATCCCCAACACCTAAAAGCTAAATCTTGCAGCAAACAGAAGAAGGTACTGTCATGGAAGGATTTAAGTACCAGTACATGAGTAGGCTGTTATGAAATACTGCTATTAAAATACCTAACATAACAAAAAGGAAGACAATAGAGGGCAATTAAAGCCAGAAATTACATATTTAGAAGCACTATAAAAAGCATTATTGACCTTTAATATACTTAAACACTCTAAGGTACCTAAATATAGTACTAATAAGCATACTTAATATAAGATTGTATTAATTTAGAAGTTTAAAAAATGTGGAAGGCAGCAGTTTGTGGCACTATTGTAAAGCACAGTGTGTTTTTGGGAAGAAAAGCACAGCACTGAGTGGTCCTTAAAAAATCATGTCATCTCAATTAGGTGCAAAATTCTCCAGCTGGAAGACCAGGTCTACAGCAGCATCAACATCTGGCACAATATGATCTGGTTCCACTAAACCAGGGTCGAACCTAAAATCCCTGTGGCCGTGGAACACGGTTTCCGTTATGCTGTCCCTGGTGTCCAAGGGCACCTCGGTGTGGGGGTTGTACACCCCAGTACAAACCAGGACAGACCTGCAGTGGGCAGCAGCTGCAGATGCCAACTCGTTCTCCCAGCTGAGGCCTATCTCACTGTCCTGAGAGAGCGCAGCAGGGCCTCTGCTGCCGGAGACTTTGGCCTGGATGCGAGGTTTGGAGCCTTTCCTGGAGCTCTCCTCAAGGTAGCGGTTGTACAGGTTAGCACCATAGACATCAGTCATCAGATTGTCCCTGCAAAGCAGAGTGCAGTCAGTACTGTCAACCTATCGAAGACATTTTTACAGTTTCCATTTAACAGTTTATTCTATACTTTTCACAGCTTTATGTGGAATCAGGCAGATAGGGAGAAATCCAACCCCACAGCCATTTTATTGCACCATTTTCATGAAGCATGACATGGTAAAAATTCATCACTCTTCATACTGCAGTTGCAGATTGGGGCAAGGGGAATAAAAATCAAGGTATGAGCAGCCCATGAATGAACTTATTATATTTACAAACATTTTTGAGGTTCTGGAACAGGCTTTAATACAATACAGCTTTATCTCCTTCTCTGAAAAGGATTCTATGATGTGACAGCACGTCCAATAGCATATGACCAACCTAAATAACCTCCGAGATAAATTCTAGCTCTACATTATCTAACAGTCCTTTACTCAAAGCCAGTTGGCGTTACACCACTAAACCTAATAAAACAAATACACATGCAAACCCATTTTCTTAGATTTACACAGCATAGTACAGAAACAAATAAATCAAAAATCAGGAGAAATCTTAGTTGCACATAAAACACCTTTTGTGCTTCTATAAAAATTACACATAAAAAGAGCAAATTATTATTAATTTTTAAGATTAGAAACGTCATAAAAATACACCATAGCACCAAGAAAGTTACATGGTCTCAGTGGCAGGAGAAACAAGCTGGTTAGAGTTATGTGTTTTTCTTGGCTGGCATTTACACTGAGTGATTTCCTGCTGTACCTATAAGGCTCAGCACACCTCACCCCACAGCTCAGAGGGTCTGGATGGGCTGTGATTTCCTGCTGTACCTATAAGGCTCAGCACACCTCACTCCCCAGCACAGAGGGTCCAGATGGGCTGTAATTTCCTGCTGTACCTATAAGGCTCAGGACACCTCACCCCACAGCACAGAGGGTCTGGATGGGCTCTGATTTCCTGCTGTACCTACAAGGCTCAGCACACCTCACCCCACAGCACAGATGGTCTGGATGGGCTCTGATTTCCTGCTGTACCTACAAGGCTCAGCACACCTCACCCCACAGCACAGATGGTCTGGATGGGCTCTGATTTCCTGCTGTACCTGCCAGGCTCAGCACACCTTACCCCACAGCATAGAGGGTGTGGATGGGCTGCTCCCAGCTCCTCTGCAGGGCCTGGGCCCGGATCAGGTGCTCTGCATACTGGTAGGTCAGCCGGCTGGGCTTGCCCATCAACGCCTCGTACTTCAGCTCTTTGCCAGTGATCTTCTTGTAAATGTTTTCCAAACAAACCATGAATGTTCCGTGCCCAAACCTACACAGATATAAAACCAAACCACGAATATTCCATTCCCAAAGCTACACAGGTATAAAACCAAACCAAATTACAAAGTACAGTCTAAAAACACTAAACAAGGCTTTTTTATTTCATGATTTTTTAGGAATAAATCATATCTTGCAACTAGCAAATTCCCTTCAGCATGCAACATTTCTGCAGCTGGTTCACTGCAAATTAAGTGCTGATTAGCTGAACAACAAACACCACAATAAACCCATGTTATTAGGACGGCACAACAGATGTATCAGTTTAACAGTTCTAAAATTGCTCACTGTAGATGCCCTGGCTGCCTTACAGTAGCCTGAAACTATCACACATATATCTTTTGCTAAAATGCTAATTACAGATGGCCTTTGCTTCCAAAGACAGGTATCTGAGCAGATCTTTGACCCAGGACTGAGGCCGCAATCAAGTCACAGTAACAAGTTTCTACTTCAGCATATCTTCAAATTACAAATTGAGGGGAAGGGAGGGCAAACAAACCTATTAAAGAAGTACCTTCTATTGAAAGAAAAATCAAACAAATCCACTCTAAGAGGTCCTGCCACCTTGTTTGGTGTGTTCTAGTTGTTTTTTCTTATGTTCCTTAAAGAGCTCACTGCATTGCCCTCAGCTCAAAACCACTCACTGCTTTCAACCAGGAGGGTCAGGTCTTACCCTGCCAGGAAAAGAGAAATACCACAGAGGGACCTAATGAAATGAAACAATGGCCTTGATAATTTTTTCATTTTTGCCTTTGAACCAAGGCTCTGAGGCCCTCAGGAAAAAACCTCTCTTTCCCCACTGTTCTGGGAGAGAGGAAACAAAAGGGTTTAGAGCTTAAAAGCAGTTTTTCTCTTGAGTAACTGATTTCCTGGATGCAATAATGCAGCCAGCAACAAGGCAGCATTAGCTGAAAGTGCGTTGCTTTAGAGATGTTGCATTCAAAGCCAAGGCCTGCTGTGAGGCTACATGAAACATTTTGTATTCAAGAGTTCACTCTGAATCCTACTGGAAAATGAGGAAGCCCCAAATACATCCCAATTATATGAATGTCATAAAGCACTTACCTTGGGGACTGTGCCTCAGCCACCCACATCAGATCCATGTTACAAGCAAGCACAGGAATGTGAGGGTAGTTTTCCTGGTCATAGGGATTTCCAGGATAGCCACTTGTCAGCAAAACATCTATTATCAGCTGCAGGCTGGTTTCCCATCTGACTGGCTCCCCAAACAACACCACAGCTGTGAGAACCACAATTACAGTCATGGAATTGTTAACAGAGCACCAAATCTCTGACGCTTGGTCTAAAACTTGGCCTACAGAGACTGAACAAGTAATTTAATATAACCAGGAACTGATCAAACAGTCCCATTAACTTTAATTCAGAGTTTTAATATATCACATGCCCATTCATTCACAGAAAATCTCAGAAGTAATAAGACCCCACTGCAAAATCTACAGATTTAGGAGATTTTTTTATTGATGCAGTTTCTCCAGAACACTGGACAATATTAACTTCTAAACTGTATTTCTGTGTCTTCCACACCTTTGTGAACTCTGTGTTTACACACAGTAGTTAAATGCTCCACCGGAGATGTTAACTTGTTCCTCTTAGAACAAAATTTGAATGTTGTTTTTAAAAATTGTTTTGGTCTCCAGCAATAATCTGATATGGATTTTTTTTTATATCCCAAGGTCCAATTTCTACTTTCCTGTAGTTCAGATGAGATTAGAGGGAACACAATGAGCTGAAATGAGACCCTTCTTATAATACAGCTCTGGAGTGACCATCCTGACTGCTTGTAAGAACAAGACCAATTATTCCTGAATAATGAACATCAGTTCATTCCTCATTTATGAAAGAAGGGCAACAATTGCCAGTTAAAGGCAGATAAAAAGGTAAGACCTCAGGAAACTTGAAAAACACATGGCTGAAAACTGCACACATTAAAAACCAGCTTTACCACACATGATGAGTTCCAAATTAATGACAGACATCATTAACAACGAAATTTTAGGACTGTCTCAGACAAATTTCTAAAGTGCCCAACAATTTTAAAAAAATTTCTGATTATAAAATAAAGACATTTCATTTATTAACGGACAGATGCAAGTTAAATAAAGACAACTGACCATCAATCTTGGGAAGCTCCACAGCAGAGGGGGACTGCAATAAGAAAAAAGTGAAAGTTTTCTACAAGATTAAACATCTACTACTATTTTTAACAGAATAAATTCAAGCATAGCTCCCCCAGCTGCCTCCTGCAGCTCTGACAGGAAATGCAGTCTCCATATTGATATATACCTGACGTCAGCTCAATGAGAAAGTTGTGTTTCCATTCTGAAGTGAAACCTCTGGCACAGGGACAGCAGACAAGTGACTGTGCTGTTCCTGCACGAGCCTCCTGCTCCTCCTGAGCTGCCTCTGGCAAGCCTGAGAGCTCCAGTTGTTTAAATTACTTGTTTATGAAAGTATGGGTGATTATTTTTCTTTGCTTTTCTTACTCTTGCAGGAGTAAGAGGCCTCCAATAGTACCAAGACATTTGAAAAATAGTTTTTGAGATGTATTTCTTTAACACTGCTAATAAAGAAGAATGCACTGTATAACATGTAATATATTTGCTAAACAATTGTTTGCACGTCATGATTTACTCTCTGTGGTAACAAACACTTTAACAGGCTCTTGACCTTCCCCACCCACATGGGTGAGAAGCCCAGAAAAAGGTGACACACCTGAGTTATGGATTCTGTGAGGCACAGAGAGAATGTCCCGATTACAGGTGGGCAAATCCACTGTGCAGGCTGACTCTGAACATGTACAGTACACACAGCTATTCACTTCTTCTTTAAATTCTGCACAATTCAACTGGAACCACTGTACCTACTGTTAACATTTAAACAGTGGTATAAACAACACAGGGAGTCCTTTGAGAGAATATTCTTTATCTTCAAAGCATTAATTTACAATCAAAGCTACCTCACGGCTTAGAAACAATACCAACACAATCCCATACTGCAGGGAAAGGCTTTTGTTATCTTCCACACTTTCTGAGGAAGCTAATCAGCTTTCCAAGACAGATTTTGCATTAGGTATCTGTATAGACTGTAAGTTTTCCCACAACAGGAGGTTACAAAATCAAAGGCTGGGTTAAAGAATTACTACTGAGAGAAAAAAAAATTCTATAGTGCTGTTCTTGAGAATGCTGTGATAAAACAAATAAGGAAGCAGAAAAGCAAAGTCAAAATACAATGTACGAACAGCAGCATTAGCGTGGTAGTTAAATATTGACCCCCTGTTATAGGATGTCATGCAATGAGCAAACAGAGAGGTTTGAAACAAAAATCCACACTCACCAGGATGTTGGGTCTTCTATCATGGTCAACTGCATCGAGCAGAGGGCGTTTCTCCCGCAGGGTGTCGATGGTGATAGGCTGGCAGAACCCAAGGCTGGGACACACCAGCTAAGGACACACAGCTGCTCATAGGAAAGGGTCTGCAAACTGCTAATTCCATTTTAACCATTTGAATGTACTCAATTTACAAATTATTTAGGAATGAAAGCAGCATGGAAGATGGACTTTTCCTTCTGTGAGACAAAAAGATGATTGTCCCGCTGCTGATAAATGAGGGACCGAGGTTCTTCTATTTCATTTTTAGTCTTGTAATAGACTTCTCTCTTAGCCAAGCCTAACAAACTTTGACCATTAACTGGAATGTTCCTTCAATACCTTTCTCTCAACTTCATATTTGAAACAGAGCTTATGCTTAAAAGTTCCATATACATTTTTCACAGTTTATGATTTACACCAACTTTAATGAAAATCCCACTAAAGGAAGAAGTGCAGAAGGGACTTAATGGAAGCATGAGCAAAGCTTATGCAAAAGTTAAGGTTATTAAGTTACAGTTTGAAACCTTGATAGCACCATTACACCAATATAATTCAAGTTCTTTGGGCAGTTAGTATAAAATCACATTCAAAACATGAATTTGAAACTATACTAAGAACTACCATTACTACTCATTACTGCATTTGTAGGACTGAAATACTGGATTTTCACTTGACCCACAGGATCCCCTGAACCTGATTGAGGAAAACACTTTCACAGAAAGTTGTTATTTTAAAATCTTTTTTAAAGATACTCTTGAGCAATATCAAGAAGTGGTCCTTGTCCAGATACCAGAACACATTTTTCATGGTAACGCTTGAACATCCGCAGAGGACTGTGCGACATCATCACTTGATCTTGTGAAATCTGTTTAGGATTTAAAAACAAAAGGAGTCTGTTGTTTTTCAGAGAAGTTGTTTATACATAGTTAACAGATCTGTTCAGTTAACAGATGTGACAGATTCCAGGAATTACAAAACACAAATGATGTATTGATAATATGCCAGAAAAAAATACCTTACTGACAAATTATCATACACACCCCTTTCAGCTTCCAGCTCTATCCAACATGAGCAAGCCTTTCTCTCCTAGTTTTACAGAATCACCAAATTCATTTTGAAACAAACTGGGAAGGAGAATCAAAACTGTCCTAGTTCCAATCATGGGCCATTTGCTTGACTGTAGCACTGATTTAATTGTACCAGAAGACCTCATTCTTTTAGTTTACATATCCCCACCCCTTCAATAGGACAGGTATTAACCAGTAAGATTATTATCCTGTAACAATGCTCCTATGAATCACTACTTATCACCTTTGCAAAGAAATACCTTTAGCTGTACTTAAGGAAAGATCAGTACCTTTACCAGTGGAAATGCCATTAGCTTTGGACAGCTTTTTTTACTTTCTAAGAAAGCAAAGCATGTCAGGGGGCTTAAGGGAAAAGCAGACCTGATTAACCGAGCAGCATTTAATGGAAGGTTACACATCTGACACATTCAATGTGATAATGAAATAAATAGGATTTAAGGGACTCACTGGAACTCCCAGCAGGTGAGACAACTGGTCAGCCTTTTTCTGGCGCAGGCAGTTCCCTGCATTGGTGACAAAGACCACAGGCACCAAGAACTGTCCCTGAGAATTCACTAGCTTCTGAAAGGCTGTTTTGGCAGCAGGAATGGGGGTCTTTCCTCGGACCAGCACTCCATCAATGTCAAAGAGAAATCCAAAGGATGGCAGCACGCTGAGCTGTAAGGAGGGGATGAAACCAAACGGTACATTTGTTATGCCATTATATTAGTTATGTACTTACACACATGTGATGGAGTTTACAGCAGCTACAGCCCCCTGAGAACAGACACCAATGAGAGCGAGGGATCTTGAACTCTGCACATTTTCATGTGCCTTACAGACACATTTTTATGCTAAATACATGTTGACACAAGGAGCACCACAACTCCCTCTGCCTTATGCATACAGACTTTGCCCTACAAATAGTTCCAGAACATTTCAGAGGACAGGGAAAAATTAAGTTAGGCTGATCCAAAGAGATACAAAATACATGCTGCTGTGCCAGTGAGTCCCACTTCAGATTGGCTTGACACCCACAGAATACCAACAAAATATACAAAAGTAAACTTTTCCGCAGTAGGCAGGTCTTGGACGCAAGTGTTGTACTTTGCTCCTCCCTTACAAGGTGGTTATGTAGTGAAACCGTTCTGCTCCACAACAGGTTTGATTACAGCCAGGTGACTGCTGTGCTCCTTACACACAGCTTCAGTCCATTCCTAGCTTTACATAGGGCAGACTAATTGGGGAAGTCAGCACCTCCTTAAACAAAGATGCTGCTCGAGTTACTAAAATGTTTCTCCTTGCCTGCCTTTGAGGCAGTGAAGAGCTGGACTTCATGAGCCCAGGGAAGGAGAGTGAGGAAAGATGAGCTTGGTGACAAGCCCAAGGAGCAGAGACAGAGAGAGGGCTGTTGAGCAATGAAACTGTTAATGAACCAGGCTGGAACAAAATCTATCCTCTAAAGTTCGTTTCTCTCCCAAGCCTAAAATGGAAACCAGGAACCTTGGTTTCCATTATGATCCCCTCCGTCAGTGATGGAAAGGGAGGGGTTAAGAGCCGAGCCCGAGGTGATGGAGAGAGCAGGCACAGGACTCCAGCCATGGGAGGTGGGACAGCCTTTGCTGTCGGAGCGCCTCGGGACACACAGCCACCGTGTCTCCTGCGCAGGGAGAAGGGCACTTCGCACTTTGTTCCACATCAATTATTCACCCGCCACATTCTTCCTGCAGCCGGGCACAGCACCGGGACAGGCACTGCCACCGTCACCGCCGGGAATGGGGATGCAGCTGCCGGCACACCCTGACACTCTCACTGCTGCCTTTTCTGAACCCACGGCACTCACACCACAGCCAAAATCCACTCCCCTACACAACCCAGGTGAATAATGTCAACACTGTAAATATTCTCAGTCGTTTAAATTAGGCTGGGGTTTTTGTTCAGCTTTACAAGAACTGTCCCTGAAGCCCTCTCCTTTCTCCTCTACAGAATCATCAGCCTCTATTTAAGACCAAAACCCCTGCAGCCCTTGTTTCCACACTGTCTGCACCCGTTTCAGGAATGCTGTATCAGAAATAGCCAAACTACCACAGGGATGCTGCTAAAGGCTTGCTAATAAATGTACAGCAGTCTTCCCACGCTTTGTGAACTGGTACGTGAAATTGCTGACACTATGGTGGCATTGGAATAGTTTTGTAGTAGATCCGGTTCTTTATGTCAATTTTGCCACATTTAAGTAACAGATATATAGGTAAGAGATTACAAACGAGAATTTTACAGCAACACCAGCAGAAAGAAAGAAAAAGTATTACAGAGCAAAAAAAACACTAAGGAAGGAACCGAACATATATCCAGCAGAGAGATAATGAAGTCAACAGTTTTTTCCCCCTTTTGATCCTAAAGAAAGTGTTGGTGACAGGAGTGCTCTGCCGCGCTGCACAGCCACGGGGACCGGTGGAGCCGGCAGTGGTCGGAACGACTTTCCCTCGTTCCCTCTGTACCAGGAGAAAAGGCAGCCCCAGGACAGGGGTTCCGGGAAGCAGTGCCCGGAAAAGCCGTCCCGGGGGAGCGAGGCCCCGGGCATCCCCGGCGCCGGACAGGGCGTGTGGCCCGGCCGCGCTCCGCCGCGCCCCGCGCCCGTTTCGCTTTCGCTGCGCCCCAGCCCGCCCGCCCGGGCCCGGCCCCGCTCACCGCGCTGTGCCCGCTCCGCTCGGCCGCGGGGCCGCACATCCCCCGGGCCGCCGGCACCCGCGGCGGGCGGGCTGCCCCGAGCAGGGCGCGGAGCGGCGGCAGCGCCCGGCGCATGGCGAGCGGAGTGCGGCGCCGGCGAACCGCCCCGCCCGGCCGGCCCGGCCCTGAGCTCACGGGGCAGCGTCAAACGCGTCACGGGCTAACGTCAGCCCCGGGCCAGCGGCTCCGCGCCCTGCCAGCCCCTGCGGCCCGGCGAGCTCCGCGCTGCCGCCGCTCCCCCGCCCTGCACCCGCGGCTCGGCTCCTCAGGCGAACCGGGGTTCGTACCACGGCGGCAACAGTGAGAAGAGCAGCACAACATTCCGACCAAGGAGATGACTGCTTTTTTAATTTAATAACAAAGCAGAAGAAATATTCTCTCTGGTTGTGCCTGGCCAGGGGTGAAGGGACTAGAGCATCTCTCTTACGAGGAAAGGCTGAGGGAGCTGGGCATGTCCAGCTTGAGAGGGGACAGCAGAGATGGGACCTCATTGGGAGGGGTGCCAAGAGGATGGATGAGGCTCTGCTTGGTGGTGCCAACCGCTTGGATGAGAGAAACAGGCATGAACTCATGCCCAGGAGGTTCCACCTGAACAAGAATTTCTTTACTGTGCAATGACCAAGCATTGGAACAGATTGTCCAGAGAGGGTATGGATTCTCCTCACTGGAGATATTCCAGAACTGTCTGGACACAATCCTGTGCCCTGTGCTCTGGGATGGCTCTGCTGGAGCAGGAAGGTTGGACCAGATGCCCCACAGTGGTCCCTTCCAGCCTGACCTACTCTGTGATTCATTTCTTGGGAAAAAGCCTCTCATGCACAAGCATCACAGTCCCTGTGGAATGCAAAGGCATTCCCCAGCAGCTGGACTTGAAAGTGAGACAAGCAGCACAAAATGTCATTAGTTAATGGATACTCTGCAAAGCCATCTCTGTTTATCTTGCTCATCTGCTAATGCAGATTAGGTAAATCCACTTATTTCCTAGTGCTGCCAACAAATAGTCCTCACCACCCCTCTGACTGCAGGGAGAAACTGATTGCACTGCACTCACCAGGACACTGAACAAGGAAAGTGGCCTTCGATCTGCACCACTGACGTGGCTGGCATTAAATGAGCACACAAATGCACTTCTAAGAGACAAAAGTAGGCCCAAATCGATGCAGCAGACAGAACAATTAGAGAGTTTATCCCCTTGGTGCTCAAACCAGGATCACACCCAGGGCAGAACTCTGAAGCACACAGGAGAGCAAGCTACCTGTAAGAATACATAAAGTACTTGTTTTATAAGCTGGCTGTGTTTAGGGCTGAGGCATTACAGAGATGGTATGAGCCATAAGCCTGACACCACACACAGAGCCAAGCACAGCTGCACACTCAGAGCTCAGGCTGAGCCTGCCCACTGCTCCATTCTCCAGGACAAACAGCATCAGTTTCCTGGCTGTGGCCACTGCAGCTTCCCTGCCCTGACTGCACCAGCAATTCCACAGCTTGGCAGGACGCAGGCATTTTGCTATAGGCCACTGTGGCAAATAATTACTCTGCAGTTTGTTCCCTCAGATGCAGCCAAGAGCACTCAGCTCAAAAATGCTTTGCACTCAGAGCTACGGAGAGAGGATCTGGCAGAGCAGGGCCAGGCAGCAGCCAGTTTGCCTTGCACAGCTACACACTGCATTTCTGTGCATTTATTCCATTTCTGTGCTGGTTGGCAGAAATCAGCCCTGTCTTAAAAACTTCCCTTTTACATCATGATGTTAGTCATACTCCATTGAACACGAATGCAATTACAATCCTGTTTTTTTCTCATTCTTTCAATTTATTCTTCTTTTGTATTTCTGTTATCATCAGTCTGTCCCTGATCTCCCTTTTCCCTTCTGTTTTCTGTCTTCTATCTTATAGATTCCTATAGTGACAGAAGGGATCTACCATTGGTATTATTACCAAGCTCTCAGACTGTATCAGGCCAAAAAAATTAGGTTTTTTTCCCACTTAAATCAAGTTTGGTTATCTCCAGGATGTAGTTTAGCAAATCTACAAGATTCTGACCTTCCTCTTTTAAGCAGTTTTCCCCTGGACGAAAAACTGTTGTACAAAGAAATAAATATAAAGTTCAGTGTAGCAGAAGCATGTTCACAACAGAGCTCCAGCTCTATCTGGGCACCCATTTGGCTACTCCAGCTTTTTTATTGGTGTCATGTCCCCCTGCCCCAGTCACACCTCTGAAGTGATAAAGCCTTAGAGGGCCACCTGCCAATTTATTCAGCTCCAGGGACTCAGGGGCTCAGCACCCAAAGCCTGTACCTTTCACACACTGAGATTTTCTACAGGCAAAGGAGCTGATCCAGGACTGTCAGCACATCCAACAGGGAAGGAGCCCACTTTTCCAGTCTGGGAGGCCAGGGGGTTTGGGGCAGGCACTCTGCGAGTGTTGTCTTTTACAGCAACACAGACAGCATGTGGATAATGCACATCCCTTCCTGACACTCGGGAACAGAAGGCACTCCAAAGGCAACACCAAAAACACTTTGGAGATGCTCACAACCCAGAGCACACAAGTGTAATAATTTGAGCCATAAACACATCCTTTGCTGCTTTATTACAAAGCAGAGAAAGCTGCACTGCTGACGGGAAGACAGAAGAATGTGTGATGTTAGTTGTCTGCCTGCTACCAATAATTGAGTTTTTGATTTATGCTGGGCTTTTTTTTTAAGGTTTTAATTTGGCAGCTATGCTTTCCACTTTTTCAATTCTGTTTTTTTGTTTGATCATTTGCATCAAGTAGTAGAAAGCTTGTCTCTGTAATTTAGAGCTTTGGTTGTTCTGGAATGGATTATTCACAACAGATAGCAATAGATAAATACTGAGAGCATCCAGAAAGCTGAACAGACCCAGACTTGGCTGTTAAATACTCTATCACTTAGACAGAAATATTCCATGGCTGCAGATGTCCAATTTCAAATGCCATTCTTTCAGATCTGTACAACATTAGCCACCCACAAGACTCTGAACAGGCTCTACCTTGCCTCTTGTCCCAGGATACACAAGCCAAGGGCAGTAGGGGATGCAGAGCTTCAAATCCCTACAGGAATGGCTGGCTGTGATCCCATTCTTTGGCTACGATTAGGGAATCACCACAATCTTTTGTGCTAGAATAAAACAAGACATCAGGTTGTAAATAAGTTTTACTAAAAATATTTGAACAAAGTATCACAAAGTTTTTTACAATAGCTGCTGAAATATCCAGCATTTATGCAATTCATCCAGGCACAGTTACAAACGACAAAAAAGGGAACAGGTTTGAGACATTGCATGTGTTTTGGAAAGAACCAAATCTCCTCCAAAGTCACTCCTAAGATCTGCCTTCAAAGGTACCTCTAGACAGGTTCTTGGTCATTCTGGTAAACTCAGCAGGTGTAATAGTGGAAGTTACTTCTCAGCTCAACAAAACCCAGCATGAGAAGATGAGCACACTTACAGTTAGGACAGAGCAGACAGGACGGCAGGAACACCATGGGTTTCCCTTCGGGATTTAGATCACTGGGTGTGGTTCTATCTGTAAGAGGTCCCCCTGCACAGACCCTTTCCCAAAATGAAAGCACTGAAGACACCTGTTGGATGCAGAGACAAGTTCACTGAGGTTTGACCTTTTCCAGCACTGGAGTACAAGTCATCCTAGTGGAGAAAGCAGAATGATGGTTCTCCTTCTGCACACCACACTGTAATTCCATCAGTTTACTCCACATCCAAAGGGACTTTCAGAGCTAAAACCCACTGCCACCAGAACTTAGGAACCTGTTGCAGAGGGGTTACACACAAACCAGGCCATACTGTTACAATCCTAAAAGTGTTTTTGCTTCCTCGCTCTGTGCCAGGAGGGTTTCACTGGCATACTTCTGGAGCAGCTCCATCTTCTTTCTCCGTACAAGAGCTTCCTCAATCTGCAGAGATAAAAACAGGATGCACTCAGCTTAATTGAGATGCTGAAACCTCAGATGCTCAGCTATAGAAAAACACAGGGAGATGAAAAACACAGGAAAGAGCCTGTGAAAGTTGGAGCTGTGAACTGGTGTAGAAGTAGTGGAGTAAGATGAGTCAGGAGTATTTTTAATACTCAGATGAAACTGTTAGGAGTCAAAAGAAGCAGTAAAACAGAGGCCTCCTGTCTGATCTCTGCTCCCACCCTTGTTGCTCAGGGTGTTAGCTGCCATTTCATTCTGATCTCAGTACAGTCACTTGGGTTTTGCTCCCAACAATTCTCTCTGGTACAGCTTTAGGAAATGCAGAACACATGGGGCTTTCCACAGAGCCCTCACCTCTGAAATCACAGCTAGTGAGAGTGCCCTTCCCATCAGCCACAGCCAGGAACCTCTGTCCTGCATTTTGCCAGAATTGCCAACATGATTCTTTATGAAGTGTGTACTATAAAGATCTACTAGTATCAACCTGCAAGAACTGTTTTAACTCAGTAATGATTTTATATTTGTCCAAACTGCACACAGCATCTCTCACAATGAGTGTTCTGAACCTTGGTTTTTAGTAATTTAGCATCTAGAAGGCATAATCTTGTGGGTGATAGGGGGTGATTTGTCACTAAGAAAGAGAATCAGCTACAGAACTCCAGCGCCTTTTTGCCTGAATTATTCTTCAAACAACCTGTTACTGTTCAGGTAATATATACCCTACAGCAATTTCAAAATAACCGTCAGTTTAAGGTCACAGCACCAAAATAATTTTAGAAAACTGATGAGAGCAAACTCTGCAATTCAAAAATCATCCCATTAAATTAAAAAATAAGTCAGACCATGAGCAAAAAGGCACAGTCCAGATGTAGCAGGCAATCCTAGTTATTGATCACAGCACCACAACACTTTCCAATTTATGGAATACTTAGGAAGATTTTTGGAAATTCTCAGGCAAAAAGGGTTATAGCACTGGTACCACAACTCTGGCCAGTTCCACTGCATCTGCCAGGGGATTAAACAGCTGCAGAACCAAGTGACAGAAGTAACAAATTTAGGGCATTTTTACCGATGACCTGATGTATATTAAGATCCATCTCGCAAAAGCCAGAGTGCACCTCTGCAGCTGAGTGCTGTTATGTCTTACCTCCTGTTGGGTTGGCACTGGAACATGTGCAATGAATTTCTGTTGGCCATCTTCACCTTCTCTCTCCTTGCCACCTTCCTCATCAGACTAAAAAGTGAAAAAAATCACATCAAGTTCATTTTATACAGAAGTCATAAAAACACTCCTTTCTTACTTGCTCTGTCAGAAGGAACCAGAGCATGATCACCACTACAAACACAGGAATGGGTGAAGAGGACCCAACACCAAAGGAACACGACAAGGACCACATGCAGATCCTGCTCCTTGACCTTTTCGGCATTACTGCTTCCATTTCCCATATGGCCTTTGCTCTGCTGTGGCATGGGCATTAATGTAAAGCTCTATTTCCTCCCCTTGCATAACTCTGGCTCTCACAGCAAAGCTATGAACAGAAGAGGAGCCAGCTAAGAAAGAAGACAGCAAGTGCTTTAAAAACATAGGCACCACTTACCTCTACAGATCTATACTGCTTTGGTCCCACACCTGAGAGCTGGGCTCATGAATCATGGGATAATACAAATAAAACAGGGTACTGGAGGAGCCACCAGATCAATCTTATGGATTTCTCCTTTTTATTCCTGTGCTTAACCCACTTAGGTACAGACCAAGAAAGGAGAACTTGTTTCCAGTACCCCTTCTCCAGATCTCACTGGGAGCAGGGAGAAGAAACGAAAGCCAGGTCACAGCAGTGACAGCAGCACCAGCAAAGCCTTGCTGTATCACAATTCAAGCGTAGACAAGGCCCTGCAAGCCTTGGATTTTTACACACTGGCAATGTGGCATTATCCTGTAGCCAAAGCTGCTTGTGCTGTTCCTGAAGCAGGTTGTACTTCTGAGCCAGTGTCACCAACACAGCAGCAGAGCTAAATCGCAGCCAGCTAAATCACAGCAAGGTCTCAGCAGGTGTTTCTCACTCCAGTGAAATGTCTGCCCTCACTGCCAGCCTTCAGCATGCCCTAAACTTGGGCCAAGCACTCCCCTGCTACTGATTCTTACTGAACAGGGCCAACTGTGTAGCGGGTCAGGTGGAGAGAGGGGCAGGACAGCAACAGACAGGTCCTTGGCAGAGTAACACCATGTCCAAGAAGGGAGCACAGGAGCACATGAAATGTCACATCACCAGAGCCATCCCCTACCTCTTCCTCATGGACAGCATAGATGTTTTCTTCCTCCTCTACCTCCTCCCCTCTTGCGAGTCGTGCTTCTCTCTCCATTTTCCATTTCTCCACTGCTTCTGCTATAACTGGGTAGCAAAGAAAAATGGCAAGTGTGGTTGAGAGCCTGTTAGAGCAGCATAGTCTTATTTCCAAAGCACTTAAACTTCTTGCCTAAATCCTCTACATCAGTAATACACCCTATAGAACCTCGATGTAGCATGTAATAAAATACATCAGTGTAGTCTGAGCAAAACTCCTGCTACCACTGTCAAAGCGTAGTACCTGCTAATAATTTAATTTGGGTACATTTTGGACTCTAAATGTCACAGATAAACACCAACCTACTTTCTGACCTGAGCAGCAGGGTCACATGAACAGGCTAAGTGGCTCTTACAGCTCTGTAGCCTGTCAGCAGCTATAGGGATGCTGATCACCATGTGGTTAATTAAATATGATTATGCTCCTTACACTGACCACCCACTCAAGTCTCTTTTTCCATCTCAGAGGGTATTTCTCTTATTTTGTAGCACAATCCCAATTCTGTACCTTGCTGCTAAGTGGAAGCTGCCAGGCTGCTGCATCTCTATTACAGCAGAGTGACAGTAAGACCACTGAAACAAGTTTTAAGAAGCTTAATCAGTGACATGGCCAGTGATAAGACCCTACAGAGGCGCCAGATTAATGCATTTTGGCAGCAGGAAATTACTACAGCAACAAGAGCCAGCAGGCATCCCCCAAGCTCTCACAGATCACACATTAAAATGCTCTCCTTGAGAGAGCAAGACCTAACCAGTGGCACATGGCTTGTTTGTAGTTCCCTAAGAGAAAAGGAACCCTAAATTCAGAAGTTTCTTCAATACTTTGTTTCACAAAAACCTTACTTAAGGTAAAAACCACAAAATCTCAGACAACCACTGACCCTGAGAGAAGCCCAGCTCTTGTGCATGAATTGTACATTAACAGCACACTATTGGCTCTGTCAGCATCTCCAGCCCTGTCAGTTCAGGTGGCACAACCACCACATGACAATTTTCTGAAATGACCACCTGAATACAGCCCAGGTAGCCCTGCAGCCAGCAGGATGTGGGGGATGGACCCTGAGTGGGAGCTGTTGGGATTCTCACCACACAACTTCCCTTCCTGCACTATCAGCTGCCTGCAGGCATCTCCCCTTCCCAGGGTTTAGGGCTCCAAGCTCTGCTGCAGGACACTGATAAGTGAAGCATTTCCTTCAGCCCCCTTCCTCCCTGCCCTGCCATCTACCCAGCAAGGCATGACCTTGAACACACAATTCTGTGAATGTCTCACACGTGGAGAAGGGCTAACTGTGAGGATCAGCCACTGCTCAGCAGCAGCACCAAGAGGTGTTTTCTCTGTAGGAAACAGCCAACCTCTTAAAGGTGGTCTGTGCCCTTACTGAGAGCTACACAAATCCCAGAAAACAGCACACAGGGCTGAGTTTTAAAGAATTTCAGGAATTAAGACTTGTAATCCTGGTGTCTTTACCAGGGAAGTCAGTAGAGACACCACTAGAAAACTATGCGAGCAGACACATGAATAAGTGTTATCTATTGAGAAAGAAGAGGTTTCAAAGGAAAAAATATTTACAAATGTGTTAAAATTCCAAGTTAGATAACATGGGTGAATTAACACCTAGACTTCAGGATTTCCAGCAGGCCCCTCCTTCTCCCAGAAAAGTAACCAGCTATGTTTATGGATAAATAAATAAGGAGGTGAGACAGGAAACAGATGGTAGGGTCAGTGTTCACAAAGGAGGGAGAGAACTGCTTAGGTTCCACAGATCTTGCTACAACCTACTCTTCTGCATTCTTAAGCAGGAAAAAAAGGGGGAGGAAAAAGGAGGTTTTGTTTCAATAGTGAATGACTTGCTGACAATATTAATTCATTAACAGTGGTAAAGATGAAAGTCAACTCTAAGGCATCTCCCCCCTGAAATACCTTTTGTAGTGATTTGGATACCCTTATGACAAAGTCTGCCAGCTAAGCACCAGACAACACCCACAGGGGGAAAAAAAGGTACCTGAATTTCAGAGACCACCATCACCCCTTCCTGGGCTGACCTGTGCAGGTCTGGAAGCTCACATACCTTTCTTCTCATGTTCCTGTTCCAGGGGCTCCAGAATGCCATCATCTTCATCCCTGTAGCCATAGTACTCTGCGTCAATGTCCTTCATGAGCTCAGCCCGAGTCTTCCGTGGGGGAGGCACGGCTGGAAGAACACCACTGTCACCCACCCAGGTCACCTCAAGCTGAGTGTCCCCAGCTCCTCCCAAACCTCACAGCACCTACAGCTACCTCCCTCCAGCCAATATGCAGCATGATGGAACTGCTGCCAGCACTGGGAGCACTGGTGTCACACTCTGGCCTGCACAAACCAGTTCCAGTACATGACCCAATGCTTCCCCACATCCTGGAGTACTTCCCATAATTTGTCTTTGCCTCACTTTCAGGCCCAAGCAATTCCATGACAAAATTTCATCCCCTTATATCTAGTTTTTCCTATTATGAAAGCTGATTATTCCTGCTTCTAAAATTATGTTCAACCCAACTTTCCTTTTTTCTTTATTTTTTTTAACCCTGAACTCCAAGTACTATTTACAACTTCTCAATAAAGTTTGCCTGCTATGCTGGCAAGTTTCTATAGGACATCAGTCCTTACCATTTGGAACTCCCAGTATAAACCAGTTTACTCTTTTCTAGAGTTCCTTAAGTGCAAACAGCCAAAGGTGTTCTTTGCCCAAAGAAATAGCATTTAATTAATTCCCTGTGCTCAGTGTTTCATTGTGCTGACTGCAGACATTCAGAAATGCTGTTATCAGCACTCCCCACAAACTACAACAACATTTTACTCAGGATGTTCTACTATACAAATTCATGTCTGGGAAGAGTTGCTCTTTACTTACGTTCCTTTTCAAAAAGCTCTCTAACTCCTGGTAAATCCTTTGCAGCCCCGAAGTATTTGTAGCCCCTGTTTCCTGGAACTTCTTTCCCTTCATGATCTAACATTTTTGGGCCAATCCGCTAGAAAACAAACAGAATTCATAGTTTAAAACTTTCTTCTAACAGAACCAAACATTTTTAGGGGCTGAATAAAGATCCTCTCTAAAAACCACTGGCCAAGCCATCCATGGCTAACTAAATGTTGCACACTTTTCTCAGCAGTCACTTCACTTGTAAGCAAACAAACATGCAGTACAACACATTCTCCACTTACAGCATAATCAGGACCTCCCAGCTCCTTTATTCTGTATTCCCAGTGTCCTTTCTCCCTCAGAAGTTTGTTTATTTCATCATTCAGGTCCCGAATTCTGAATTCACCCAACCCAGCTGTTAGAGAAGAAAAGGACAATAAATCAGGCAGCTCACTGGAAGCACCAGAGGAATTTCAGAATTTTTGCAATGGAATCAGTATAGTTCAGATGAAATGTGATTTTCACTGCAACTGCTTATGACTGGAGATTGAAAAATCAAAACATAGTTACAAAAATCTTACCATTTTGAATCTGTGCCACTTTCTTGGAAATCTCCCCAATGATCTAGTCAAATAAGAACACAAAAATTAATTTCTAAAAAAACCTGTCTTTAGTGGAGGGTACAGAGAAAACAGATTGTTTGAGAAGTGCATGACAATAAGACAAGTAGCAACAGAACACAAGTTGAAACTGGGGAAATTCTAACTAAATTCAAGGGGAGGGGAGGGCAATCATTAAGAAGGTTATCAAACACTGGAACAGCAGGCCCAAAAAGCTGTGGAATCTAAATCCCTAAAGATAATAAAAGCTCAGCTGACATGGCCCTGGGACAACCTGATATGGTAGGACCTGCTTAGAACACTGAGATGTACAATCTTCCAATCTAAAATATTCTGTGATTTAACTGTCAGGGTACTCACAGGTGTGGAAAAACCCCTTGTAATCAGGCTGTCCAAATAGGAAGTGTTACAGTTCTACTTCTTATAGAATTACAAAAACCCATAGGCTGACATTACCTGTCTCCTCCATTTCTCAGCTTTGGGCAGCTCATTACACTCCGATGCAAGGAAAGGCCTTCGCTCCTGTTTGACAGAAAACCACACATGATCAAACTCAACTGAGCACCAGCACACTCACAGCACTTCACACTGCCTTTACTGCTCAATTTATCCCAAATTATGCTACCAAGCTCCAGGGCCTCCTCCTCCCATGGATTTTTGCTAAGTGGAAAACAATAACAATTTACAGCCCTGACAAATTAAACTATCACAGACTATAAAAATTATTTAAATCCACTTTACCCAAATAAAAATATGTCACCTGTTTTTTTCAAAACACCCCACAATCCACTCCAATACAATAAATTTTCTGTTCAGGACAGTTTCGCCACTTTCAGCACACAGCATCTGGTTAAGGTTATGCCTTTCTCAACTGCTACTACTAAATAATGGCATTTTTTCCAAGATGATGCTGTTTTGTACTCTCCTAACTACAATTAATACAAAACACCTTCTTCCCAACCTTCTTCACATTCCATTGACTTGATTACACAAATCAATACTTCATCTTCCTTCCAGGGCTCTGTGTGAAGTTATTTTGTTTCTTTCCCCACAGCTCTATCTTATATTAAAAGGTATTAAAACCCCCTCTCTGCATAATCTACTGGACACTCTATTCCATCTTCATCTCTATCTGTTGTTCATGGAGTCTTTTCTACTACAGTTTCTCCAAACTTTTTTTTTTCCACTTTTCTGTTTCATATTGCTCAGTGATAAACCTGTCCAAAAAGGTTACTGGGAACACTCTGATCCCCATATGAACATTTTTTCAATTTGACTTATGATTCAGTGAAAAGCATTCAGTTATAATCAGAGATAGGTGGGGATCACTCTGTAAGGTTCTGTGTGGGTTTAAGTTTCTTGTATTGTAGTGGTGGGGATGTTTTTAATTACAAATTAAGTCCATTTTTGGTCAATCTTACAGCAATCAAAACCCCAATCTGTGTGACAGTGCAGACCATGACGAACAGCAGCACAGCTGTCATGTGTTGGGTGAACAACATGCCAACCTTGTGTCTCATGGGAGTCTCCAATCCACAGAGCTCCTAAAGGCCTTCGCTCAGTGGTTACTGTTTTACCAGATCACCAGTGAATGAGAGTATGAGGATTTCTTTACTTCTAGGAAGAAATCCAAACAAACCTTGTGATTCCTGTCAATAAAAGTGTTTGTGCCTCAGTTTGCATAAGCAGTTGCAGAAGGAGATAACTTCAGTTTCAAAAATAATGTTCATTTTCTGCCCAGCATGCTGCCTCTATTTAGAGCATAACTGTAGGGGGTTTTTGGGGATTTCTTCCCCAAACTATTACATATAAGAACCGATTTTCAATTTGCATTTTCTTCTCAGCATCCAAGCCAACATACCTCTGAAACACACACACACACACACACACATATATATATGTAAGTTTTAGAGCAAGTAGTTGATTTAAGGAAACTTCTGTTTACTATTTCTGGTTGTGTGACTGTGAAATACAGTCAGCTGAACTACTTTCTTTCTAACTGGAGTCAGGTTCCTACAGGACACCTGGGCCTGGCTGATGGCCCAACACAGCTTTGAACAAGTCCTGCCTTCCTCCCTGACCTGAGCTACCAAACCTTCAGCACTTTAGCATCTTACCTTGACTTTTCCTTCCTCGAGCTGGGCTTGCCGAAATCTTGCCAAGGCCGTCCTAAAGAAAAGAAAGCAGATTTCTTTTTAAAAATCCACATTCCAACAGGAACAAGTTGTGCTCTGGATGTTTATTATGAACTTAATGACAGTCTATAGAAAACAAAGGCTTGAACACATTCTTTGAGCACCTCAAGCTCCTCCAGCTAATGACTTCTCAACACCAGAAATCCTCAGTGGTTCATTTCTCAAAAAAGCAATGCTGACAGGTTCCTGGCCTGGCATCTCTGTTCCCAAAACGGGAACTGCCTAAAACCCCAAGGGTCCTTTACAACACATTTCAGGGTACTTATCCCCCAGCCCTTGCTGCAGGGTCTCTCCTGCACAGAACCACCCAGGACAGCTACAGGAGCTCCACAGCACAGATACATGTGTGCAGGTGCCCTCCTATTCCCACCGCCTCTGCACCAGCACATGCACAACTAAGCACCCCACAGCATCATTAAAGCTGGTGCTTTAAAGAGGCTGAGCAGTGAGTCCCACTGGGCCAGCCAGTCAGCCAGCAGGCACAGACGGGTGAGACCAGCTACCGCCGCAGCCTCGGGCGAGGTGCCCCACGAGTCAAGCGGTGCCCGCTGCAGTGCCCGCGCCGCACTCACATGGCCTTCTCCGCGTTCCGAGCCTGCAAGACACAAACAGAGCGGCCTCAGTCAGCCCCGGCCCTGCCTGGAGCGCCGGGAGGGACCCGGGGCACGCTGCACTGCCTGTCCTCAGCAGCCCAGCCCGGGGTCCCTGCGAGCCCCTCGCCGGACAAAGGCACGGGACAAGGGCCCAGCGGATCCGGCCCTGCCCCGCACTCGCCATGGCCCCGCTGTGCCTCTCAACCCCTGAGCTCCTCAGTCCCGCACTCACCATGGCCCCGCTCTGTCCCTCAGTCCCGCTCTGTCCCTCAGTCCCGCACTCACCATGGCCCCGCTCTGTCCCTCAGTCCCGCTCTGTCCCTCAGTCCCGCACTCACCATGGCCCCGCTCTGTCCCTCAGTCCCGCTCTGTCCCTCAGTCCCGCACTCACCATGGCCCCGCTCTGTCCCTCAGTCCCGCTCTGTCCCTCAGTCCCGCACTCACCATGGCCCCGCTCTGTCCCGCAGCCCCTCAGTCCCGCCGAACACGCGCGCACGAAGCAGCTCCGAGACCCGGAACTGATCCCGGCCCCACGCCCGCGTGCGCATGTGCGCCCCTGCGCCGCGCATGCGCAGGACTCGGCGCGGAGTCACGCGCCAGCACTGCGCGCGGGCGGGGTTTCGCGGGGCGCTGGGACGGACTCAGAAACAGGGAATGGCTTGGGAGCGAAGGGACCTTAGCGACCATCCAGTGCCACCCCTGCCATGCGGAGGGACACCTTCCACTGTCCCAGGCTGCTCCAAGCCCCATCCAGCCTGGCCGTGGACACTGCCAGGGATCCAGGGGCAGCCACAGCTTCTCTGGGCACCCTGTGCCAGGGCCTCCCCACCCTCACAAGCTAAGAAGCTCCTTATACCTGGTTAAATTTCCCCTCTTTCAATCTGTACCAATTCACCCTTGTCCTGTCACTCCAGTTTCTGACGAACAGTCCCTCTCCAGCTCCCTGCAGCCCCTTCAGACCCTGGAAGGTGCTGTGGGGTCTCCACACAGCCTTCTCCAGCCTGACTCCACTGGGGAGGTGCTGTTGACATCTTCAGTCCTGTTGACATCTTCACAGCCCTCTGGATGTGCTCCAGTTCCATGGCATTGCACTGGTGACACCAGAACAGCACACAGTGCTCCGTGGGGGTCTCACAAGGGTCCCCTCCCTCACCCTGCTAGTCACACTCCTTCGGATGCAGCCCAGGATTCCAGCTTTCTGGGCTGTGAGCACACACTGCTAGCTCACGTTGTTTTACAGTTACACCAGTCCTCATCAGCTGGTCCAAAACCCAAACTGGGATGACTGGCTTTCAGACAATCATTCAGTGACTCCCAGCAATTTTATTAAAATAAAATTCTCCTATCCAGAAATTGTACCCCTTCACGGAGTTTCATTTCTATAAAATAACCCATTAGTCTGCCTTCTTGATCTGTAACTACCCTGGACTTTGCCGTAACAAACAAGGAGATGCCTCAGTGAAAAGTATCAACATCAAACAATTGAAGAATTGGTTTTTCCCATGTCCCACAGTGTATGAAATCCCCACTTGCTTGTCCAGGCTCATTCACTTGGGAAAAACGGACCATGAGCAGCAGCACCAATATTCTCACAGAAAGATGACCAGAAGAGATGCTTCTGTCAGAATAATTTTCTCCTTTTGGAACTTACAGCCTGGTTTGTTTCTTGGCTTTTAAATCTTGTTTTCTTTGTATAATACATTCTTCGACGAAAACACCACTTCTTTTAGTTAACAGTGAAGTCCCAAAGACTTTCAGGTCATTGTAATCAGAGAGGTTGAAATTTTACTGCTGTTTAACTAAAGTATTTGTATGCAGACTCAAATTTGTCCAAACCTACCAGGCTGAGCCACCATGTGCTGTGTATCTGCACTACTCCAGGACAACCCACACCCTTCACCCTTGCTTCCAAAATTAACAGGAACGTAAACCTGACAGAACTGGGTAATTGTAACACACATGAAGAAGAGACAGTGCCAGTCCAGTTGTCTCCAGTATAGCTGCAGACTGCCTGTCTGGTACTTCTCCCTCTAGGGACAGACATCACAGCCCATTTGTCCCTGCTACAGCTCACAGCCTCGGGGATGTGAAAGGAAACCTTTCAGAGTGACAATTCAGAGCCTGACTGCAGCACACTGCCCTTGCTCCTAACTGCAGATTCCATAGGATCTGCTAGAGCTTGAGGACAGCCAGCAGCTCAGAGGCACTCCAGGCAAAGCCCAATCTTCACACCAGATGTTAGGACACCCCTTCTCCACTCCTGCCTTGTGGTGAAGCATTGGTCAGCCAAGAGCTCCTGCACACCAAGACTTTATTCGCTGAGTGAGTGGATGTGCGGATCCACTGTGTGTCAGCTCCTTTTTCAGCTGTGTAACTTCCCAACTCTTCACTGACCCTCAGTGAACCAACACAGCACAACCACCCACAGACAGGCCAAGTGCAGATGCCTGAAGTTCTTAGTGCCACTGTGAAGGCTCAGGCACTGCTGGACAGAACTGAGTTCCAAACTCCAAGTTGGGAACTCCAAGCACCCTCCAGCACCTTCTGTGCCTCCTTTCATGGTTTTCCCACCAAATGCTTTAACTGCACCAGCACAGGTGTAATCAGCCCCCCATCCAGACCCCACATCCCACTGCCATGAACATCTGCAGACAGGATTGCACACAACACATTTACAGCTGGACAATACAGGATGGCAACTCAACATGACAGTACGAAAGAAAAGACCAAGCTGAACCTCCAACATACCCCTTTTTAATATGTTATTTTGCACTGTGTACAGGAAAACCAAAAATAAACAAAAGGAACTTTAGCCAAACTCCCCTTCCTCCTCCAGCTTTATTGATAGTTTAAAATTACATTTTCTATGTTCTAGGACTTCAATTGCTCTTACCATCTTACTTTAAAAACCGATTACAAGCAAATGAAACTCAGTTGTCTAAGTGATATAGTATACAAAAATAACATCTTGATTTCTGTGAAAATGCATTTATTTGCAACTCCTGAATAGCTCCAAATTGTATATGCTATGAGCACTGATGTCTGGGTTTCAGATTGACTTTGAGATATTTATTCAAAAGCTTCCCATTGCGTTCTGTATCTCCAACATTAACATTCACTGACTGAATTACTGTTACTTTTAGATTTCAGATTTCTCTCTCTCTCTCATGGCCATTAACAGGCATGTGCATCTTGTTTGTTTACTCCCACTCAGCTATATGCTCTAGGTAGGGCCTGATGCAGATATCACTTGGTGTTAACAGCTACTGAGGTCAGACAATCCAAGGCCATTGTAATAAAATAAAAGTTATGAGGAAGTTTAGACACTTCCAGAATTTCTTACCTCCTGCATAGGATCACTTCCCTGTAACCCAGAGAGGGTTTTTGCTGGTCTGACTCAACTCTTCCCACTCATCAATCCCTATTCACCAGTGGCACGGAAAGGGGGTTCTTTAACAAAGCATTATACATAACACCTCTACCAAACTAAACATAAACATTTTTGTAGTTAAATGCAGAAAGTTGATTTTTCCACCCCTTTCCTCCTTTTACACGGCAAGTAAAGCTCACTGGCCTGGGAGTAGCCTCTATCTGCCAACCTTTGGCCAGTGAAGAGGATTCAGAGAAAAATAATACAACCATCAATCAGAAAAAGGAGGGGCGACAAAGGAAAATAATTAGGCTGTAGCTTCAATTGTGCATTCCCGTGCAAGGTGCCCTGACTCGCCGCAGCGGTAGCAGTTGACTTCGCTGGTCTTGCTGCAGTTGATGGCTACATGGCCAGTTTCACCACACCTGCAAAAGCAAAGGAGGTGTCAGAACAGCCACAAACACAGCAGCAATCCTACTCTGCCAACTGTGTTGTCTGCTTCAGTTTCATGCAACACTGGTTCTGCATTCGAGGCTTCTGTTCCTCTGCCCCAGAATTCTTTGACGAGGCAAGTTTGTCTTCAGCAGAGCCATGAATTGCTCCCAAATGATCAACTCACATTAATCATTGTACATGCCCAAATCACTGTACATCAGCTTTGGGGATTTTTGGTGGGGTTTTTTTTGTTTCCAGCTGTACTGGGTTTTGTCTGCTCCCAATGCTGCTGCCTGTAGTTTAGCCTTGTTTTGAGAGTAATTAGTTTTAACTTAAATACACCATGTATTTAAGAGTTTAAATTAGTTAATTAGTTAATATTAGTTTTAACTTAAATACACCATGTAGTTCTCTCTCTCCTTCCTCCACAGAAGGGAATGTTGGTGGCGGTGAAGAACACTGCTCTCAGGAACGTGCAGTTTCTGGTATATGCCTGCACTCAAAAACCAGACAACACTCTGAAGATGGCATTTGAAACCAATTTAACACCCACTTCTATTCAGTTCCCACAACCAAGGCATCTTAAGTGTGTTCCTGCTGGGGCTGGCTGTGCCAGTCAGCTGGGCTGTACAGCTGGGGTTTGTTAGCTCTGGCAGAAGATACAGGGTTACCCCACTGCTTGTGCTACAGCCAAGTACCTCCTGCTACCTTCTGTAAAAGGACAGGGCCCTTTCTCCTGTATAGCTCAAGTGATTTAACACCTGCATTGGGTGGCCATCTAGAAACACATAATGGAATCTGAACTCCACCTTGCTAATAGGTGTTTAAGCCTCAGTTTTGAACATCAGTGGGTAACTGTTCAAAGAAACTGGCTACTGGTCACAGTTTAAGTTGCATTTCCTAACCAAAAGCAGACACAGAATGCATCTAGCACATGAGGTGCATCTTGCAGCTGCCCCCTGTCAGTCCTTACCTATAGCATTTCACTTTGGTGCAGTCTTTTTGAATGTGCCCGAACTCTCCACAAGAATAGCACTTCTGCTCGTCTGCGTGGTCGCAGTCGCGGGCCAGGTGGCCAGGCTTGCCACAGTTGTAGCAGCACTGCTCTCTCTCCCTCTTGGGCTCCTTGCAGTCCTTCGCAATGTGGCCACCTCTACCGCAGTTATAGCAGGCTTCCACAATAAGAAAAACATACCAAACAAGACTATAAAACCTTGGTAGCGAGAGGGACAGCATGCTGTGAACAGGGTGTCCCCTGCACAGCTTGTTCCCAGGGAATCCCTGTACCCTCCTCTTCAGTCAGAGCTCTGCCTGTGGCACTGAAGAGCTGGAATATTTAGTGATACTTACCATCCTCCTGAAGATCACAGTCCTTGGCAAGATGGCCAGACTCACCACAGCGGTAACAGATATCCGGCAGAGATGAAGACATGAACTGGAAGCCTGCTTGAAATGGATACAAGAAAAAGAAAATGCGTAAGTTTAAAGTTTACAATAATTTTAAGAACAAGCCACAAGCTGAAATGACGAGTTAGCTTCACTCTCAGAGCCCCTGGCCAAACTCCTCGACAGGGGTAAATTTCACTGGTTCTTATTACCAATATGAGTCCTCACTTCTTCACTCTGGTCTGCCAGAGCCAGTTTTACATAACACACACAACAGCTACCTGGAGATCTGCTATCCAAACCAACAGAAAAGCACAGGCACCACTCACCTCTGCCACGGCTCCTCATCCCACGGCCACGGCCCATCCCAGTGGGGCACTCCCGGGCCCAGTGGCCAGTACGGCCACACTTGAAGCACTCGTTGCTGCTCATGGCTGCAGATCACCTGTCTGAGCAAGAGAGACATTTTTAGAGCACCTTCTCCTCCCTCAGCCAAAGGCTACATTAAAAGGAGAGATTTAGAGGTTTCCCAGCTTCCCAGCAAAGGCAATGCAAACCAAACAGGACTTCCAGCTAAGTCAATACTTTCTTGTACTGTAGCTGATCATGACCACTGAAACCACTGCAGAGCATTAAGGTTTGCCTCCACTTTGCTTGGAGTGAGGCAGCTTTGAACAGACAAATAAACAGTGTGCTGTGTAAATTTTCCTTTAATTATTCTGTAGCCAGCCTTTACTTCAAGAACTTACATGTTCAGGGAGAGGGAAAAAGAGAAGTAAACCCCTTAAACTACTGTAGTGCCAGACTTAATATTGTTCTTCCAGTAAAGCACCTTCTTCCCTATCCCCAAGAATTAAAAGCCAGTTACTTAATCTCTGCAAGTTATCCTCCTGCTGGTTGTTACATTTTCTCTTGAAGCACCTGCCTGGCAGCTACTACCTCTATTGAGTAATCAGGCTTCACTCTGGAAGCTGTGTGTAAGAACAGGCAGTATTAAACCTGAAGCATTCAAAAGGATATTAGCGTAACATTTCAAGATTTCAGGCCTTTAATGACCTAAATACCAGTTAAACTCTGAAAAGCAAAACTACAACAACCTGTAGCTCAGGATGCATATTCCACTCCCAGGTTTACAAGAAAGAAAATATTTTAAGACATTAAGACAGCAGATACTTGCCAACTACACAGAAGGCTAACTGGGAAAGTATCCTTAGAATGCTCTGGAAGCATCAGACAGGCAGGTCTGTCTGACAGCACAATCCCTGCTTTGCCCATATTGGGAATGGAGGTCAGCACTGCATGAGCAGAGCCAGCCTGCAGAGCCCACTGAGGATATGGCAGGTTCAACACTGTGCTCACACTGCCACACCTCCCCTGAGCTGCAGGGCACTCACACAACACTTCCAGAGCCAGGCAGAAAAGAACAAGGAAGTTACACATTTAAACTGGAGTCTTTTTTAAAGTGTGCTTGAAGACAAGTTTGAAGTACACTGATCTAAAAATTTGCATGTCAAGCTTTGTTTTGATGAAGTCTTCTAAAGTTTAAATACCTCACATACTCTCTCCCAATTCATTCTTAACCCAAAAGAAGTAGAATCATTATCTGGCATGTCTGGCAGTTTACCTGATCCCCCTGCAAGGTAATCCTTCTGCAGCCCTAGTTTATTCACGTTACAGACTACTTTCCCTCCTCCCAGACCCTTCAGCATCCCAGATTACAGGAACATCCCAGGAGCTGAGTCTTGAAGAAAACCACTACAGGAGCAGAACAACACATGACCTCAAGAAGGAACCAGAATTAGCATCCTGACATTTAGCTCCTAAATACAGTGTGTATCTAAACATGAATTGTTATTTAGCTATTTCTGAAGAACCCCAACGTTTCACAAATTTACTGGGGCTTTTTATTCACTCCTCCCTCAAAACAGTTCCTCTCTCTGATGGTCCTCTGCATGTAGCGATTATTCCAACCACAGTAGAGGGCTGAGAATTTAAAATACAAGAGATAACATACTGAAGTACATATCTCTAATCCCCTGTCTAACTTCCAGCTTGACCAGATGATGGCATTTACCCTCAAACTGAAGTTCTGGAGTGAAAGGCTGCAAGAAGATCTGAAACACATCTGAACAAAGTTAAAAGAACCAGTTGCTGGAGCACTTAAAGAGATTCACTTCATTTCACACATAACTAACTCAGTCCTCTCTGCTTCATCTCAATGCTCAAGATTGCCAACTGTCTTCTGAGGACACCCAGGGCTGAGCACTGCCTGCTCTGCTGGCAGCAGCTGGCACTCACTGTGCCATTGTTTATGCCTGTTTTCATAGCAACAGTGTTGACACTGCAGAACAGGAAAAACACAGGCAAAGCCAACTGCAGGAGCTGGGCTCAGGCACAATAATTGATGCTGCTTTTAATTTGCAAGAGGGCTAACATGGGGGTCTCTGAATTATACAGATATTCTTCATTACAATTCTTTAAACAGTTCTCCCATTAAAGCATTATCGAATGGCAATGTAAGAGCTGTTAGAAAAACAGTATGGCACCAGCTGTAACA
The DNA here is from genome assembly GCA_024500445.1 of Entomyzon cyanotis. Taxonomy (NCBI): domain Eukaryota; kingdom Metazoa; phylum Chordata; class Aves; order Passeriformes; family Meliphagidae; genus Entomyzon; species Entomyzon cyanotis. The sequence continues at coordinate 1,570,831 of JAKEPQ010000033.1, read as the reverse complement.
GAACTGCAGCACATCTGAACAGACTTCATTCCCAGCCATGAACGTGAGACTCCAGCACGACGTGACAGGACTGAGTCCTGCTGGCAGTGACCCACATGAAGCACCCACAGAACCAGTCAGGTTAACACATGGTAGAAGACAAATGTCTGACAGGTGAGCCAGACCTGCTTTAGATACACACTGGGGGAGTTTTTATGCCAAGATTAATGGTGGCATACAGCTAGTCTGTCCTTCTGCCAGTCTGGGTCAGGACCTGCAAGATGGACAAAAGGAATCTCAGAAGTTTTAAATCGGATTCAGTTCTTTCCCTTTTTAACTGCCCCTTCAAAAGAACAACCTCAAGTTTCTCTTTCTCTGGTATACAGCAAATTGGCAAAGATTACACAAATCGAACTAGCAATCTAAACTCAAACAGTCTCTGTACAAAGAGTTTTCAAAACTGAGTTTTATTTAAAAACCTCTATCTTCAGAGGCCCCTTTTTCCTCTTGAGCTCAAGAGTAGTGGAAGGTTACAGCTGCCATATAAGTGTGATTACTTGCTGCTCCATCCTCAAGATACCTTAAACACAATCTAAACAGTTTGCCTGAAGTTTCTCTTCACCAGTGTGTTTCCATGTTAAACTTCTGCATCCTTCCTGTAAAGGAGCTGCAACTGCAAACACATTCACCAGAGAGAGCTGGCTGGAGCTGACACTGGTTTTACTTGCCTGCAGCCTAAGAAGCCTTACATGGGACAGAATTCCCCAGCAGTGAGAACTGTAAGGATTCAGTTTTCAGAGAAAGCCAACAGCCACCTTTAAGGAGCAACATCCAGAAAAGGCTGGTTCAGAAGACAAGTCCTTAAATGGCGAGCCTTCAAGCACTTTGGACACCATTAGAGTTTTCAGTTACTTCCAAGAGAAAAAAATGAGTACAGTAAAAACCACCCAAGTTCAAACACTTCTCTATTAGTCAATACTCCTCCATTTTGTGATCACAGGCAAGTTTCCAGCAGCTCCTTTTATCTATCAAGGCCACCTTAAGTAAGCCTCCTGCAAGAAAGCTACCTAAGTCTTCTTGGAAAGTTTTCAGCCACAGCTATCACTGTTTTCCGCAGCTCAGATGTGTTACACAAAGCAGCCTGTCCTGTCTGTCCATGTGTCATCGTCCCCTCCCTCCCTACATACCAGAACTAGATTTTTACCTCACCGAGGCAGGAAAAGTAGGAATGGAAAACAAATTACAACTACATTACTGAGACAACTAGCATTTCTGAGACAGGTCAAATTCTGCAAGATACAGCAAGGCACTGCCTCCTGGATTAGCTCCCAAAGCTTGTCCAGAAACACAAGTCTAGTTGTACTTTCTCACCCAAAACCTTACCTTTCTAGAAAAGGGTAATTTTAGTTATTTACCTAAAAACTCCTTCTACAGAGCTCTGTAAGTGCAATTGGAAGGTGAAACATTATTAAAAACGCGTTTTAGACCTTGTTCTGTGTGATGGCCCCACTGTAAAATAGCAGGGACTGATGACAAAGATCCCTGTGCCACCACAGCACTTTCCTAGGTCAGATCTGAAGCTTTTGAGTGCAGCTTGAGCATGAAATTTCAAAGTGATAGTTTCCTTATAATTCTCCTAGTTGTAGGAAACACCTCTGACACAAGAAGTTTCTTGTCTCACACTCTGAAGGAGAAGACTGCCTTTCTGTGGCTTTACAGTTAATACATATTCAAGACTCTTAGACAAGGAGAGGTGCTATTAATCTCCAGCCTTCATGCACAAGATTCAGTAATATCCAAGTCTGTTTCAGTACTTTCTAGACCTCATGATGTAGAAAACTGCTACAAAGCTCCACTGTAATGCTCCTTCTTTTATGGCTTTTATCACAGATGCCCTCCAAGGAAGAAGTTGTTTTAACAAATTAAAAAAAAACTAACTTGGGCTGCTCATAGTAAAAAGTAAGCTGAACATCACCCCTGAGATTATTCAGGATTCTTCTGGATACCACAGTTCCTTAGGATTCAACAGCTGAACAGAACAGGGGCAACTCTCTTTACTCTACTTACCAGTGCTTCTCTTGACCTACAAGCAGCCCTTGCAGTCGGTTATCAGCAGGACTTCACTCCTTCAATCAAAGGACAGAGCAGATAAAAGCCACTGCTGGAGCCAGGACTCGTAAAGCCCTTCAGCAAGGCAGCTCTGTCACAGGAACACGTTGGGAAATCAGCAGGTCCTTCCCAGGCTGCTGTGACCAACCCACAGCACCACACCTGAATTGGACAAGCCAGCCCAGGGCTGAGCATGGTGAAACCCCAACGTGACAGGAAGCACAACTTGGCTGTCCTCTGAAAGACTGAAAAAGCAGAAAGGCCTCCTAACCTTTAAGTCTAGCATTTAGTTTCAAAAGAGAAGTAAAATTATTACTCATTAAATAAAAATTACCATCAATGAGGAGTTTTTATCTCCCAAGCAACAAGTTGCAAGAATTCTTGAACACAGGACAAATGACTGTCACCAAAGCTACTCAGTATTTTGCAGTTAATTTCCACCTCTGTAAACTAAAAACCTGCTATAGCAGAGTTAGTGATGCTCCTGTCTCCCACTTCTGTTGTCACCAGAACAAGATACAAAATTAAGTATTCTGACCAGCAGGGAGCAATACCCCAATTCTGAAAGAAACTAGTTTGAAAATTCAAGAAAACCTGCAGAAGTGAAAAGCCAATCCCTACTCCATTTGGGACCCTTTAATACATTTCACAGCCAAGCTGACCCAGGACTGCCGAACATTAACTAAGATTCAAGAGGAGCCAGAAACCAGGACACAAGGACATCATGACTTTAATTAGACAAGTAATTCTTGGATAGCTCTGCTGACACAAACAAGAAAGAGAACAAAAGTTCACCAAGAAGTGACTCTGTAGCACTTTCTGCCGATCCATACTAGTTAATATGGAGACGGATAATCCTTACCTACCAAATATGCACATTTTACCATCTTGCCCTTCAGTTTATTATGTCTATCTGTACGAAATTTAAACTTAAGAGTAAACAACATGAGCAACATGTGAGGCTTTAAACAATCAATTCAGCCCAGACTTTAACAAAGTTTAAATGGCAGGTTAAACCTGTAAATCGCAGGATTGTTGCGCAGCCCTGATGAACTCATTTAACCCCTTCACTTTGAGAACAGATGCAGGATTGCTTCTCTAGGCAAGTCTGCTCTGAAGAAGGAAACACGGACTAGGCAACCCTAACGCTGCGTGGCAATGGGATCACATTGAGCGTACAAAGGAAAATAAAACTCACTATTAGGTTTAATAAACCGTCGTGACAATGCTGGTTCCTGAATGAGTAACAGCGGTTACTTGAGAACTACGCCCGACAGGAACTCAAATAAAAGGCCGCCCCACAGCCCGCGATGTGCAGATGGCACAGGCCGTTTTTCCTATCCATTTATAGGTCACATTTGGATTTCGAGCAGGCCACCATCCGTGCCTGTGGTCGGAGCAAACAGTTGCGACACCGCGACCCTCCGGTCTCCGGCAGCGCCTCACACGTGCGGAACCACGTGGTGCGCGGGCCGCGGCCCCGCCGACGGAGTTCAGCGGGGACTCAAAATTCAATTTAAACAGGAAAAAGAACAATTTAACGCACAAAAAACTTAATTCCAGTCCGTTCTCGGCAGTCCCAAGCTCCCAGGACATTCTCTTCCCCGAGCTCACAGGCGGGCCGGCCGGGCCGGGCTCCCCCGCCCCACGCCCAGGCGGCCACGTGCAGCGCTGCCCCGGGCCCGCCGCCCCCCACCCCCGGGCAAAAGGCCGAGTGTGAGCCCCCCCGGGCCGCGCCCGGACGCGGCGAAGCGGCCCCTCTCATCCAGCGCCCCGGCCTCCCTCCCCCGAGCGGCGCAGGCTCCCTGGGCGCTCCCGGAACCCAGACCTGACTCACCCGCCGCCGCCCGCCGCCCTCTCCGGGCCCGCGGCCCTCACAGCCCTCACGGCCCTAGCGGCCCTCCCGCCCCCCCCCGGCGCGCCCCAGGGCCGGGAATGGCGCCCGCGCCCGCTCGGCCGCACTTTCCCGCGCGCTAGGCCGGAGTGCGCCAGCGCCATCACTGTACACTTTCCCGCGCGGTACCCCCGCTGCCGCTCCGGGGCCCCGCAGAACCCCCAGTCGCTCCTCTACGGTTCCCTCGCGGCTGCCCTGCGGTACCTGCGGTCCGGTTCTCCCGCGGCCGCGACCCCCGCACGACTCGGCCCCGCTCGCTCGCTCGGCCCCGCCGGTGCTGCTGCCTGCGCCACACGCGGTGTGCACACGGCCCCACGGCTCACCCCGCCCCGCCGCTGTGCGCACGGCTCGCCGGACCCCGCCTCGGCCAATGGGCGCCAAGCGACGCTGCGGACGGCCAATGGGAGCGGCGGACGGCGACACCCAACCGCGGCGGCCGGAGGGTGGGCGGGGCGCGCCTCCCGCGCGCTGGCCGGGGGCGCTGGCGCTGTTCGCCGTGACTCACCGCGCGCTCCTTCCCGCGCCGCGCACGGCGCAGCCCCGGCAGAGCGCAGCCCGGCAGAGCGCAGCCCCGCGCACACCCGAGCGGCCGGCGGGAGCGTCGGAGCCCTCGGCCGCCTCTCCCCGCTTGTCGCTGCCCGGCCTGGCCCGCTCCGCGCGGTGACTCTATGTTGTACCGAGGAGCCGCGCTCAGCCCCGCTGGGCCCCACTCCTCTGTTCGGCCCCGCTACTCTATCCCGCCCAGACTCCCGCGCCGAGTAGGGCAAAAGCCTCTGGGGCGAAAATCCCGCGCGCCCCAGCGGGACCTGCCCGGGACTCGCCGCTGTCCCGTCCCCGGCAGCCTCCGCTAGCCGGTACTCTCTCAGCTGCCATCCCACTCCTCACGCCGCCCTGCCCGGACACTTGCAGGCGCCGGTGCCGCGCTCGGCACAGCCCGCGGTGCGGGGTCGAGCCTGGGACGGCCCTGAGGGTCGGGATAGAGCCGAGGGGAGCGGGCAGGGCAGCATCCCGCCCTCAGCCGGCCCTGGGGGTCGGGATGGAGCCGAGGGGAGCGGGCAGGACAGCATCCCGCCCTCAGCCGGCCCTGGGGGTCGGGACGGAGCCGAGGGGAGCGGGCAGGACAGCATCCCGCCCTCAGCCGGCCCTCAGCCGCCGCCATCTTGGCAGGGCGCGGGCGGCGCGCAGCGCAGCAAATGGAGGACGCGGGCCGTGAGGGCTGCCGGCGCTCCTTCCCGCAGCGCTGCGGGCTCCGCTCGGTGACCCGCCGGGCTGCCACGGCCACAGCCCCAAGGCTGCAGCGGAAAAAAGTGTTTTGAATCACTGAACAGAATTTGCTCTCAGCCGTTGTGCGTTACGCAAAGCTCAGAAATAATATCACTGCTCAGTTTAGCGTTTTGAGGCTGTTCACATAAATCTCCCTTTTGCCGGGGAACTTTGTAAATTAGGGGCCAATTGTTGCCCCAAACTCACCCCTACGTGGTTAGCGCAACAATTACCAGCGTTACCCACAATTAGTAGTCATCGTTTTGTTTAAATGTCTTTCCTGTTCATCAGGTACTAGAAACCCCCACCGAGCCGCCGGGCTCAGGAATAAAATGTGTGAGGCTGATCGTGGAGACACTTCGGATTGACCTTTCCTCAAGCTGTAAATCTAATACTATAGCACTGTTAAGTTTCTTTTATTAGACTGTGAGTAACAACCTATGTCTTTTCCTCCCTGTTAAGTGCAGCTCGTTTAAGATGGACTTGGGTTTATTTGTGTTTTGAGTGCTGTGTTTGCGTGTCTGTGTGGTGTGGTTTATAATGTGCTGGATTTTCCACAGAAGTAAACGCATCCCGAGTTGTGAAAAGGGGATGAGCCTCTCAGTAAAAACATCAGCATCACCAACAGGCTTTGAACTTGTAATAACATTTCCACCAGTAATAGCATTTCTTCCCATTAATTACTTCTTTTATGTCTACTGTCATAGTCCTAGTCCAGCGTAATTTTCATGGCCTTTGGTTGCCTTGGATACATTGCAATCCTGTTCACAAGTAGTCCCGCTTTTAGTTTCAATCAATTACTGCTGTTTTCAGGTGATAAAGATAAGAAAAATAGCGTGTGTAGCTAAGGAAGTGCTCAGAGCTTATAAATCATCTTTTTTTTCACTGCATGAAAAAACCCGAACAACAGATCAATCTCATTCACAAAGGCTGCAGAAACAAAACCATACATCCTCTTTTTTTTTCATCAAATCTTTACTTCTTCTAAAGTACCAAAACCTGTCTTCTCTCTGAGTCATTGTAACAGGACTTAGGAATTTCAGACAAACAAACCACTTGTAATACAACTTTTCTAACTTTTTCTCATGTTTTGCTAGTTATACTTCTAAAACTGTTCATGAGGCCAGGAAACTCCAAGCTTAATCTAGGTGGCACCTGTAGCCTTACTGTCATAAAAAGTTTTTGTGACTGATACAGCTGATAAATTGCCCTGAGCATATCAAAACTCTTTATCTAAATGAACTTCAAATCATACCTTGGACTCTCCCTTGGTTTAAGTGGAAATAGGGTTGCAACTGTGAGTGAAAATGCTTTACTCAGGAAGTGTTACTGCTGGTGACACATCCATTAATCATCCTCTCTAAGTGTACTGCCTCACATTCAGCTCCAGTGTTCTTATAATATAGGATATTTTTAGCTATGTTTCATTATAATGGAAGAAATTCTTCCCCAGCAGATAGTAAGAGAGTCTTCTAACAGCATTTCATTTGTGTACTTGCCTCAAGAATTATTTTGGCTTGTTGTATCTTCATAAAACTTGCAATTCTTGTTTTGCAGGTTTCTCTTTGATATTTAGGCGAAGGATAGTCTTGCAGTTAGAGAACAAAAGTGAGGAGCATGACATCCATTCCTGGCTCACTTAGTACTTCCTAGAGAAAACAAAGGAGACAGAAAACAAGGTGGAAGTACAAAGTCTTTACATTTCTTCCACACGAGGAAAATACAGTTTTATGTCAGTTCCAGTTTCTGCCCCAAAAATCCTAAGCTTCAAGAGGAATTTGTGAATAGCGGTGCTCAGAGGAGCTCCAGTGCAGTCACAGCTGAAGGTAATCTGTTGTTTCAGCAATTTATCTTTCCTAATATAGACAGTTCTTAGAAGTGGTGGACGAAGAGCCAAATCATTTTAAGACCAAATAAAATAACAAATCACATCTTGCAACCCATGTTGCTGTGTTGTTTTCCTGTGAGTGGTTGGAGCTGTGGGCAGAGAACTGTTCCAGTTGCTGGGTGATTGTCATTGCCTCTCAGCCAGAGATTTCCATTGTTAAAGCAAACCTTACTGCATCTTGTAGGTAGGATTTTGCAAAACCAAGGAGGCCTACTAAAATAATGGCTATGGATTGTTATGCTCTAAATACTTGCTATGCATTTATTCAGAAGGTAAAGTGCTTTTGGAGTATGGCTGAGTTGAAAACACCTCATCATCAGCACAGAACAAGTGGTGGCTGTGTCTCATTCCTTCTCCGTGCCCAGCCATCCCTTCCCCTGACAGGAGGCCACAGCAGGGCAAGAACACTCCCACCTTTCCAAGGCCTGCCTCTGGATGCTGTGCCCCAGCCTATGCAGCACATGGAATTCTAGGGGCCTAAGAGTCTGCAGGCAGCTCTGAGGATTTATTTCTTTGGAAAAGTCACACTCAACCTGCCCTTTGACAGAGGCCTAATAAACCCCCAGTGGAATGAACTGCTGTGCTGAGAAAGGAGAGGCTGGCTCTGGTAACCCTGGGCTGTGTAAATGACAGTTTGGGGAGCACCAGTGGTGATCTCAAGAGACCTTTGAAATGTAGAAGGCACACATTCCCTATATTCCCTGGATGATGCAACAGATAGCAGGAAAGATCTGCCTGATTCTTTTATAAAATATTCATACTTGTATTCAAGCTTCATGGATGAATTATTTCATAGGCTTATATATATGTCTATTTTATTTTGAGAGTGTGTCTATGCTAAATTAGCTATATACAGTCTTCTAGGGTAAAATGAGTCTGGTTGAAGAGAAGCAATCATACTGACTGATTCCAGATGCTTAGTCCATTTTGATTTATTATAATTAGCTGATGAGATTTCCAATAATCACTTATTTAGTGTGTATAATAATACGAGAGTGATGAATTAGCTCATGACTGTTGCACAGACATCCACATTTAGAATCAAGCAAAAAGAACTTCCTTTGCTAACTAAGAACTGCAGCTACACAATCATTCCTCTATTTCTCTAAAGAGATTTATTCAGTAAGTCCTGAGGAATAAAGGGACAAGAATTTACATGGTACAAGAGGGGCCTTCAGGACTCAGTGCCTGGAGCAGCAGATTGGTGTCCCATGAGAATGGGAAGGTAAAACTGCAGATGAAGTCACCATGAGGCCATACCCAACATACCACAGGCTGAGGCATGCTGAGAAAATGTCTCAATAAAATGTCCTCTAAAGCATATTCTTTGTCATGGAAAGTACACACAAACCTCCTTGTGCTGTTCTCTTATTTTTAAAAACAACCTATGGAATAACTTGCTGGGTGCCAGCTGCTCAGCGTACTTTAATATTTTACACTGTGTCCACCTTCCAGGTGCCATTTCCTTTAGTCACACCAGCAGTTCAGCACTGAGCCCTATGTTATGCCTGTTAAGCTGCCCACAGTGTTGAAAATCACAGCAGTATTTGATGGTCTGTGTGGCACTGCAGGATGGCCCTGAGACCACAGACCCCCCAAAGACTGGAGGATAACCTCCATAACCTGGAGTGACAGAGGCACTGTGCTGTCATCACAATATAGATTTTTATGTCTACAGTGTCGATGGAGTTCTGGTGGCCCTCTAAAATGGGACATTCGACTAAAGAGGCGGATTGTGTCATTCTGCTGCTTCTATTTTTGAGCAGTGCCCTGGGCTTATCCAGGACAATGTGGAGCCCCGGTCAGAAGGTGCCTGGATTGTCCCCAGAGTGCTGCGGCTCGCTGGGTCTGTTGTCAGCTGTCTGCCCTCGGGCATCTGCCGCAGTCAGTCTGCAGCCCAGGCTCCTCCCTCGCTTCAAATGCTTTTCGCACTTCTCCCAGCCTCTTACACGAGTGATTCCAAAATGTTTTACTGACGAATGAGTGACCAAAAACCCCTATGCAGTGTTTATTGCAAATGCAACTTAAAATATTAATTATTAATTGAACGTGATTGGACTCGATGAGCCCAGGCTTCCATGATGTTGATGATACCAGTTGAATGCTTGTGCCATTCTGTTTACTCTGACAGGGCATTTCATGAGCTGGGACTCCAGAGGAGGATCAGATCCCACAACTAAACCTTCTCTTTGCTGGACAGTCCTACTGGGCTGTGTCAAATGGATTTTGGAGTCTCCACCTGAGATTCATAACCAGCCCATCTTGTATCAGTGTATGTTTGACATCGAGCAGCTGTACCTGGACACCAAAGGCTTTACTTGTTGAGGGGACATCCCCTCATGGCTATTCCAGTTAACTCTGGGAAGGGAAAAGATTCTTAGGGAAAAAATAGTATGTGAAGAGGGCAGTGGCAGAGCAGAGACACCCAGGTGCTGGAACAGCTTTCTCATGTTTTCCAGAGGCAGCTGGAAGCAGAGAAAATGGACTGTTCTAGGCTGAGCTGACTGAACAGAGTACCAAAGCAAAGCTGCCTTGTCCTGTCCCACTGCCACCGCTCCCAGCAGCAGGTTCCTAACCTAGTTTGGATGTAGCAATCCTCAGCTGGGATCCAATACTGAAATGAGCTCTTTATCTGGACTTGACTAGGATCCAAGTGATTTCAGTAAGAGGAGGCTGAGTCAGGACTTGGCTATAGGTGGATCAGAGCCTTTGCAGTGTCTATTTATTAAATATATTCCATCTGGTGTCCTGTTTGCAACCTGCCAAAGCAAAAGGAATTAAAACCTTACCCCCCTCAACATCTCATTACTGAAGTAATGAGTAGAACTTTTTTACCCCTCTACATTATTCCTGGAATAAGCTGTCAAGCAAGCAGTTGAGCTGTTGCACCTTACCACTACCTTTGCCAAGAAAGATTTAGCAGCATGATAATTTAATGGAAAATGTTATAGCCACATTCCTTTCAGACATAAATTCTGTGCAGAAAGATAGATATCTAATGGGGAAAAATTTGTGTTAATATTACAGTGATTTATCTGCTTTATTGTTTTTTCCAGTGAGGTGTTTTACCCAAAATAATGCAGAGGATATAGGAGAGTGAGCTAAGTGAGGTTATCCCACCTCAGATTGAAATGTGGATATAAACCTGACAGCATCCTTTCAGCTGCATTAAATAATACATAGAAGTACAAAAATAATTAAGAGAAATACTCTTTTATAAGAGATGTTCCCCTAAAGCTGTGCAAAGCCATGTTAGGAAGGAGCAGTGGGAGTAACTCACAGGAAAGGAGAAATTATCTAAGAAATGTAAGCATTACCAACAACAAAAAGATAACTGAATTCCATGGTAATTTCCACCAAGTAACAGATGAAAACAATTGGGCTCTACCAACAGAGATAACAAACAGTTCTGTAGTTCCTAGAATATTTGTATGTGCTAAAAATAAGCATGGCTCACTTTAATTGCATGAGAAGCTACAAGCTGAGGATGAGTAAAAGGTCATAAAAAGGTGCTGGCTTGGAGGTAGAAAAAGCATCAGAGTAAGCATATCACAATTCAAAGTTGTGACAAAGGTGTGTGTGTGAGATACTCTGTTAATAGAGTTGCTTTAATTATGTTATAGGCTCAAAATTGGAGCAATAATGCAGCTGAGGCAGTTTTAAAGGTTCAAAAAAGCTCAGATACCGTGGGGTTCCCCGGCAGTGCAAACACACTGTATTTAGAATTGTAAACGTGAAAATTCACAGGTAAAAACTCCTGTAAGTTGCCCTGACTTCCACTCTTTTCGTGTCAACTCTGTATAAATTAAATAGAAATGAAACAATTTTCTCCTCATTATTGTATCATCATGCAATTTTTCAATGCTAAATTTACAGATCTAATTGTTTGATTCAGCCAAATAGAAAAAATCCTCAGCCTCAATGCAAGCTCTTGATAAGTAACAACATCCTACACACACAAAGCAGCTTTTTCTCCTCAATGCACACAACTGGGTGCTTCTCCTCTTGGGATGTTCCTGAGTTGTTTTAAGGGTTTCAGTCCCAGAAATACAAATGGACATTGCAAAACCATACTGAGGTCCTGGGGTTTCACTGGTTTAAGCAAGACTTAAAGGAAGGAAGTATCTTAATTTCCTAGGCTTCTCCTCCTTAACGTGTAAAATTTAACTTAGTGAACAGCTACCAAAGTCTTGAGTTTCAGAAAAGGATTTATTCATGAGCACATATGGCCTGCTATATAAATTCATAGTTCATAATTCATAAAAGGTGTGATCTTCTCTGTATAAAGAAATAATTTTCTTCTGTTTTCCAGCTTTTTGAATTGATTATTTATAAAATCTTGGGGTGCATTCTTAGGGAATCTAGGAATAGCTCTCTCTGGAACACACACTTGACACTTTCACATAAACTCCTCTCTGGTGTGAATGCAGGAGGGGCTTTCATGGAACATTTGGCCTCTCAGGATACATTTGCCAGAGCACTGTCATCTTTCAGGTCTTTCCTTCTTGTGCTAAATACTCCCAGTTCTACTACTCACTGTGAGCAGTGGCTATTTCTATTCTGTAATGTTGTATGCAGCAGATTTTGTTTCCTCTGATGTTTTTAATTCCCAAGTGGACTCCTGGAGTGGCTGGAAACCCCACTTACATGTTTTGTCTGACTTCAGAATTACAGAGAGTGCAAAAGCCTTGTCCCAAGTGTTGCACGTGGGGAGTGATCTGTAACTAAACCCCTGCCTGGCTTTTGCAATGCCACGACAGGACAAGGTATCACTGGTCCTTCAGAGAAGAGGCTCATAAAGGAAGAATACTACTATTAACATGACAGGCTTGAGCACTCTTACAGCCCAAACTGGCAGAAACCAACAATTAAAAGGAAAGATGTTCCTTCCTGTGTGTTCTGTAGCTTGACCAAGCTGCATTATAAGGGACACAAGTGAAGAGTCACTGCCCAGCCTGCTCAAGCACAGCCAGGGGAAGAAAATGTGCCCAATTAAAAGAGATATGTGCTTGGAGGAGAGCAGGAACAGGTCTGCTTGAAGCATGACTTAAATACTTGATGACTTTTTAATACAAAATAGTAAATGGCTTTTGAAGGTCTTAAGGACTGATGGAGGAGTCAGAGTAAATCCAAGTCCTCTGGCACATGTGGAAATGCTGTTGAAATTCCTTACCCCACTACCTGAACAATGAGACTTCACACTATAAAGGCATTTTTTTCCCCAGTGCTTCATGATTATTTGACCAATCTTATACCACCCTGGGTATGAATCAAAGAACCATAGAATCGTTTATGTTGGGAAAGACCTTCAAGATCCAGTCCAACCATTAACCCAGCACTGCCAAGGCCACCACTGGCCCATGTCCCTAAGTGCCACATCCACAGAAGAAAACAAACATATCTTTTCACAGTCTATCGAATTGTTTGTATGGACTTCAGGACTGCAGCCACTGGGCTTTCAAAAACATCCCTAATTCTAGGTTGATGGTACAACATAAATTGTATAGGACTGGTTTGGAATTTAAGTAAAGCCTATAAAAGCAGATAGCGTCACTTAAGAGAAGGATGGCATTTGTTACTCAATAAAACGGAATAAAAAGCCTGTCATTGCTCAGAAGTATGGCTTGTTTTTCCTCACTGGCATCCTATTTGCTAATATCATATTATGGTAATTAAATATGCAATAACTCATCTTAGACTCAAATTATTAATATTATCAGCAGCTTTAACAGGCACACCTCAAAGTCTTCTTTAAAAAATTCTTCCTTTAAGATTCAGGCAGCTGGAAGTCTAGTCATCATTATATCATAAATAATTGTCTCCAAGGTTAGTCACACTAATGAAAGGAGTCATCTAGAAGGATGTTTTATCCATGGGAGCCTGAAAATGGCACAGTACTGGTATCTAGCAAAAGATAGGGAAAAGGAGGTTGTGTGTGAAATTAGGAGAAAAATCAGCTGTCCCTGAAAACTGAACAATAAACAAAATTATTTGATTTTTTTTTCCTTGCAGAAGGAAGGTGTTATTTTCCAGAAATTATCACTTGTTTTTGTCTTCAGTGTATACCAGGATAAAACATGATCTGCTCTGGCCACGGTTATTTTCCTGGAAGCATCTCTTAGTCAGCTTCAAATTGGGAAAAGTGATAGAAGCAGTAACAAATGGGAAGCACCTCAAGAATGTATTTTCATCTTTGGAGTTGGGAATGACCTTGGGTGTTGGCTGATCCCTCTATTGTTCTCAACATCCGTGCAGTGACTAACGTTGACACTGCAGCGTTCAGAAACAAACACATTCATTAGCCAACTTGATGAGCAGGTTTGTGGGCATGGAGCTCCTGCCTGAGTACTGAAAAGCTCGGGGTGTTTGGTGGGAAACAGAGCCCTGAAGTGCAGGGGCTGTGCTGTGGGGAGGCTGAAATACCCGCGTGGTGTTCTGCTGGGGTCACTGGTCCTGCTGGCTGAGATCCCCCAGCAGCAGCACGCTGGAGCTGAGGGGCTGTGCTCCCCAAAGGGACATTGCCAGCGGCTCTGCCAAGGTGTTCAGCCTGAAGGAAGAACTTAATCAGACAGCTCATCGTTCCTCACCTGCTGGCCATGGGGATCTCTTCACCTTTTCCACGTATAAAGGGAAGGGTTGAGCCCATTCCATTAAATTTTCATGTAATGAAATGGAACCTCCTGCTTTGAAGGCAGGGAAGTGGCTTTGGGCCAGTCCATTAGTGCTGGTGAATAGAATCGTTCATTCTTCCTCATAGCTGAGCGCTGCTGTAGCTGCAGTGTTGGTGATTGCATGGGAATTCCTAGACAAAATTCATGCAGAAAACGCAGTTATTAGAATACATTAGAACACATACCAAGACTGGGACATGCTAGGGTTAAGTTTGTTTATACAACCTTAATTTAGGAACCTTGTGGGCAGAATTACTGTAGCCTTCAGTGAAATAGTTCAGTGCTGCTTTTTCCCTACCTCCTTGGAGTCAAAATCGGGGTTGCTTGCTAATGGAATGTTTACCTTGTTGGAAAAGCTGGAAAATGCACAATGAGACAGGAGACTACAGGGAAGGGAAAGGACAATTTCATGGCTCAGAGAACTGAACCTTGTCCTGGGTGACTGAATTCTACCATGGCTGTATGACAGATCTCCGGTATGATGCCGCACAGGTCACTGAACTTCTCCCAGGTGGTGACAGTGTGTATGTGCTTCATCTCCAAAGGCTCTGCATGTGGGACCTTCAGGAGTGATTGTAGGCAGGTCCCAACTCTAACTCACAGGAGCGCTGAGTTATCAGGAAAGACGTCACAGGAACTTCTTCTGAGCCAAGGGTCATCCTTGGAAATCCTTGAATCAGTTTTTTTTGGTTGTCTCAGTGTTAACTAAGTGTGTGTCTCACCAGGCGGGAGGCCACATTCATCTTAAAAAATGTATGAAAATGATTAAAATTTGGGAGAGTCCCAAGCAACCGATCCCAGAGCCTTCCAGAGGAAAACTCTGGTCAATAATCCATAGTACTCTGTCAATCTTTGGACTGCCTCTAGAGATAGGGGAGCCAGTGGGAGAGATGGCAGCGAGGAAAACAGGGAAACTTCTGCCTTTCCAGTTTTAAAGAGGGGGCACTGATACAGCACAGGCTAAACAACAAGGTTTTAGGGATTGTAACAAACTTCTCACACCAGTATCTCCGTGCTGATCATTGTCGCTGTTGAGCCGCTAGCTGAGAAATGACCCAGGTTCTCAGACAAGGAAAGAGAAAAGGGTGTCTTTATTATTTTGATTTCCATATATTTAGAGTTTTCAGAGGTCACCCAGATTGGTCAGCCCGAGACCTCCCCCTAGGCCCAATTGGCCAAGCCCGAACTGACCTAATCCGGAGAAGTTGTTTGCAAAACATCCAAACTTTATCTTTGTTTATGAAATATAGCAAAATGTTCTCACGAGAAAGACCTGTGCTAGCCACAGATCATAACTTTGAAACAGGGGCTGCTCCAGAAATTGGCATTTCTGCCAATACACATCCTAAACACCCTTTAGATGTGTGTCCTGCAGCTACAGGGAATGTTCAGCTCTGCATCTGCTTCACCTACTTCCCCATCCTCCCATTAGATCCAAGTGCCCTGGTGTTTCATTCCAAGCAGGCCTTTGAAATTCAGCCCAGCCCAGGAGCTGGAGGGGAGCTGTGCCTAGCCCTGGGCACACTCAGCTCGCAGGGGATGACTCCACCCATGGCATCCCCGGCAGTGCCGGCGGTGCTCCTGCCCTTGGTGCCCCCGCAGTGCCCAGCCACAGCCCCGTGCACTATATAATTAATAAATAAATTCACCTGCTATGCAAATACACAGGAAAAAAGGGGAAAAACCCAAACCTCCCAAACCAAGTTTGAAGAGCACCAAACCATGAAGTAACCTCATTTTGCTCAGTCACAGCCCCGGGCACTGCTGGATGTTCCTCCTACTCCTCCCCACCTCCACCTCTGAGAGCTGTGTCACTCTGAGCTGACATCAGCAGTGAGTTCAGCTGCCCTGCTGAGGTGTTGCAGCTGAGGAGACTCACCTGGAATGAGTCCTCTGTAAATCTGCCATTGTCCACACTGCTGTGGGGATCTCACAGCCTGCAAAACTCTCAAGTTCTGCTTCGTTTCCATTTCTTTTTAAAGAATAACTTGATAGAAAAATGACTCCCAAGTAATTATTGTGGAGTGCTTGGAGACTGATCAAATGAATTGCAAGTCAGTGATGTTCTGTCTCTGTATTGCAGTGCAAGTGGAAACACAGACTCCTTGGCAATACTAAACTTGTCAAAATCAAATCTGAAACTCCTGGGGTTTTTTTCTATTTGACATCTCTTTTTCTGGGTTTTACAGAGAAACTCAGGGAAAAAAATACTTGTGGAAAAAGGGTGAGTGAAAACTCATAAAAGGTCTTAAGCAGAGCCAGGGGAATCCCTCTGTACAAACTAGCTTTCCTCCCATCCTGTTTCTGAGAACAAGACCACTGTTCATATGTCATGCCCTTACTTCTGTGTTGTCTCTGAAAATAAGCAAGTTATTTCCAAAATACTATAAAAAGAGTACCATAAAGACTTTCTTTAGCCAGTCACTGGCTTCCCCATCTAGAGTAAATTTAAACAAACTAAAATCACATCCAGTTAAAGGAGTAACTTTAAAGAGCTCTCTTAAAATACAGTTAATCTTATTTTCATGATTATATCCTAGAAAGCCATTGGTCTAACCAGGCCAACATTTTGCACTTGCATTTGGGAGTGTGACTGGATCAGGGGAGTAATTCTATATTTGAATACTGACCAGGCAGAGCCCCGTGGTACATGATGTGACAGTGGTCCATGCAGGGTGAAATCCAGAAAGTGCAAGGGCCCTTTTCACCCTGTTCATACCATGGAGAACGGGATGTGTGAATTCCAACAGATCTGATTTCAAGTTAACTCTGTATTTATACTCCTGGTGCTCATCTGTTCCACCAAGAAAAGATCAGCTGAAAAATGTGATCCCTGTTAATAGGAGCTAAAAGGCTCATTCAGCTCATCAAGTGAAGCAAGCAGAAAGCTCCTGGCAGGGGCAACAGCTGTATGCCTGACCTTTCCCCATTCCCCCTTTTCCCTCTCTGCACTCAGGACCAGGCTCAGGCATTCCTAGGAGCCATGTATTTGGAAAAAGAGAGCTATTTTTATTCACTGTGTGGTTTCTCAGCAGAGAGGTCTTTAGGAATATTTCCTTTCACGTCAATCCCTTTAAACATTTTACAGAGCAGAGTCTGTTCTGGGAAGTCAGTAAATTTGAATTCATGTTTTGAAGTTTTATCATGGCTGGGAATATAACGTGCAGAAGGCAGCCAGCAGGGCTGATGAATAAAGCAAATGCAGGCTGTGTAGTCCTGCTAAAGCTATTACCAGAGTATTTTACATTTTCCGTGCACCCAAATTAAACCCTTTACACAAGCAAAGTAATCCAAAACCATCTGGCACCAGAATTCGGGATTTCATAATGCTTTAATGCAAACCATGTGAGCAGGGTGTCCAGAATGTCTGTGTCAGTGGGTTGAATGAATAGAGGTGAAGAGGATGAACTTTGCAATAGTTTTGTCCAGTTTTCCTGTGTCCAGTCAATGCCTGCTGTACCACTGGGGCTGAGCAGGGATAACCTCTGCACTGTCACCTGTCCCTGCCTGACACTGGGCACTTCTGTGGCTCTGGACATGGAGGAAAAACCAGGATCAGAGAGGAGGAGCCCAACTATGAAGCCAGATGTACAACTCCAGAATAAAACTCAAGAGCCACATGAGTTTTTTCCATCTTGCCACTGAATGACAGTCAGAACTTTTTATATAATAGGTCATCAAAGACCTATTTGGCCCTCAGTATGGAAGAGATGCTTCATCCTCTGCCAGTGTTCTCCTGAAGTGTTTTCCCACCCTCCACTGCAGTTTAACAAGCAGTGGGAAAAACTGTGACCAAGGGAGCTCAGGATCACTTGGAATTCAGGGTTCCTCTCTCCTCCTCTCAGGGCTCAGTCTGACTGGGAGTCACCAAGGGCTGATGAAGCAAACCCTGGTTCTGTGTGAGGGAGCCCAGTGCTCTCAGAAACGGGGCAGGTCACAGCCAGAGTGACTGCTGGCACACTGAACAGCATCAACTCTGCCTCTCCAAAATGTGCTACAAGAGGCTTTGCCATTCACCTTTACCTTTCCAGGCTCCTTGCGGCCTCAGCCTGTGGATTCTTTATTCTTCCCTACACATTTTCTTTGAGGGCATTGCCAGCAGTCCCCTGCACTGCTCACACAGGTCTTGGGCCCTGAGGTCACCACCAGGCCATGCTGGCCTTATCCAGCCTCTCCTGGTCCTCCAGCAGTGTCCCTGCACTGGAGAACAGCACTGGTGCTTCCATCCTGGCCCAGGCTCTGCTGCAGGAGTGCTGCAGCTGCCCATGGAGCCCACTGATCCTGACCTCTGCATTCACCTCCCAGCCTGACCTTGGATCCCCCAAACTCTGGAGCTGCTCTGCTCCTGGCAGCCCTGCTCCTGGCCCTGCTGTGTGGACTGGCCTGCCAGCCCTGGCCCATCCCTGTGAGCCTGTGGCATGTTCCACACTGTGGTTGAAGCCAGGTGCCCCCTTTGGCTCTGGCTGGCCACCTGGGTTGGTCCCTGTGGGGCTGGAGCTGGCTGTGTCACTGTGCTCAGCTTTGGCCTCCCTGCCCTGCCAATGGGCACAGCCTCTGAGCCCCCAAAGGTCAGGAAATCCCAAATTTGGTGATAACAGAGCAGAAAATAGACTTGGAAGGAATCTTCAGTAACAGTGATTCCAGATCTCTGATTATTCCAGCAACCCTGCTGCAAACCAGGAGCACTTTGTCATGCAGTGATCATTTAACCCCTTCAATGCCTGGTCAGTGCAGGGAATTCTGCTGACTGCTTGGGCTGAGGCAGGTGACTGCTCTGCTCCAG
This sequence comes from Entomyzon cyanotis, assembly GCA_024500445.1. Taxonomy (NCBI): domain Eukaryota; kingdom Metazoa; phylum Chordata; class Aves; order Passeriformes; family Meliphagidae; genus Entomyzon; species Entomyzon cyanotis. The sequence goes on along the minus strand of JAKEPQ010000033.1, from coordinate 1,552,244 downwards.
ATCTGTGCAGCAGCACTGCTCCAGTTCACCTGGGGAGCTTTGCAGTGACCTTGAGAGTCACTGAAGCCACTGAAGAAAATCCAGGCTACTCTTCACTGAGTGTTCACTTCTAATTTACGTCAGATTTTAGCAGCACTAAAATAAACTGCAGCTTTCTGCTGGCTCATTAGTGGAGCTCATAATGCATCCCCTGCCACTGCAGCCCCTGGTGTCCCAGGGGTGCTCTGGCTGTGGGATGTCCCTGGTTTGGTCCAGGTGTCCTCCTGGTCCCACGGCTGCTGCCTCTGCCAGAGGCTGGGAGCAAGGCAAGGCAGGGGAGTCCTGCTGCCTTATCAAGGGGAAATGTTGTGGGTTGGTCCCATCCTCTCCTTCAGAGCTGCTTCCTGTGCCACCACCTCTGTGTTTTCCCCAGGTACCTTTTTATGGATGACCTGAGACACTAACCCAGGCTGAGGAGCACAGGAGCACTTCCTCCCCACTGTGCAAGTGTTACATGGTGCTTTTCCTCTTCCCCTCCCATGTCCTGAACATCCCTGCCTCTGTTTAAACCTTAGAAATTCCTGAATTTAGAGAACCATGCTCTTATGGAAGAGGTGGATCCTAATAAGATAGGATTGATGCATCTTTAATGAGAAGGAATTGGCAGACGCCAGATTCCAGTTGCATTTGGAAATGTGCACGATATGGAGTGGGCCAATCATGGAATCCCAGACTGATTCGGGTTAGGAAGGAAATTAAAACCTATCCAGTCCTACCCCTGCCATGGCAGGGACACCTTCCACTATCCCAGCTTGCCCCAAGCCCTGTGCAGCCTGGCCTTGGACACTTCCAGGGATCCAGGGGCAGCCACAGCTTCTCTGGGCATCCTGTGCCAGGGCCTCACACCCTCACAGGGAAGAATTCCTTCCTTACATCCAATCTAAATCTACTCTTTATCAGTTGGAAGTCATTCCCCCTTGACCTGTCACCCCAGGCCCTTGTAAATTGTCTCTTTCTATCTTTCCTGTAGCTATTTTCAGGTACTGGAAGGTCACAGTTAGGTCACCTTGTAGCTTTTCTTCTCCAGGCTGAAGAATCCCAATTCCCTCAGCCTTTCATCTTAGAAGAGGTGCTCCAACCCTCTGTCCATCCTGCTGTGGCTGAATGTGACAGACAGCTCTGCCCTGGCAGGGTGGAGCATGAGAGCAGAGGACTCATCTGGCACCAAGCCTTTCCAGACAACATTTTAAATTAAAAAGAGCTGGTAACAGTGCCAGTAAAGTAATCCCAGCAATTACATTTCTCTGGGATGGCAGCACTGAGGTCCTTATGGCAGCCTCAACCTCCCCTAAGGATGCTGGAAATCACCTGGTGGTGGCTCAGTTGGGCCAGGCCATCCATCAGGAAGGGCCAGAGGAGGGCAGGGATGGATGGAATGTGGCTGTGCTTCCACTGCAGCCTCGGGCAGTGGGTTTATGTAGAGGCACAGCTCCCTCCCCTGTGGGGTTGGCCTGTGTTCCCATCCCAGTGTCCAGAGGGACAGGAGAGTCACATGGCCCTCGAGTGCCTCAGCCCCAGGAGCTCAGGGGCTGCTTGGCATCCACCCTCCAGCCCCTTCTCTGCCACTGCAGGATGGAAATGTGCTTTCCAGAGTCTCAAATCTGCAAACTCCCTCCTCTGGAGCTCTCTCCTTGTCCCTACTTTGAACAGGCCACCCCAATTCCTGCTCATCCATCCTTGCCAGCTTTCCTTTCCCAGTGCCCCCCACAGCACAGGCTATACTGGCATTAGGGGTATGCTGATAGTAATATACTGCTAGGATATTATATCTCCCAAAATTGGAAGGACCAGGAGCTGCTGAAGAGAGTCCAGAGGAGGCCATGAAGGTGCTCCAAGGGCTGGAGCCCCTCTGGAGCCAGGCTGGGAGAGCTGGGGGTGTTCAGCTGGAGAAGAGAAGATCCAGGGAGAGCTCAGAGCTCCTGCCAGTGCCTAAATGGGCCCCAGGAGAGCTGGAGAGGGACTGGGGACAAGGGATGGAGGGACAGGACAAGAGGAATGGCTTCCCACTGCCAGAGGGCAGGGAGAGATGGGATATGGGGAAGGAATTCCTCCCTGTGAGGGTAGTCAGACCCTGGCACAGGGTGCCCAGAGAAGCTGTGCTGCCCCTGGATCCCTGGCAGTGTCCAAGGCCAGGCTGGACAGGGCTTGGAGCAACCTGGGACAGTGGAAGGTGTCCCTGCCCGTGGCACTGGATGAGCTTTTAGTGTCCCTCCCAACCCAAACCATTCTGGGATTCTGTGATTTTATACCAATAGTCAGTATGTTATCACTGATACAGTGATTTTACCTGCACTGTTTACTGGTAATTCAGTAGCTACTTTACTCCAGTTTGTCAAATTAACACCTTCGTGTATTTTGCAATCCTCTGTCTCTAAAGCTGTGTTTCTGAATAGTTAAACACAGAAATAACAGCCAGTTTGTTGTCCCTGCTGCCAGGGATAGCTGGGGACAGGGAAATGTTCCCGTTCTGGGCTCTCCCGCTCCCTGCCCGGCTGGAATGCCCGTGTCTGCCACGAGAGGGAGGACGTGCCATGTGCTATGCTCGAATCCCACCCAGCAGCTCCAGCTCGCAGGAAAGTTACACTCGTTTACATTAGCATTCTATTTTAGATCAGTGTAGCCAAAATCGGTGCAAGATGTTGGCTGACATTTGTAGTCAAGTGTAAGAATAGCTTCTTTTGGGTTGCCATAAACAGATCCCGAGTTGACATAAACTAAACTGAGAGTCTTTACAGAAGTGTTTATACCAATTTCACTGAGTTGGTTGAAACCTCCGTGGAAGATTAACCAGTGGGACCTTTGTGTTTGGATAAACACTGAGCCTGAAATACACTAATTTAGCTTAGAATGGGAATGAAAAACTCTGGTTTATCTTCAAAAGTAAACGGTGCTCTGTATGGAGCAGCAGCTTCACAGAAAGTCCCTCTTGAAGGAGAGACTCCTCATCTGTATTTGATTGTTTCTATTTGAATATTTTGCATTAATTTTTGTTGCTGATTCCGCTTCATCCAGACAATATCTTACCACTGGGGCATTCTGTGAATGCAGCAATGTCTGAGGACAAGGGAGGAAAGATGTTCTAGCACTTGGCTGCTTGAGAACTTTGCATTTAAAGCAAAACCTGTAGCAGAAAAATTTCAAGGATGGTGCTGAGGTGTTGCTGGTTTATTTGCTCAGATGCAGGGGGAAATCACTGTTTGGAGTGGGTCAGGTTTGAAATGTCTGGATCTGTACAATATCTCCTGATTTTTTTTCCCTCCCTTGCTTCTCTCAGTTGAGATCACCCCGTTCCTCCCTTTCATACACTTCCTCCTAGGCTTTGTAATCTCCATTGCCCCAAGGAAATGCAGCTGTCATGATGGTTCACAGATCAAAATTCAGCCTTTAATGTAGCCAAGGCTTGATCCATTAACCACTTTGAAGATTATGACCAAAGCCTTCAACTGGCATCTGAAATATGAGACTTCAGCAGGAGTTAATGAGGCCCAGGAAAGCTGCACAGCAGCTCTGCTGTCCTCAGCAGTGGAATTCGGGAGAGACAAAAGCAGCCAGCACTGCAGCAGGAGGGGAAAATGGGGCGAGGGGGAGCATCAGACATCCCAAGCAAGGTTAAAAGTCAGGAATTTGAGATGAAAGAAGGGAATTTTTGGCTACAGTATTGAACAGACAGAGAAGGGAGCAAAGTCTGGAGACAAAAGTGACAAAAGCTCAGTTTCCCAAATCAGGCAACAGCATCCACCACGACCAGGAGCTGCTGAGAGCAATGAAAATACAGGGAGAGGCTGTCCTGGAAGCAGGAGGATCCACGGTGTGATTCCCAGGATGCACAGGAGCCTCTTGACACAGCAAGGCTCTGGTGATGAAAATGGCAATAATCCAGTTTATGCACCACAGGTCCTGTCAGCCAAGAGGGAATGGAGGGAAATACCCCAGGCTGAGCTGGGATGTAGCAGAGCCATCCCTGTGTTCAGATCTGTGAGGGTTTTTTGAGTGAAAGAAGAACTCCAGTCCTTCAAACTCCTGTTAAAAATAAGCTCATGTTGACCAGCAGAGCACTAGAGAGCCAAAGGTGAACCTTTGTTCCCCTGCTGTTTTCCTGAGCTGCAGGAGAAGATGAGCAAGAAGGAGCCATCCACACATCAATTAAACAGGATCCATTCCACAGCAGCACAGAGAGAGTGGCTAAGATCAAGGATTGATCAGAAATAGTCCAATAAGTTTCCACTGAATCAACATTTTCTGATGGAAAACTCAGAATATTCTGTGATTCTGTCTTGCCTGGAAAAGTTTCAGCATCACAAATTGTTACATTGGAAGTACCAGTTATCTTTTCTCCATTCCATAAATACCAAATGCTCTCAATTGCTGCCCTTTCAAGTTTATTATAGTTCTAAATATGATCCTGCTGTGACCCATTGGAACAGACCAAATGGCAGAAAATGTAAATGGACAAAACCTGCAGATTTAGGCATTAGAATGATTCCATTCAGAGTATGTACAAAAATAACCTCAAATTTTGTTTTCAACTACTCACCTCTACTTGTGCAAGGCAAAGTGAAGTCATTACAACTTGCTTGTGCTCTTCTGTTTTCCACATCACCAGCTGAATGAGCATAATTCCAGCTGAATATTGAAGGAGACAGCCTAAAAAGAAAAATAATTGGTCAAAGTTTTGTGTTTTCAGTTGGGTGATACATTCATGAACAAGCAAACTTTTACCAGCTGACACAGTGAAAATGGAGATGGTCTTGCTCATACAATGAGCCTTAAGTTATTCTTCAGGCTTCCCCACTGAGTTAGGCAGGATTCAAAAATCCACATATTTGAGGTGGCAGGTCCTCACCCTACTGATAATGAGCAACTTTTTTGTGCTAGGAGAAGCACTGGGCCTGAGTTTCAAGGAATTTCTTTCCAGCTGTACGCCCTAGTCTGGGCAACACAGATGAACTCAGTCCCTGAGTTCTGCCGAATGACCTGATGGCAGCAGTCAGTTCACAGCAGGCTGCCAGTGCCAGAGCAATTACATCACATCCAGGCACTCGGTACCCTTCTGGGCAGGGGACATGCAGCTCCCACATGACTTCCAAGAAGTGAAACTCCAATCTAGAATTGGGTATTAACTGCTTACTGCTGGTACTTTTGGTTTGAGCAGGTGGTTCCATTGTTTGGAGCTCACTGCTGCGTCAGGTTTGACTCCCTGTGGCTGGGAAAAAAATGTGAAATGCAGCTCCATTTTGCATGGTGACTTCTGGGGTTTTTTTACTTATTTGCACTGGTTGGGGTTCAGGTAAAAGGGGTAAATGTTTGTGTTGTTTCCCAGGCCTTGACCCACACAAAAACTCATCTTTTGGGTCATATACGTGACAAAAACACATCCTTGGGTCATGGACTCGACAGCTCAAGGAGCACAATGGTGACAATGCCCTTGAGCAGCATCTGTGTCCCCAAAACAGCACAGCCACAGCAGTGCCTCAGTCCCACGGGCACCAAAACCATCCCAAAATGTGGAGTCCCCCATTCCCTGGGCAGCTGTGCTCACTAATGAACTGCAGTGCCTCACATCCCCGTGAGCCCAGATGCAGCTTGTGGTTTATGGATTGCAAACACTTGGCTGCAGAAGCTTCCACATGTTCTTCATCTCCTTGGAGCTGGAATTTTTTAGTCTGGAGCCCTGACATGGCAGCTCCAGCACTCCCTCACTACCCCTGAGCTCAGCACTGCCACTGGGATTGCTTGGCTTTTGTTTGCTGAAGCATTAAGGAACCCTTGTGAGGCAGGATTTGAATAAAGTAAAGAAAGAACCGCTGAGAGAGTCACTGCAAGAGTGACTGCAGACACTGAACCCTTTAACCCCTCCATCCCACAGTGCCACAGCTATTATTAACTTTGCACACAGCCAGCAGAGGAATTTGCTGCTGCTTGTCTGCAGAGAGCTTTTGAGATGCCCCTGTGCTCCTCTGCCTCTGCAGGTATTTGTTCCTGGCTGCCTACAGATCTTTTGCAGGAGAATTTCCTGCAGGGCAGCAGGGAAATGATTGTTAACTCCTGCCAGGCCAGTCTGTAATCTGGAAATGAGCCAGAAATCTTGGATTAATACCAGAATGTCAGTGTTTTGTTCAGGAGCTCTGACAACCAAAGCATCAACCCAGGCCCTTGGCATTCCAGATGTTCCATGGCAGAACACTTGGGAAGTTGGCACCTGCTTTGAGCCATGAGGAGGGAGGGCAGGATTTACCCTTCCTGCTCCCCTGCTGGAGCTCAGGTCTGAAACTTTGCCTCTGGAAAAATTCTGCTCCATGCAGAATGCTTGTTTTAATGCTGATTAATGATTACAACCTGCAAAATGATCCAGTTGCTGCTCAGGATCCATGCAGTGCCCATCTGTTTGATTCTCAGCCCCTGTGGATCCCAGCTCTGGCCCTGCCATTCCTGCCTGGAGGGATCTGGGCTGGCCAAACCCCCAGAGTCTGGATGTGTGATGTGCACACAAATATTTTCAAGTTGTTACTGACGTGCATAGGAAAGGAAATATGGCAACAATGAGAACATGATGCAAGATCCCAGACTGACTTGTTCTGTCTTCAACAGAAATTAAAGCCTTGTTCAGACTTCCCAAGGGAGAGAAACTTTGAGTCTGTTCAGCAGGGAGGGAGGGAAACATCTATAAAAGTACTCTTGGGAGACATCTGAGTGTCCTGGGTGGTACTGACACATCAGCACAGCCTCTTGTTTCTTTTGTTGGACAAGAAAACAGGAACATTTGTATTTTAACTTCATTATAGCTTTGCAATTAGCAGAAGGCAATGTGTTATTAGCTGTACAGCCTCATTAAAGTCATCTGTGCTCACACACATGTGTTTCTTTGTCTCAGCAATGACAAAACCACCCCAAAACAGCTCAAGTTTATCCGTATTGGATCCTTGTGATGGGAAGGTCTTTCTCGGTTATTATTTCTGATTTCCAACGATGATTATAGGTATTAAAAGCACCCATTCAGTGCTAGGCCCTTTAGCATGGACAGGCTGCAAACCTTCAGGAGACACCAAAGAATTACACAAAGCTGTTTCCCCATTCTATGGACATGCAAAGTGTCCCCAAATGCACAATTTGTCTGCTCAAGACATTTGATGGTTTTATTACAGTTAACAGGCCAAGAATGAAGCTGAAGGAAGGGAGTGTTGGTAGCTGCCACTGTCACTGAGTCCCTGTCCCACAACCTGCCCAGAGAGGCTCTTTCCATTTCCTTGGGATCCTCCACAAGGCACAGCTGGTGTATCCTCATGGAAGCTCTTTCAAGAGCAGACAGAGAGTCCTTAGCCAAAACCATTTCCACTGAAATTTCAGAGCTAAACTGGTATATCTTTACAGGTCAGACAATTTGATTTTCTTGGTGGTTGTTTATAACCTTCAGGAATAAGGGGGCAGCAGGAGATTTGGGGATTGGAGACCACAGCTTCAGAGAGTCTGTTGTTTCAGGGAGTCTGTTGTTTCAGGGAGTCTGTTACTGATTTTTCAGGCTCTCTGTGCATTCAGAGAGGAGAATGGGAAGGGCAGAAATCCCATTGGAGCAGCAAACCAAAAAAAGTGGACTCAGACCTAGACATGAAGTTCACAAGATGAGCACAGAGTGACACTAAAGGTATAGATCTCCTACCTTTAGGCATCTGAAGACCTAGGAATTACTGGGCAGTATTAGAACAGATTTCATACCATTCATGTCCATCTCAGAAGGCTGAAGATGTCCCCTGGTTTCCTTTCAATGCTGGAAGGAAATCCAGAAGTAAATTAACCTGACTGGGGCTGTGGGGTGAAACAGTGGCTGAGCCACATGGAACTTAGTACGTTCACATCACTGAATCTGCTGTGGATTTAGTGATGATCTGTGTGTTCCTGCCTCAAACTGTTCCCTTGAAGCTTTCCAGCAGCTCATCAGGACACTTCTCCCCCTGACAAGGGGAGCTAAGAGGCTCAAAACATGGTAATAAATTAAAACTGTCAGAATACCTAACTCTTGATTTGGGGAAGAGCTGCACAGAAGAAATAGCTCCAATAAATACATTATTTTATACTCTTATCTGTTGGTTGAAGCTTTATACACAACCTCAGCAAACTCGGGCAGTAGCCTCTGGCAATGCAGGGTTGGTAGAGAGTTGAAACCCTTGTTTAATAAATACACTCCTCTCGGGTCAGAGCTCTCCATCCTTAGTTCTGGATCAAAGACCAACTCTCCCATTTGAAAGACCAAGTGAAATGATTTTTCAGCTGTGAATTACTCAAAAGAGGGAGTAGAAAGGAAAGAGACTTTAATGCTGAGATAAAAAGTGTTGCACTCTGGTTACCAAAAGTGTTTGGCCTGAGAGGCTCTCAGTGACTCTTGGTTCACCAGGCTGAGGTTGCTTTGGGATGCACTGGTTCAGCTTTAATGGGGTCACTGCTGGGGTGGCACAAAGCCCTGGGGTTGGGTGTCACAGTTCCCCAGGGTCAGCCCTCCTGCTCTGCCCACCTGCACCAGCCAGACTCTGCTCCCTAAACCAAAGAGCTCCTAACTCAAGATGGGGCAAAGCTCTCCCCTCTGGCTGTCTCTGCAGGCATGGAGAAACAGGAATGTCCCCGAACCACAGGGGCTGAGCCTGCAAAAAGCAGTGACTTTGTGAAGGTCACACTGCTGTCACGCTGGCCTGGCTCTGGCTGGGAGCATTTCCCTCTGCAAGGTACACCTCAGAGCTGCTGCTATTTGCTCTTTGCATACACCATAAAATATACAGGATATGAAATGGGGAGATGCAGGAACAGCTCCGAGGGAAAGACTTTCCTGATTCAATCCTGCACTAAGCTGAAAGCCTCACTCGGGTGTGCTGGGTGCCCTCAGTATTTCACCAAGGAAATGACCCTCCATCTCCTCTGCACACTTGGCTGAAGGCACAGAAGTGCCCCAGAGTGCCCCAGAGTGCCCCAGAGGCTGGCCTGACTCAGCAGCAGCTCCGGCCGTGTCAGACAGCCTGGCTGAGGAGCAGGAAAATATGCAAAGCAGATCAGCAGATCTGCGAGAGCCCTTGCTGTAGAACGCCCGGGGGAAGGTGTCAGTCGGGACTGAGCAGTCTGGAATGGCCGGGCGGCTCGGGCAGTGCCTGAGTCAGGCGGTGACTGAGCTCTCCCGTGTGCCAGAGGCGCTCCGTGCCCGGGTGGCAGTGCCAGCCTTGAGCGGAGCTGCCATCCGCCTCTCCTCCCTGGAATAATGCAGTGTCACATAGCCAGAGCTCTGCCGCGCAGGGGATGCGCAGTTCGGGGTCACCGGCGGCATTTCCATGGGTGTTTCGGACAGGTCAGCCCGATGGGAGAGCAGCGGTCCTGCCCTGAGCCGTGGCTGTGCACAGCGAGCAGCCCGCAGCGGCTGGCAGGCTCTGCAGGAGCACTGCTGACCCCCCCGGGACCGACGGTGACACTGGGGACACTGCTGCCTCTGCCTGCCCTCTGCTCGCGTGACAACCGCGTGGGCTGAGCTGCGGCAGGTTCCTCCTGACTCACCTGGGAGATGTGCGACTGAGCCTCGTTTAACCCGCTGGAAACTCAGCTCTTGGCTTGCTAGACAGAACACACTGCTGCTGCTTACCGGGCACCTTCCTCTGGCTGAGGAGACCCAAGAGTGCTTGGATGGTCTGACTGAAAGCCTGCAGAGAGACCCCAAGTGTCCCCAGCAGACCAGGAGAGAGGTTTTGCAGTCACTGTCATCATTGCAAATATCAGGCTGGCACCAGCATGGAGGAATTGAAACGTTCAAAATGATCAGAAGCTTTTCATATCACAAATTGGTTTTCTACTCTGTTCTTCCAGCTTAGGGAAATCTCACTTTCATTAGTGTTTCTTTTGTTCTTTTCCAGGAACTTCTATTTTTTGTATTACAAACAGCAAGGAATGAGTGAAAAAAGTTCAGGCTGTTGCTCATTTGAACTCAAAAATGGCAAAAAGTTCCCATTCCCACCTGTGTGCTACTCTTGCAGTGCTGTACAACCTTCCCAACCCCCAGCTGGCTTCACTTCCCACCTCCTGGTGTCCTTGAGGAAAGTACTGAGCAGGACACCTGGTCCCCCTAAAGTCACACTAAAAACTCAGGGGTCTCTGGCTTTGTGTGGAATTCTGTGGCTCTGAATCTGTGCAAGAAGCACCATGCTGAGATGTCTGATTGTGAGGGTCTGAGGTGATTGTGAGGGTCTGAGGTGATTGCATATTTCAAATATATGACTCCAGAAAAATAAAGTTCTATTCTTACTAAGTGGTTAAATTCTTACATCTGAAACTTAGCTTATTTTAACTTTGATTTGAATTTCAAAGTCCTGCAGAAAGCAAACCCCCTTGGCTTTTGGAGCCTTCTGCAGAGATGGGAGTGAGCCTCACCAGGAGCCAGGCTGCAGCAGCAGAGAAACTCAGCACTTGCTCCCAGCTGATAAGAGAGGAGATGCAGCCCAGGCCCTCCTCCCACCCTGCCACATAAAACAGGCCCTGAGCATCCAGGATCCAGTTTCAGCCACAAAGCACCGGGTCCTTATCAGCACCGAGGAGTGCCTTTGTTCCCATCCTGGCTCTTGACCTGCGTCAGGAAGGCAAATCTGCTGGAGAGCTGCCTTGCCTGGGTCTGGGGCATGAATGAGCAGCTGGGCAAGTCTGGAGCCCTTTTTCCAGCCACGGCACTGGAATTGCTGGCCTGATGTGAGCACTGCACAGCACTGGCTCCACTGAAACTGCTGCTTGCTTAGCAGGATCTGTACCAGTAATATTTTACATCTCCAGTACGTACAGAGCAAGTGCAGGTTTTTCAAAATCCCAATTATCCCCACCTTTCCTGCTGCCCCATGCTCTTGGGATGCTGTGTTTGTCATGCTGGCAAGTGTAACATCCCACACTCTATTATTTACACTTTACAGGTGTAAAGTAGAGCATGGCATCCCATACTCTATTATTTGATAAGTTACACCACAGAGAATTCATCCATGGGAACGTCATGGTAGAGACTAAACCCCAGATTGCTTCACCACAAATCTTCCTGCTAACTCAGGTGTAACTAGGGACTGGGAGCACTCTGGGGTCCTCTCCTGGTTTTGCCTTTGAGCTGCTGAATTGCTCTCAGGGCACTTTATGAAGCCCAACAGCTGAGTGCTTCCTGCTGCACTCCTGAACTCCTGACACCCCAGCTCACCCCAAACTGTCAGAATCACCAGAATTATCCTGGTCATCAGTTTGATGAGGTACGAAAAAAAAGTAGAGTTCTTCCTCTCCAAAATGATATTACTTCTGCATCGTTTTCAGACTCAGCCCTGTCCCAGATGTACAAAAAAATCCAGTTTTCTGCTTAGCAATATGGGGTGATAGCTCTCTTGTAAAAAGGAGAAAGGCTGCTGATACTTCCCAGTGATGTCATGGTCATATGGGAGTTCACTCCTCTGCTCAGATTTGGTTCCTGGTTTCCAGTGTCTCCTCTATAAAGCAATTTATGTTACATGGAGACTCCAAGGGCGTGGGAGCCTGTGTGAGAAAGGCAAACAGAATGTTAACTATTGCATCAGCCTCCAATATCCAAGTGACCAGGTACAGCAATTGCTGTAAGAAATCCAGGATTTGGTTGAAGTTATTTTAATTTTGTTGAGTATTAACCTACAAGAATGAGGGCATAGGGCATATTTTAGTCAAGAGGGTTTGCAGTTAAGTCTATCAGAAGATAAGAGATGCAAAAAGAGAATAGATATTTTGATTCTGAAAAAGAAATACATCTTAAGGCACTGCAATAAGCCATCTAAAATTAATTTATTTGGCATATTTGCTCATTTTAGTAGTGACATCCTTCACTGCAGCCAGGATTCTGATTTGCTGCAGACATCCAGGGCTGCCTGGCTGCCCTGCCCCACTCTGTACCTGCACTTCTGAAAGCATTTGCCTTCTTCTGAACAGCATAAACAGCCAGAAATCAGACCCCCAAAGAGAAAGAAACCAAGTAAAAACACTGGAGCAACACTCGAGAAGCAAATCCAAACCAGTTACAGAGTGGTGTTGGTAGGAACCTGAGCTCCTTGAAAATGTAATGCCTTTTTCATCAGCAAAACAATTCAGATAATTTCCCTGCACACCAAAGATTAGGTCAGAGGTGGTACAAAGTGCATGTTTTTAATGAATGTTCAGTTTATGGAGATGTCCAGATCATGATACATCAAAAATGAGGGGTACATTTCTTTCTCTGTATAAAGAAAAACTTGGGAAAATAGATACTGAAGCGTTTTGGCTGATGACATCAATGGCAGGCACGTTGTCAGCTGTGATCTGGAGCTGCATGTAAAAAATGTGTCAAAGAAAACCATGGATGGAGCAAAAGAGCTCTGAGAGCTGGGTCTGCTCAGCATTTGACACATGAGCAATTTTTCTCTCCCAGTGAAACAAGAGAGAGGAGATCACAACCTCCACAGTCTGAAGTAAAATCTTCATATTGAAGGAATTAATGTAAAATGATTTGGCTCTGCTTATCCTGGCACACTCTGTACTGAAGAAAAAAAGAGAGACAAGATCTTCCATAAAGTAACTTTAATAAAAAATGAGAGTCCACTTCTTTCCCGAGAGTCCCCAAATGTAGCTGCTGCAAATCAGAGTGTGGATACTCTCAGCCCCTCTGAAAAATGTAATTAAAATTTCTCTCTCTGAAGTTGCAGGACTGACTAAAAACCTTTGGATTTGCACTTTAATTATCTGCACCCTCCACAATTATCACAATATCATTGGGTTTAAACCCTGCCTTCTGCCCAGTGCAGATTCACAAATTAACGGTTTTTACCATGTCCCAAAAAAGAAATAATAAATCAACAGATCAAAGAGCAATGTGCCTGCAGGGACATGTCAGGGCAGGTAGGAAACTATCTCTTTTTAGAGATTAGTCTTAAAGAAGCTGTTTGTTGGTGGCAGCTCCATAGATTGGGGGTTGAATGAAGTCCCCTTGCATTGGAGAACAGAGCAGAATTTCTGTTTCCCCTGATGCATGGGGCTCACTGCCTGCTCTACAAATATTTACATGGCAGGAGCTTAATGCTCCTTGTGTGTCCTGCACTCAGGGACTCCCTCTCCATATTTCTTGCTGACAGAAATGCAAGAAGAGGATGAATTATGACCAGCAGTGGTAACTCAGCCCTCAGTGCTCCATCATCTGAGCAGCACTCCTTTTTCTCTCTGTGACTGCCTGAGGCTGCCCTGTGGACATCCTGGCACTCCTGGCTGCACTCCCTGCCCAGCACAAACCCTTCTGCACCATCCATCTCTGGAAAAGGCTGCCATGCACACACAGAGCTCTGCATAAACACAGAGCACACTCACAATCACTCCTAGCAAGGAAATGTATTGAACAGGTTGTGATATGTCATCATACTTTGGGTCTCAGCATCAACGGGGATTGTGTTGTGGCCATCCATGCTTTCCTGTGGAATATTCTCCCCAAGCAGGGCAGAGCCCAGTGTGATGTCCCACATTTTCTGTGCTCAAATCTGCTTTGGAGCCAGTGCAGAGGAGGCCAAGGTGATCAGAGGATGGAGCAGCTCTGCTGGGAGGAAAGGCTGAGGAGCTGGGATTGTTTAGCCTGGACAGGAGAAGCTTTGAGGTGACTGAATTGTGACCTTCAGTGCCTGAAGGGAGGATGGGGCAAGAAGGTTTAGCAGAGTCTGGAGGGACAGGACAAGAGGAATGGGTTTGAACTGAAAGAGAGAAGGTTTAGGTTAGATATTAGGAAATATCTAACCTAACCCTTGAATGTGAGGGTGGGCAGGCCCTGGCACAGGGTGCCCAGAGAAGCTGTGGTGCCCCTGGATCCCTGGCAGTGTCCAAGGCCAGGCTGGACAGGGCTTGGAGCAGCCTGGGATAGTGGAAGGTGTCCCTGCCACGGCAGGGTGGCACTGGATGAGCTTTAACTTCCCTCCCAACCCAAACCATTCCCTGTTCTGTGATTTTGTGCTTCCCAATGCCAGCCACACCCCAGGCTGTGCTCACCTCGGGGCTGCTTGCTGTGGACAGTTGTCCTGGGTTGCAATATAGATGTATTTAAGTATTCTACTACCACCAGCTGTGGGCCGTTAGCTGTTATCACCTGCTAATGACCCACTCCGGATGACAGGCAATGGGCCATCAGTTAGCTGTTATCAGCTGCTAATGACCCACCCCGGATGACAGACAATGGGCAATCAGGACCCACCGTGTGACTCATGGACTTATCTCATCCCATTGTGGGATGCTTTCCCCAGGAGGGAGGAGCCAGGTGTTCCCACCTGGATATAACCTGGCCTTGGAACTGCCTGAGCTAGCCCTGTCTACTGGGTTCCCAGAGGACAAGAGCTACCACTGGCTCTTCAGCTGGAGACTAGACCTTCACAGGATCACCGCTTCAACTGGACTACTTCAGTTGGACTGCTACTACCACCCTAACAGGGTGTTAGGTTGTATCTGACTTTGTCAGTGCTTTTCCTTGTATTATTTCATTTATTTTTCATTTCAATCTTGACTTGTGATCTCCCACTGGTTTGTTTTCAAACCAATACAACAGTGCAGAGCTGCTCCCAGTGTCCCAGAGAGAGGGAGCAGCCCACCCCAGCATTGCCTGGACTTTCTGCCTCGAGCACCTTCTCCAAGCCCTGCAGACCAGCTGAGAGATTTCTGAGATTGCTGTGATATTCCTGAGCTCTCTGCTCACTGCTGTGTCAGCTCACCCTCCCTGGCAGAACCTGTGTGCACCCAGAATGTTTGAAACCAGAATAATTAAATAGCAGATCAGACATTCCCTTCACAAATCACCATTTCTGTTCCACCACTTGAAATGAAAAGAGCAAGGCAATGGGATGTGGGCAAATTGCCAGTTTTTGACTCATCATTGAGCCTGGATCTGAAGCACTTTCAAGTAGGTGTCTCAGGCTGCCAGCCAGCTGCAGGAAGAGAAAGCAAAGGCTTTGGGTCATTTAAGGAAAAATCTCGATGAGAAGAACAATTCTATGGAAAATTTACATCAGCATGAAAGACTAGCACGTTTCTCACTTCAGTTGTGCTAGATGTGATGAGACACTGCAGCAGCACAGCAACAGCAGCTCCTGAACTCTGATATTCACATTGGGGGTAGATAATATCACTTTTCTTGTGATTTCTTTTAGGAGTTTGCTAACTGGGCCAATGAAAATGAAGGGTTTGTCAGGAATGAGGGGATCAAGGAGAACCAAGAGGAAATGTGATCCAAAGAGTACCTGAGAAGTGAGAGGATGAGAGCACAGGAGGTTACATGAGGTGTGTTTTTCCAGTCTCTTCCCATTTTGTGCCTCAGCAGCTCAGTGAAGGCAGAACACTCCCTGTCTCTGTGAGAGGTGGCATCAGGGACAGTGGCAGCACAACCCTGAATTAGGTGAGCAAACATGAAATACTCAGTGCCATCTTTGCCAAGGAAACGTGCTCATGGCACATGATTTGCCCAAACCAGTTTTGAATATGGCAGGAATAAAAAATCCCACCATAACCTTCTTTCTGCAGTGGGGAAAACTGACAGGCAGCAGTTGCTCTCTTCAGATCTCTGCTTTCAACTTGTTTTACTCTGCATTTGTTACTTATGAAAGGACAGAGAAGCTGCCTTGTAAAAGGTTAATTTCCAGGCATTTTCAGTGTTGCACACACTCTGTATATCCCGTCCCTGGCAGCATTCCTGCTCTCCAAGGGCAGCTCAGTGGTGTCTGTGTCCATGGCGAGCCCAGTGCTTTCTGTTTGCCTGGATTTACACTCTTTCCAGGCAGCAAACCCCGAGGCTGCCAAAGCTCAGATCAGCAGCGAGGTGCAGCACGAGGGCAGGAGGGCAGCATTCCCAGCTTTTGGAATTTTCTTCCCTGGAGGTGCAGCAGGAGCTGCACACGGCAGGGGCTGAGCACTCCACTGATCCATCGTGTCACCTTTGGGGGATCAATGCCTCCGTACCCTTGTTGGTAACTCCTTGGAGCAGTCACTGTCTGCTGTAACACGTTGCCACAGTTACAGATCCCAGAATAGTCGGGATGAAGTTTCCCAATCAGATAAACTGGCAACCCTTCCCTTTGTTCTCTGCTGCAGGGCCAGAAAACAAAAAAAGTAAGTTCAGGCAAGGCGATTCAGCCAGATTTATTCCAGCTGGACAATGTGGGAGGGAAAGGTAAAAACCTGCCGGTCACTCCCCAGGGCTGGGTGAGAGATGTGCCCTCACTGGTGTGACACAGAGCGGGAGCTGCAGCTCTGTGCGTGTCAAACGAGCCACCGCAGCTCGGCAAAGTGACCTGGGAGGTGGCAGGCAGCAGTGTCCTGCTGCCAGCAGCCTATTCTCATTTCCCCGCTGAAGCCAGCCTTGCTGCCAGCAGCCCTTTCCGCAGGCAGCCCGCTCGGTGCATGCCTGGCCTGTTCCTGGGTTCCTGCCCCGAAATCTCTCGGGTGTGTTGCGAGCTCTCGCTGCTGGCAGTCTGCTCGCACCGATCTGTCGCGGGACAGCGCTGTGTGCAGCTCTGACCCCTGTTTGCCTGTCCCGAGCCTCTCCCGGCTGCTCTCCCCGCTCTGCTGAGCTGCCCGTGCCTCTTTCCCGAGCAGGATCCCTGCAGGTCAGGCTGGCTGGTTTGCCGTGCCAGGGTTTGGCTCGGGCAGCAGCGTGCTGATCGTGGCTGCAATTCCTGCCGGCAGCACTCGCGATCCGGTTACACTCGCTGGCGTCAGGCAGGCTCTGCAGCCCGCCGCGAAATACTGCAGCTAAAAATAAAAGGACCGAAAAGCCCGAACCCAAAGAGAGCGGGATTTTAAAATTCCGGGGAAACTGCGGGAAAGGCTGGGAGAGGGGCACGGGCAGCCCGGGGGGAAACAGCAGCATTTGGGGGCAGTTTGAATGGAGCCCCTGGGTTTGCCTTGTTTAGCTGTGACACCCTGTGACACTGCCCGGCTCAGCCTGCAGGTATTTCGCTCCCACAAAGAATGCACTGGAGCCCTTTGGAGAGCACAGCCCTTGCCGGGCTCAGCTCTCCCTGCCAGCTCCTCACTCAGCCCTGCAGTCAGCCTGGCCAGCAGTGCCTTTGGATTTCCCTGGGATGCAGAGCTCTCGGCTGGACTGGCAGGGTTTGGGGACACTGCTCTGGTGAGTCCCGGTGGGACCTGATGGGGACAATGGGGTTCACAGCTTCTCGTTGTGTGGAAGGTTCATGGAGCTGGGAATGCAGGCTGGAGGGTCAGCATGGAACACTTGCCGAACCTGCTTCTAAAGGTGGAATTAATTCGTCGTGGAAAAGCCCTGGTGCTATTTCTAAGGGAAGGTTTATGAACTTTGTCTAAAGAATTTGGTGGAAATGTCCACATTTTCTGAGGAAAAATCATAATCTAATAATCTTCGAAATTGTCATTTTGTGTTTCAATATTGAAACAGCACAGGGGTTAATGTTTCCCAGGAGCAAAGCTGCACGTTGAAGTGCACCACTAGTGACTGCCCTTTCCCGAGCAGCACCCTTCCATCCCAGGGCTTCAGCCTGCCTGCCTTGGACTCGTTGGTAAAAACTTCCTAGATTTAATCCAAGCCTAATGGCAGGAGGCTTCATTTTTGCCTCCTTTCTGATGCTTTGAAACGAAGCCCACAAGGAGTGTGAAAGTGGATTTCCCAAGCAGCCTTGTGTTTGCTCAGCAATGCATGTATCCCATGCCCAAGAGCAGTCCTGGGGCTCCAGGGGCACCCCAATTGCTGCCTGCTGGCTCTGCACTGCCAGCTCCTAGCGAGGCTCCGTGGAGGTCAGGAGTTCCCGAGTGATGGCTGAGATTAATGTGAATTAGGGTTTTCCAAGTGTGCCACAGTTTAATCCTGGCTCTCATCAGCGTTTGTGATTGCTGCAGTTCTGCTGCTGCACACGGACAGCTCAGCCCTGCTGAGCATTGCAGAGTCTCCTCTGCAGCAGAGGCTCTCCCAGGGGGTGAAGCAGAGGGGCTCAGACCTTGGCCTGGGATGCAATTGGAGATTTGCTTGGGTTCTTCATGGTGAGAACAGCAGCTCCCTCTGTGCTTTCCAAGGGAACCTGGAGGTGAGCTCCTGCCAGCATTAGCTGGGTGTTTAAAATGGTATTTTAAAAACCACAGGTGTTTCTCATGGAACCACAGAATATCCTGAGCTGGAGGATATTCCCCAAGGATCATTGATCCAACCCCAGCCCTGCACAGACACCCCAACCATCCCACATGTGCATCCCTGGCAGTGCTGTCCAAACCCTCCTGGAGCTCTGGCAGCCTCAGGCTGTGCCCATTCCCTGGGGAGTCTGGGCAGTGCCAGCACCCTCTGGGGAACAACCTTTCCCTGATCTCCATCCCAAATCCCTCTGACACAGCTCCAGCCCTTCCCTGGGTCCTGTCCCTGTCACAGAGTGATCACTGCCTGTCCTCGTGGGGAACTTGTTGGGGTTCCTCCCTAATGCTTAAACCTCTGCTGTCCCAACTGTGTGACCCTGACAGTATCTCACATGCAGCATTTTATACTGTTTAATAGTATAGCTGAAATGAAATGCTGAAATAGCATAGAACAACTTAAAACACAATTCAAATATTTAAAAAACTGTCATGCTAATTTACATTTCTTCATTTCCCTCATTAATTCTGTAGAAGAAATTTGGACCTATGTATCTGAATTTACAGCAGAGGGAAAGCTAAAGGAAGCATCAGGCAGGCTGTTTTGCTGTGTCTCAGGCTGTGTGTGTTCGAAACAAAAACCAACTGAAAATAAATATGCAAAATGCCTGTTATTTATGTATATCAGCTTGGCAGGTTCCTTTGTAGTTTTGTGGCACATCAGGTTTGCAACTTAATACTTGATTAGGGCACCTTCCAGTGAGAGGTTCTGAGAGTACAAAGAACAGTCACCCATATCCTCTGCTGGAAAACAAAAATCCCAGGCTTTCTGATGGCCATCCACAGGTGGACAATATCTGGCAGCAGGTCAGAAGTTGCAAGAAAAGCAATAATATCCTCTTTTATCACCATCTGTGTTAGCCAGGACATTCGGCACACAGGAAGGCCTGGAGTTTCTGACTCTTAAATTCTTCAGCTGCCTCAGAATAGTAATTTTTCTCAACTGCCTCAGTTTTGGTGTGTCCAGGTTCTCTCCTTCTGTGTGTCCAGATGTGGTGAAATCCATCCTGTAAAAATCAGTTGTAACTTGTGTTGCATGAAACCCTACCCTACCTCTTCTTAGACCTGAAACAGAGGTCAAGACAAAAGGTCTTTTCCATGAAATTCCATTCTATGGAATGCCAATTCCCCTTTCCCAAATGGGGAGCTGGGACAGACGGTGAAGGAACCTCAGCAACTTCACTGAAGCTCCTGGGAAGCTGTGAGACACAAGCAGGCTTTGGTCCCAGGAAGATCCAGGGTAGGACAGAATGATATCAAAACCATCTCATGTTCAGGGGCAGCAGAAAGGCAAAGTTGTGAAGGAATGTCAGGATCAGCAAAAATGAATTGTAGGAACCTGAAAGATGCTCAGCACAGCCCCAGAGCTGTTTCAATGAGGAAACCAAGAGGTAGGAATTCAACTTATCGACTTTCTTCATCTTATCTTCTTCCTGATGTACCTCCCAAGGAAAGATTAAAGGAGTCTAAAGTCCCATGTAGAGCCTGAGCTCTTGCTCTGCCTGTCTCAGATGTCTCTGACAGCACAAGCAGTGGGGATGAGGAGGATTTGGGCAGCAGGCAGGAGTTCCTCCAGAGCTTTGACACAAATGCTCCAAGTTTCAGGGCTCTGGCACTTCAGCTCCCTCTCAGCATGTGTCAGGACAGTGGGTCAGACACATCCTCGACCAAAGCAATTCACTCACTACATTTGAAGCACTTGCTTGGAAGGCTGGGCACACTGCAGCTTCAAAGAAATAGCTGCAAAATGTTTAACAGAGTAAAATTTATTATTTTTTCCTTCTTAATTGCTATTTTATCCATACTGATGGACAAACAGAATTGCCTTAGGGCAGAGACCCAGCATGAAAATTTGCAGCTTGCATTTACATTTAAGAATATTTACAACATGAAAATTTCTGCTGGGCACTAATAAGCAAGAGAAATCAGGATTTTATGTCTGACAGTCAGGTGGGCATGGCTCTCTCTACCATTTGGATGAGCAGTGTCAAATGTATGTTCTGTTCTCAGGCAGCTTCCAAACCTGGTTTGCTGTCTGTAAATGCTTCATGCAGCTCCATTTGTTGTTCAGGGCTTTTCCTCTGGGTTGCAGCTCTGTTTCACAGAAATCAGCTCAGTTTTTGTTAAAAGAGTTGCCTGACACAAGCCAGGTGTCTCCACCTTCATTTTCCAGCAGCAGGTGCTGGGAACAGCTTCAGTGTGTGCCCAGGCTGCAGCCAGAGCCACCAACACCCTCAGTTCTTGCATAGAAAATCCCCCAATATTGGCTGAAAATCTGCAGTGTTCACTGACCTCAAGATCAGCCCTGTGTTGATGTATTTTAGGCTCACCTTGATGATTTGTGTTGATGTTGTTGATGTATTTGTGTTGATGTATTTTAGGCTCACCTCACACTCCAGCAGAATTAGAATTAACTCTCCAAAAACTTGGGCCAACTCACTTTTCCAGCTTCCTGAAGTCCTTAATGAAGGGAGCAACAGAGTTAATTTTGTATGACATCCTTTATTTTAGTCTGTATTTTATGGAATGATTGCTGGAGCAAGTTGGATGTGTTGCATCTTGAGTATTATTGAAGCTGGAAAGCAGCCAGAACAACCAAGGAGCAAAACTTCCAGGCAGTTTTCCATATCTGCAGTAAAACTCAAGTCTGCAGCAAAGTTATCTAAGGAATTCAGGCTGCCAACAACAAATGGAAAGGGAATGACACAGATATAAGGGAAAAAAAAACCCCTGAGGCATTTTATGATTTTGGGCAGTTTCCTGCAGTTATATCACTGCATTGCTATTATTCCTCAGCAAAATCAGAGTCCACAGCTTGGCCTTGAGCAGCTCCACTCCCATTCCCGTTCCCTGGTAAATCCAAGGGAGCTGGGAGAGGTGGATCAGCAGGGATTCCCCACCCTTGCCCATTCATCCCAGAGTGAAATAGCCAAGGACCAGAATGTTGTGGGTATTTCCCAGTATTTTAATTACTTTGTGCCTCAGCTTTGGTACAGTTTGTTGAGTATTCCATGTTGGTTTTTGGGTTTTTTTTAAGAACAAGGAGACTGAGCTTACAGGGTTTTGAATGTCAGAATACATTTCCAGGGGGGAAAAAACCCCATTGCTCCACAAACAGCTAGAGTAAAGCAGCTTCACCCAGATTTCTGTGGTCACATCCCTAAAGCACCTCTGCTCCCCATAAATGAGGGGATATCTTCATATCTCATTTCAGGGGCAAACCTCTCACATTCTGGGCTAATTCAGCCCCAACAGGATACTTGGGGCCTGAGCTCTTTCTTGCCTTCAGCTCAGCGATGAATATGATTCCTTTTCCTGTCTCCAGCTGCTGACTTCCAAGAACCTTTAGAAAATTAATTCTTTTTGAGGCCTTGACTCATGTGTCAAATATGTCTGAAATTTGGAGCGAGAGATAGACTGAACCATTACATAAGCTTCCTCTCCTTAGGAAAGCAACCTAATCAAGCTTGTTCCATAAACCCTCCCCACCCAAATGACTGGGAATGGAGGTTTTCTGCAAACACAGACCTGTGCCAAACAACAGCCATCAGAACCCCTTTGCCCAGTGTCCTTTTTCTTGGCAGAGACTCCTGCTTGTGTTGGACAGTGGAGCACACATTGTCCTCTGGTTTGAAGGAGGAGTTTGGGAGTTAAATGTAATGTCAAATTCTCTTCCCAGTCCAAATCCTTAATTAACTACCATGAATCAGGCTGGAGGAGAAAGACTAACAAATGGAAGTGTATTAAGCTTTTCCCCCAAATGTTCCATTGCTGTATTTCCCCTCTAAGCTCCAAAGCCATCCTGTATTTCACTTCTCTGACAGGTATCCCATATCTCCTCAGAACTGGAAGCACAAAGGCTGGGATGAGAGCTTTGGGCATTGTCTGTTGGATGGCTGCAGTTGGCTCTGGTGAAGGCAGCACTCCCTCAGCTCCTGCTGGCTCCAGCCTCTGTTGGAGTTGATGTGGTCATTGCCTCCTTCATTTCTGAAGCCCAGATGTGACATTTTTCCTGTTTTTTTCGTGTTCCTCTGGTTTGGATTGTGCCACAAGCTGGGGTGCTCCATGAGAATATTGGTGATCTTTTCCTGCTGACACAGAGATCCCACCTCACCCTCCTGGGGAAGCTCTGTGGGGTGGAGGTGCCAGAGAAAGCCACGAGGAGCAGCAGAGCTGCTGGCAAAGCCCAGGGGTGGAGCAGCACTCACCCCAAAATGAGCTGTTCCCTCTGCCCTGCACTGCTCCCTGCACAAAGCCTGCTGCACTCACAGGTCTCCCCCAGAAGTTGTGTTGGGCTAATTTCATTTTGAATCACAGTGCACTGGGAGTGTCATGGAATACTTGTTTATTTTGATACTCAGAATGAGATTAACTTTGGCAATCAATTCAATGCAAGCAGGTTCAGTTTGACACTCAGGTTTAGGAGTTGCTCATTTCCATCCCACAAGGTGTCCAGAAGTCTCTGCTTAAAGAGCCTCATGTCTGAGGGTCCTTAGCTTGTCCCCTCCTTTGAATATTTCCAACCAGGAATCACTCTTTCCTTGCCTCAAATATTTTGTTGCCCTGGAGTGTAGCAGGTAGCAGGAAGTGTCAGGGGGTTGAGACAGAAACCTTCTCCCTCTGGAGGCTGCAGAGAAAGATTCCAGAATTCTGTCACAAGGTTTGCTTCTATCTTGTCCCCTTATTCACTTGCAGTGCAAGAAAAAAGTAGAAATAGTTTCATAAACAATGTGGGCTTTTTGCAGGATACATCCCTCTGGTGCTCAAACACTCTGGTATGTGAAAGGATTGTTTGCTTAAGAAAAGCAAAACAAAAAATGCAAAGTTTTGGCAAGCCCTGGTTTTGCATGCCCCAAACCCCAGGTAGGCACCTGCACAAATATTGTTTGCATACAAATAAAACTCTGTACACAGAGGTGGAGCAGCAAAAAAATCTAAAGGCTGAACCAGTCTATAGGAGCCAAATCCCAACATGCCAACTCTTACAGGGTTTAATTATTGAACTAGTTATTGAAGTGACTGTAATGAAGGAAAAAGGAGAATAGCCATTTTTGCTGAATGCTGACAAGCTCACACACTCACACTGGCACTGCCCTGGCATTGGGAACTCGTGGGCTGAATTTGAGGCAGAGGTATTTTTAGCTGCACCTGTAGGTTGTTTTTGCTCCTGTAAACATCTCCACACTCCCTCCAAGCTCCCCACCCAGTGTCTGCACAGCTGATGGAAGCACCACACACAGAGCCATCCCCAGAGCCTGTGCCAGCAGGGGCTGAACAGGGAATTCTCCAGGATTCCCAGTGTTCTGTGCTTTTGTCAAACCAGGGAACCTCCAGGTGGAGGATCTAGGGTTTTAGCTGCTCCTGGTGGAGATGGCAGACACCCTCCCTGGAGCTGGAAGCTGCTGCAGACCCAGAGGTGATGCTGGACTGTTCTTGGCCACAGTGCTCCCCACTGCTCCTGAGGCTGTGTTGATTCCCTCTGGGAGCTGAAGTGGAGCAAAACTGCTTGAACTAAAAACTGAATTTATCATACCAGGACAACATTCTCTTCAGCTGAACTAAATTGTCTTCCCAACTGCTGGCTTACTTTTTCTCACTTTCACTTCTAATCAAATACACAGGAATAATTTCACTGGTTTCACTTGAATTTATGTTTGTCTACCAGCTGATTGATTGTAATCTGAATTGCCCTCACCTAAAACAGCTGGCTAACAGCTTGAGTATCCTCCCATAGCTTTCATACAGAAAATGATTTCACCTTTTTTGTTAGGAAATCTGTGGTGGATTTGAAGTGAACTTTGCAGTTATGAGAATTAAAAGACATGGAACAGTTTTGGGTACAGAAGCTTGAACCTTCAGGCAGAGAAGCAGTGCTGCTGCGTGGAGCAAAGGCTATCCCAGACTTTCTGTTACAAATCCTGTGCTTCCTGTGCATTCCAAGAGCCAAACTCCAAGTGCTTGGCATTGATTCTTTTCCTGGTGTCTTGTCTTCTTCCCCACACGTGGAACAAGCCAGAGGCCACAGGGGAAGGAGGGGCAATGATAGCAGGATGGCAGCAGGAAGAGGATTGTTGCTGAAACTGAGGAAAAGGGGAGAAGAGTCAATATTTCCATATTTCAGCTCAAGCCCAGAGCCACTGCCACTCCATGCTAACCTGCATTTAATCCTGCAGCCTCCTCCCCACTTTGCCATGGCTTTGGCTTGGAGCAGCTACTTATCAACAGCAGAATCTTTTCAAATTGAGCCACAGGAAGATTTCTTGTGACGTATTTGCCTAAGTGCAAAGGGCCAAGTGCAAGAATAAGGCTGATTTTGCAAAGTGGGGAAAGCCAAGTGTGTCAGGCTGAAGGTGCTGAATTGCTCAGCACCTGGAGCCAGTGGGGAGCAGCAGCAACAGCAAATTGCTCCTTGAGGTTCTCCTTGCCTTGTTAAATCAAGTCAATACTTGCTCAATGATCAGAATCTCTCCCAGTTTCAATCTTGCTCTGGAGCTCAGAGGAGGAGGAGGCTCTGAAGGCTTCACTGTTCTTCTCCCAAGAGCTAATAAACAGGATAAAAATGGAAGCAGGAGAGATCTGCCTTGCCCGGGGATATTATTGAAACCTGGTTACATGGAAACTCATTTTTACCTGGCGATGGCAACTCCCCATCTGAAGTCACCTGTAGCTGATGAGGAATTCCCTGGGTGTACCACATTCTTCATTTACCTCTGGGCAGATAGCAGGAGAAATTACATGTTAGTGAGGGAGTTCAAAAGGGAGAAAATGCAGGGCAATTAGAGAGCCCTTTCTAAGCAGGAGATTAATTCCTGCCAAGCTGCATTCTGGGATGCTGGGATCAGCTCCCAGTGCCAGCAGATGACATCCAGAAGAAGTGCAAGGCTTTGATTTTGAAATTATACACATAAATATATACACACACATCTATATTTGATCTGAGGGAAGATTGCAATCACTGTTTAATCAAAGGTAATGTTTTCAAGGTGCAGAAGGAGCTCTGCTCTTCAGACAATATATTAAAGCTGGATAGACCTTTATAAATCTTGTTTTGTTGTTTCAAAATGTGGATATCTTTTTATTTTGTACAGTATATCATATATTGGTGAGTACAGAAATACATGCTTACTGTCCTGGGGAAGCAATTTAATGCATGATTAATTGGGGCTGTGTTAGCTGTGAAAAGCATTTAAATACCACAGTTAATTTTACTCATGGACTGGAGACAGCTCTAGTGCTTTGTGTGGAAACACAAGGTATGCAAGAGACCCTTGGGACAGTTCTGTGTCCCAGTTGAAGGTGTTCAGCTCACAGGATAAACAAACAATGCTTAGAAATAGGCAGATCTTGAAGCCTCTGTGACAGCACTGGCTGGAGCAGCCAGAAGGGGAATTTCCCCAATCCCTGCAGTGAATTTCCAAACCAGGGGATGTGCAGCCTCATTGGCTATTTCATCTCTTCCTCTGCCCCAGATGAACTCCTTCCATCAAAGTTTCCTCCCCTTTTAGGAGGAGACTTTGAGGGGCAGGTGATGCTCTGGGGGTGGATTGGCACGTGCAAGAGGGGATTCTTGCCACAGTTTTATTACTGAGAAAATACTGCTAGATTGCATTTCAGAAATTGATGTTCTGACATCCTGAGATTAAAGATTTGATAATCATTACTTTCTCCTAGTGTATTTGAAGGAACCTGTATCTGAAAGATAGTAATAATGCTCAAATTCATGATGTGCTACCTTATTATTGAATAATTATTTTTAGAATTACACAAGATTCATTCCTCTAAGAGGAGTTCAAGTCAGTCTGAAAGCAGTTTTGTGCCTGTGAGTGAATCAAGGGAAATCATTCTCTATTGTACCCATAAACCATTTCCCTGAGGACACTGGGATCCCCAGGGCTCTGGGGTCACATCAGGGCAGTTCAGGGTCCTGCTCCTGAGTTATTTCCTTTCTCCTGAGCATCAGGAGCTGCAGCCAAGGGATGCAGGAGTGCAGCCGAGGCAGCATCAGCTGGGGAAGGTGGCTGCAGGGAGAAGGGAGTGTTTCCTGGGGCTACCAAAGGCAGGGCTGAGCAGCTCCCTCCGTGCACACAGGCAGAACTCAATTCCCAAATGGAGATTGGAGGATCCTGCCTTGCTGATTGGTGCCATATCCACCTGCCAGAACAAAGCTGTGAGATCCAGCTTGGTGTGGAGCTGTGAAAAACCACCCCAAATGGGACTGAATTCTCCCCAGGCTCCCAGCTCAGCTCCCTGCTCAGCTCCCTGGGGTTAATTGCTCTCCCATCTTGGCAGCCAGTGCTTCCCACTGCTCCCCAGCACCTTTCTGAAGCTGCTTTCTCTCACAGAAAAGCATTCTTCTTTGCATTTGAATTCCTTCACTATTCCCAAAATCTTGCAGTCCTTTCCTCAAAGCCTCAAAATCCCCAAAGAATGCTTGGCTTACCTTCTCCTGGTCCCTTCCTTACCCAGTTCTCCCTACAGACCCAGAGCTGAGGGGATGCAGAACAGCCTCAGCTCCACCAGAATGCAACCAATTCACATTGGCTCAAGAGCTGGTGGAACTGAGCAAGAGCAGATGCCACTTCTACTCAAAACTGATCTGCTTACAAAAGGGCTTGTGGGAAATTTATTATTTCACCAAAGGATTACTGGAATTCTTGAGTGCAGGCTAATGAAGAAGTACATAAAGTTTTACACGTTTTAATCAGAAACTAGTGCAATGTTGGTTATAGAATTGTCCACATTCAAATGTGGTTGTTACACCATTTTTGTTAAGACTAAATAGATGCCATGGCACAGAATAAACACTGATATGTGATTAGGATCCCTGGAAATGGAAGGGATTACTGACTAAAGTGTTTATTGATGGACAAACCTACCAGAGATGAGCCATGGAGTCTGCAGGACCATCTGAAATTTATCCTTTGTGCAACCTGCACACTAATCCTTCTTATCCAGTGCTTGCCTCTCTTCTTATTTTCCACACCCACCATACCTTTATATTATTAACTATTAATTCATATGGGCAATGTCCCTCAATGCTATTGCTCTGTGCCCCTTTGATTGTGCTAAACTGCTCCAAGCCCCACCTTTTTGGGTCCTGCACCTCCGAATGTGCATATTCAAAATGAGGATGCATATTCAATAGAGACATTCTGTCTTCAAAAGCCAGTTTTTTACTCTCCTGGTTTCAATTACACACTAAATACTGAGATTATAAAAAGATATGATCTCATTGCTGAAGCGTCTCCAACCAGCAGTGGATTAAAATTGTTTTTCTGATTCAATGAGCAAAATGCAGCATTTCACTGCTCTTTTGAACCAGGCTGTGGAACTCTTCATGCAATACCAATATTGGTATCTTGTACACCCAGATTGTGCTGGATTTTGAAGGGAACAGAGGGGAAATGGAAACATCCTGGCCACGTTAGCAGAGGGGTGGTGATCTCTCTTCCCTGCTCCAGGAATAAGACACAGCATGTTCAGCTCAGGAGGGAAAATTGTTGGGAAACTGGGAATTTGTGATGCTTGCCTTGTCCACAGTAACTTGTGAGCAAAGGGTGACAAGAAAGCATCCAAAGAAAATGTATTTCCCAAACCTTAGGGCCAGAACCTAAGGCCAGAGACTGAACTATGCAGTAATTGCCATTAGCAGTAATACCTGAATGATTCCTACATCATCAGCATCAAACCTCTTCAAGTAAATCTCACTGGAGTCATCTGAAGCAGAAATATTTAGAGTGGCCCCAGGGAATATGTGAATATTACATACATTAAAGCTGCTTTCTAGGCTGACATTCATAATAACTTGACTGTTGCTTTAACTTGATCTCCCTGCACAAAACCTGACAGGACCATTGTGTGATCACATCTTCTCTTGCAGTGGAGCAGAAATTGCAAAGACTCAACTGCAAAAAGACTCTTTATGGATCTGCTCTGAAGTAAACACAAGGATAATACAAAACATTCAGATCCTCTTGTGTTCCTATGATTTCTCTGCTCACAGTCCCATAAATTATCACTTGAGGGGCTTTTAAGATTCTGCTTCAGTGGAATTTATGGGGCAATATCAAAAGCAAGGGAGCAAGTTAAGAATGAAACACAGCCTCCCATCTAAGGGTAGTGTTCAGGGCTGAATTGTCCACAGAAGTTGTAATTGCTTTCTAGCAGGAAGCAAAAGATGGTGAATCTCTTTCAGAAGTAGAAATTAGTCACTCACAGCTCAAAACCTATTCATATGCAAAGACTGCTCATCAATAAATTGCAGCTGCTCTCAGAGGCTGTGTTAATTACTCCCTATACCCTGAAAATAACTGCAAACCAGTAGAGAATGCTTATGTGTATTTGTCAAGTTAATTACTTATGTAAAACTGCATCTGTTGGATGAGACTGACGAAGCTCATGATTTTCAAATATTTCCTTGGCCCACAGAGTGATTACTCAAAATGTGTTTCTTCAGAAAGGGAACTCATCAAGGATCTTTTGACAAAATGCTTTTTCATTGGAAAATGAGATGCAAACCCAAAAGTTTTGCATGGAAACCAATTTATTTTGGTGCAGCTTCTGTCAGGGAAGGTCTCAGAGTTCTAACACGAAGTTTCTGGTTTAGATGAGACATCCCTTCATTCCAAATGATCACACAGTCTAGGCCAGTTGCTTGGAACAAAGAAGTTCCAGGATTTTGCTCCTATTTTTAGGTATTTAAACAAAGTAAACCAGTTCCATCAGGAGAGACTGAAAGACACAAAAAAGAGAAAAAACAGCCACCAGAGCTGGGTTTGGGTCTCCCACTTGGTTCTGGCACACACCAAAGAGCCTTTACCCCTAATTTTTGTGTTTTGTTGACAAGTTTCAGAAATGGTCTTGGCTTCCTCCTCTAGAGCTGCTCAGGTGGCTCTTCCCCAGACCTTCCACCCTGTGGAAACAGCTGCTAATGCAGAAAGGACTGATGTGCAGATTCCAAAGGCAGTTGCACTGTTGTGGCACTCAGGGTAGGAACTACAATATATTCCATGATTACAGCTCAAATCAGCCTGGATTCCTCCCATCAGAGAGAAGTAGTAGAAGTAAAACAAATTTTCTTCAAAGCAGAAGGATCTTATTGAGCATTTTTTATCCAGTTTTCAACTTTCAGCCTTTTCTCTCCTAGCACCATCCCCTTTTGTACTGGGTAGAATCCAAAAGAACAGATTCCTCCTTCTCTAGTGATCTTTTCTCCTGCTGGTCTGTTGGAGACATCACCAAAAAGGAGAGATTAAACCTTTTTTGTTGTCATTTTGGTGGCTAGCATTCTGCCAGCTCTGTAGGCTCTCAGGGCTGAACAGCTGGAGAACACCTTCAGCTATAAATTTGGTGCTGGGATTACAGAATTAACCTCAAAAAGCACAGGCTGGATCCCAAAATATCCCGAGGAAGAAAACTACCACAGCAACAACAAAACCAAGGAAAACATATGGAATTGGGTGTGTGTGTATTTATTTGATTCTCTTGAGTCTCCCAAATTCAGGGAATGCCATTTGCCTTGGGGAGCAGCAACTTCTGCAGCTGCCTGGGAATAAAGTGTTCCAGTTCCACCACCTTCCCTCAGTGACCCACTGGGGCCATCCCTCAGCAATCCTTCTGCTTCTTTCCTTCCTGAGGGCTTCATTCCTGATGCTGCTTCCCATCTAACCTCAGCTGAAAAAAAAAATCAGTTTGAGTACTGAAGGAGAGAAGGAAAGGTCTGACTGCCTTGTGAAGTAATGACCTGGATGGGAATAGCAGAGGGAAAGGAAAATGATGAGAGAGCTGGAGCTGCTGGGTTTCCAAAAGATCACAGGACAGAATCACTCTGTGCCTGGTAAAATCATGAGAAATAACCACAGTGCACTGGCAGAGTTCAAAGGGATTGCTCAGGGAGCATGGTCTGCTCCTCAAGCCAGACCACGATGGTATCAGGGATGAGCCACACTGCTGAGCATCTGTGCAAGAATTTCCCTGTGCAGGATCAAACACCAAGTTGTTGTTTATGCCTGGCTCCAGCAGATCAGAGCTTAAAGCAAACAAAAACTCCTATATGGCCAGAGAATTCCGGATAAATTCCATGTAACTTTTAATTTTGAACTTTCCAGTGGAAGCCTTCAACAATGGATTTGGAAGCAATGCTAGTTGGTGTTCTTCAGATCTCCTGGAATGTTATATATTAACAGTGTTTGATTGTCCTTCCCATTAAAGACAGATGAGTCAAAGTAAAGAAAACTTTGGGCAGTTTGGAACTGCAGTGTCCATCACCTTTATTCTCCCAGAAACTGCTGCTTTGGGATGCATTTTCAGACATTTGCAATTTTGAATCAAATAACCTCTATAAAATAGTGTCAGGGGAGCAACTGTAACTACTGCAAGACCACCTGAGTGTGAATTTTGTTCCTTCTTTTGTTCTTCCCCAGGCCATGGGGAAAACAGGGCTGCTAGCCAGGGAAGTGCAATGTTCATAACATGATAATGTCACTCATGCTGAGAAGTGAGGAACTCTTAATTTGGGTTCTGTTGATGTTTTGGACAGCAAAAGCAGACTATTTATGCTGCAAGCACATTAGTGAAACCTCCTAGGCAGACATGGGAGATACAGATATTTGGAACAAATGCACAAATGCTATAAATGGTAAGAATGACAAAAAAATTAAATCAAAAGCAGTTCTTCCTATTGAAGAAGGACATGAAAGCAGATGCTTTTGGAGAGCCTGTCCTTCTGTGAGGAGTTTCTCTACAGGTTCCTGAGAGATTTTTCCCTCTTCATTCCCCACATCCCATGGAAAGAAAGGAGGCAGATGCCTCAGAGGAAGGAGCATGTTTTTGCAGTGGGACGTTCTCCTGCAGGGTGCAGTTTCTCGTGCAGGGACACCTCCACCTGCCTGGCCCAGGGACATCAGTGAGCTTCCCTCTGCCCTGATTGCCATGGCAAACTTGGCCTCCCATCCACCAGAAGAGGAATAACTCTTCTGTAGTTGACTCATGGCTGCAGGGAGACCTTCATGTGCAAATAGCTCTGTTTTCTGCTCTAATATGCTCTACAATCCTTCCTGTTCAAAGTGGGCTTTTTGTTGTTTGCCAGTGTCTCCCTCTTCATTAACACAGTTTGCAGTGTTAGTAAACATCAGAGATCTTTTTCTTGTCAATATTACAGTTATGGCCAATGCTGGCAGGAATTCTGACTTATGAATTTGTTTCACATAACCACTGTGGATGTCTCATTAACAGCTGGAAGTGTTGAAAGACCAAGGTCTCCACTTCAAGGGTAGGAAACTGACGCATGGGCAGGCTGTGGACCCTTCCTGATCAGAGCATTTTCCAAATATGTTCCAGAAGATTAGAACTGAATCCTCCTTACAGTAAGACCCAGGAGTCTTGTGATGGTTAGCTTATCTTTGCTTCCTCCTTTCTCACAGAGGGATGGAAGGGTTAAGTAAGAACGAAGAGCACGAGTGAAAAGTGGAGATTTAACTCTCTCTAAGGTGGCCTTTGCAGCATGACTGACCTTGCAGAGGCTCTGAACCTCTGGGTGCTGCTTTGGGCACAGCTGGAGCAGCTGGTGGTACCCATGGGTGGGCAGGGGGTCTCTGTGCTCAGGGGTGGCAGATTTGCCCTGAGCCAGATCTGGTGAGATTTGCCTCTCCCAGAGCCCAAACCCATAGACATCTACAAACCTCCCAGCAGAGCTGGGGGTTCCACCTCAGCCTTTCCAGGTCAGTGTCACCCAGTCCTGTGACTTCCCTGAGTCATGGCAGGGCAGGGATTGCTCTTGAGAGGGTTTGAGAAGCTCCAGCTCTGGACAGGACAGAGCAGGACAGGAGAAGACAGGAGAGGACAGGACTGGTCAGGACAGGACAGGACAGGACAGGAGAAGACAGGACAGGACACAGGACAGGACAGGGCAGAACAGGACAGCACCCCTCTGGAATGCTGATTTCCCCCTTGCTGTACACTACAAGCAGCAGCAGGAGCAGTGAGGCTGGGACAGAACAGAATAACCCAGAGTGAAATAGGGGCACTGAAAGAGCTCTTGAATTCGAGCTCAAGGGAACTTGAGAGTGGTGGTAACAATCTGAAATATCCTTATCTTCTGGGGACAGCTGGGGGAGAGCAATGAACAGGACTGAACAGGATTATGTATTTTTATTTGAGTGTAATCTCCCAGTTTTGATGTGACGCTTTGGAAGCTGCAGGTGTGGCTAACAATAGATATTCCCTGTTACTGCCTTGCTACTTCCCACTGTTCCCCAGCTGGTTCCCACTATCACTAACAAAGTCATTTTGCCATTCTTGGAAATCTCTTTCTTGCATTTAACCTAATCTCAGAGCTAGTAAAACACTTAAGATCTGCTAATTTCAATGACTCCCTTGAGTGACTTGACTACCAGTTTCTGGTAGTGCCACACTTTGAGCCTTTCACAGCTTTAAATCCAAAACCTTTGTAGTTGTTGCTCATTATCCTCTAAAATTTGCCATGATATTGTTGTATAGAGTTTTATTGTGCATTTTATCATAAAACCACATGATTTCCTTATTAACACATAGCTCTATGAAGAGAATTAAGTGGCATGAAGCATTACACTTGAATATTCAGGTACTCTGGAAAAGAAACCTGGAATTAATGGAGCTGGATAAGAAGAATAACTCCAACAACCAGGAGCTAGGTCAGGCTTCACAGCCAAATGAGGCTGCTGCTAAACTCCTCACTGGTGTCACCATGAGAATTCCAGAATTTTCAGGAGAAATTCAGAATCAATTTATGGGCTAATTTAAATTCAAGACCAGTTCTAGAAGATGGACCAGGCAAGTCATGTGCAGCTCATAGCAGAACCACTTTTTTGTTTAGTTTTTTTTTTTTTTTTTTTTAATAAAGGCCATTCTAAAACATTTTTCCCCCATTCTGGCCCTATTCCATGCTGGAAGGAGCAATACCTCTCTCATGTGGTTAGAAATACCCACTTGGCCAATGATCTCATGCACAGGGCTATGGAATGATGCTCTTTGCTGCCATCAGTATATTAACACAGCTATTAATTATCTTTAACCACCACAGCTCAGCACTCTGGTGTTTTCCAGTATATTCTAATGGAAGTCTCAAAAACTGTTGTATTTTCTTTCTGTCTTCCTTAGAAATGGTTTAGATTGTATTTTTATCAAGGGCTGTTCAAAATGCTTCAGCCTTTGGGAAACCTTCTCCTGGAGTGGAGTCAGGAGTGGAGTCAGGCTGGCCAGACTGCAATGCCACCACTGCCCTGTGCTCAGCCCTGACTGCCTGGCACCTGCATTTCCAGGAGCAGATGAAGGAAAAGCCAAATTCCTTTGCATTTGAGGAGCCATGAAGTGCCTTGCTGAGGGCAGAACCCCAGAGTGGGGCTGCTGAACACTCCATTTCCATCCCCTCCTCGAGCAGGAGGGATTCAGTGGCTTTATGGGGATGCATTTCATCAACAATGCAATTTAATCCATCCTTCTGTGCTGCTCTGCCCTGGGACACTGCTGGGGCAGCAGGAGGGCACAGCTGAACTGCCCTGACCTGGCCCACTGCCCTTGATGTTGCTTTCTGCTTTTCCTAGAATTTCGCTGAATATAAACTTTTCGGTTTAAAAAAAGCAAGGATTTATTCCACGTTCACATTACATCACTCCATGTGACTCCCTGGTGGCTATTTTTGTAGCCTGGGGTGATATCACTGCGTTCCTAGAATCAGGATGATAAATTTTAGCACTGAACATTTATTTAGTTGGGGAACTTCTGTAGTTTTGTTTTGTTTTGTTTTGACTGCAGAGTTCCCCATTTTACTTCTGTATTTCTGTAAACGGTGTATTTACCATATTGGGTGGAGTCTGTTATACTTTCCGGAATACCTGCATGGGAAAATGTTATTTCTCTTTCCTCTCCCATCCCATCCTTTTATTTAGTTATTTATTTATTTGTGAGAAATCTGGGATGACAATCCTGTGTGTTTCAAACTTGCTTTTTAGAAACATGTCACACATTTTCATGGGGCTTTGTGCTGCCAAGCAAAGTCCTCTGTAGAAAAAAAACTGATTCCAACAGCTTTTTATACACTCTGTGCCCCTTTATTCCAGAATTAACACCCCAGATGTTCCTTTAGGGTTTACCTGTCAAGGATTTTCAAGTTATTTGTAGAATTTTTGTAAACACTGTGCAGCTTTTTAACCCCTCAAATTAAACCTCGTGGGTTTTCTGCTTTACTGTAAAAACCATTCTAAGTATTTTTATGTCATATTGGGTTTTTTCCCCCTCTTCTGTGTTTATCCTACTTAATTAAACAAAGGTCAAGCATGGCAAAATGTGCTCTGCAGGATTTTGTGAGGAAAAAAGAGCATCACTTCAGCTGAGCCATGAGTATTCTGAAAAGCCTAGGCAGTCCTGGATTAGCAGATTCCAACAATTTTGGGACATTTGGAGAACAGATCTGCATCTAAACCTTGTGTCCTAAAACACTTTTCAAATTAGGAGATGCAGGAGTAATGTATATTAATAATAGATCAGTTCTTCTCCTCCTTGCTCAGGCTGAGATGAGGCAGGATCCTGCACTTTGGGCACATTTTGGAGACAGAAAATCTCCCCTTTTGGTGTTGGACTAAGGAAAAGATTCAACCAGACATTCAGGGTGGAAATCAAGCAAAATTGGATCAGCACAGATCAGAAATAGGAAAGGGATGAAAATGTCTTGAAATTACTTAACTGAGATGCTCTCACTTAAACTGAGATAATGTTTTGGTAATATTGGCTGCATTTTGTAAAGGTAGAAATTACTTTAAGAAGAACTGTATATTCACCTTTTGGATGGGGATTTGCTGTGCAATTCTGTCACACTTCATGCACTTGCTGCATGCAGTAAAACCCTAAGATCAGTATTTAAATATTCCAGACATGCTTGGGAGGTGAAATCTGGGAATTCAGCTGCCATGACCCTAAATGTGGCAGCTGAACTGGGGAAGTTCAATCCCACAAACAAGGCACCTGCCTGGGGAATTGGCTCTGAAACTCCCCAGCTGCACCCTGGCTGCCCTGAGATAATCCAACCCCAAAATGTGGGTGGGTGAGACTATTTCAATATTGTTCAACTCCAGCATATCTCATTTTTAAGTGTTTGCCAGTTTGGTGAAGCTTTAATTGAAGTGACTTTAATTTAAAAAAAACCAAAAAATCCCCAACTAAAAGGATCTTTCCCTCCAAATCTAAACAGGATAAACAAAGAGCAATATTAGCTGCCAAGAAGTCATTTGCCATAGTGTGAGTTGTTTCTGGATGACAATTTAAAAGCCCTGGGCTCTGGTATTTCAAATATAAAATCATAAGGAGCTGAACACAAATCCCAAAAGGCAGCTTAGAGAAAGCATAAAACTATAAAAGACTTTCAAATGTCCAGAAATAGAAAATCAGCCTCTAATTCAGGAAAACCTTTCATTGATTGCCACAACATTGGAAGTCACAGTGGGAGAAAACACATTTCTGTTTGCATACAGCACCCTTCCTGATCATCTGTCACCAGATTTGTCATGGTTTGATAGAAAATATCTGCAAATACCCAGCAGAACACCTACTTTCAGAGTGTCTCTAATTCTTACTCAAATCCATTTTATTAATCCCTACAAGGTTACAATATAGGCATGTGAAACGCACTTGTCTTATGCAAATAACCTTATTTTTTCTCTCATCCTTTTCTCTTCCAGCTGAAGAGCCCTAATGCAGTTAGTTGTTTATCATGTAGGAGCTGCTTTATATCTCTCCAAATCCCTGGTGCTCTTTTCTGTTCCTCTTAATTCTGTTACCCACAGATTGCAGTGCAGGACAGATTTCCATGCTGGGTTCAAAATGTGGGCTCAGCCTGAAATTCTACAGTGCAGTGAAGACTCTCTTCTGTTTTGTTGTCGCCTCTCTCCCATCCTAAATTCCTGACATTGTTTCTGGTTTGCAGCATTGCTGAGCACTGAGCTGGCATTTTTAGGGAGCTCTTCCCAGTAAATTCACCTCTCTTTATCTGCTTGGCAAGAGCTACACCAGAAGCCCTGACTGAGAACACACAATGTAGGCAACAGTCTTTTCCTGGACTGTTGCTTTGCATCCCCTTGCATCAGATGTAATCAACTATTTCATCATCTAATATTGCACTTTTTCAACGCCTGTGTTTTAGTCTCAAGTATCCTGAAAATTGTGTTTATCAGCAAACTTTCTTGCCTTCCAACTTACTCCTGCAGTTGTTTTTTACAAACTTTTGAAGAAGGCACAAGGGCTTTCTTCAAACCAGATAATAGCTGTGGCAGGGAAATTAATTACAATGTATGTGGAATTTTGAACAATGGATTAAACCCAAAATTTACAGCTTCAGCTCTGACTTCATATGATGATACTGCTGCTCATGTGAGTGATAAAGAGCTGAGTAAGCAGGGATGGCCTTCGAGATCTACTTTGCATATGCAAAAGCTCCTCTTTGTGGGATCAGCTTCCAGCTGCTCTGGCTGCACTTTCCCAGCCAATACCTCAGCTCTGGGGCTGCTGCCAAATGGGGAGATTCCAGTGCTGCACACCTCAGCCACTGCCTTGCCTGGCCGGGCCCAGGGAGCTGGGACTGCGAGTTGGGCAGGAGAACAGCAAAGCTACACCCTGCAGGGTCGTGGGGCTGAGCCAGGGTGAGAGGGGCAGAGGCTGCAGCTGGGGCTGCGAGGGGAAAGGGGCTGGGAGGGGAAAGGGGCTGGGAGGGGAAAAGGGGATGGAAAAGGGGGTGGGAGGGGAAAAGGGGGTGGAAAAGGGGCTGGAAGGGGAAAGGGGCAGGAAGAGAAAAGGGGCTGGAAAGGGGAAAGGGGCTGGAAAAGGGGCTGGAAAGGGGAAAGGGGCTGGAAAGGGAAAAGGGGCTGGAAGGGGAAAAGGGGCTGGAAGGGGAAAAGGGCTATCCCCTTGGCAGCAGGATCCAATTACACTCTTACATGTGCTGTGAAACTGCACCTCAGCCCTAAAGAATAGCACTACTCCTACTTTTTATTTACAGACAAAAAGACTAGGGTTAAGAGAATTTAACCAAACCCTGATTTTCCCCATGGTGTCTAACCAAACCCTGATTTTCCCCATGGTGTCTAACCACGCCCTGGTTCCCCCCTGCTGCAGTGTGACACCTGAGCCCTTGCCAAAGCCATGAGCAGCACTGTCACCCCTGTCCCTTGCTGGGAGCACACCACCTGGGATCTGGTTAGTCCTCATCCTGCTGCTGCTGGAAGGGAAAGCTCGTGCCTGGAAGTTCAGCCAAAAAATGAAAAGATCTCTAAGGAATTACGAAGCCTGACTCAGTTCATCTGTCTGATAGTGTTTTATTCTAACAAGAAGAACTAGCCAAACTTTTTTAGCTTCATTCTGTGGTTTCTCCACATGGAGTGCCAGCCTGCAGCTCTCTGCTGGGCACAGGTGACATTCCCGGTGGGAAGCTCCAGCAGGGAAGGCAGGCAGGGCAGAGCAGAGGCTGCAGGGACACTGCTGGAAGCTGCTGATAACAGCAGCCTTTGGGCTCGGAGTTTGCACTGCCAATAGCAGTGAGACAGCAGAATAACCAGCTCAGGGGAAGCTTCAAAATCAAGCGGTTCAGGCTCTTTGGAGGTGGACGATAATGGGACTGGAACATCACAGCTGCTTCAGTGTGACATTCCTAATGACATTCATTAATTTGAAAATGCTAATGAAGAGCGAGGCTGTTATGCCTCACAGTAAATAGTTGTGGTGAGAATAGTATTTATAGGGTTTATTGCTTTGCAAGTTTTCTGCTGCATTAAGTCATTGTGAAAGGATGATTCCATATTCTCTCCTTACATGATTAAAGTTTTCTTGGAATTGCTATTCCTTGAATGAGGAACACAGGATTAAAGGGGAAAAATACCAATTTTCCTAGGAAAATAACTGTTAATTTTAATAGCCTGCATAAAGGATTTTTTAATAATACTGCTCAGCTTTGGCTACCTAGGATTTTACATCTTTGTCAAGTCTTCTTTTATTAAATACTATTTTCAATATGTTCTTACTTTTTGAAAGACTGCCCAGGTTTCTGCTGCAGCAGAACAATCCCATTTACTCAGGATTAGTAAATTCTACAACACCAGTTACTTCCAAGCAATGCTTTCAGGCCAAGAACCAAATTGCAAAGTAAAGGTAATTAGGACATGTTGGCTCATTGCCAAATTCCAAAGCAGGCTCCCCTGGCAATTATCATCCCAACAGTTTCATATGAGTTGTTCCACTGCAGTTCCACTTTTCCTCTAGGAAAAGCTATTTTATAGAAAGGGAGACAGAGTCATTCCTACCTCTTGCCTATTTCATTATTTATTGTTCCATATCACTACACAGCAATGGCATATTTTGTGTAAATTCTTTCCATTACTCACAAAGCCACACAAACAGCTTGGAGCTTTCCTCCGAGAATTCTTAACTTCCTGCAAAAACAAGCAACAAAAAGTTACCAGGAAAAGTCACCAAAGACTTTTAATCACTTGAGTCTATTTCCTATCCCTAAGAGAAAGTAGGATTTTCCACGTGCTTAAGTTAAATACTCAAGTGAAATACATTATATTAAACTAAATAAATCCATGCTATTTTATATGGACTGTATTGTGTCAAATATGAGAACACATCCTATTTCTTCTCCTTACTCAAAGGCTTCCCAGGATTGCTTCAGAAATGGCAATTCTCCTTGAGTGGGTCTGTTTTATCCTTGGGTCACTCAGATGTGAGATTCCATTGAGGTTTTCAAACCATGAACTCTCTGCCATCACTCCTTTTGAAGGCTGGAAACTTCTTCAATCCCACGTTTGAAATACAAAGTCCTGGCTGACCCTTGTGGAACTCCAAACTCGGGGCTTGGGGACACTCAGTGCTCTGCTCCAAGCCCCAGAGGATGTGCTGGGATATCCCCTGGAATGAAGCAAGGACAGATGTTACACCTCTGGGGGTGAGGCACGCCAGAGCTGGGCACTGACCCTGTTTGAATGCTCAGAGCTGCTCCAAGGTGAGGTCAAACCAAAGCAGAGCTGCACTCAGCCTGGCACACTCTGGTGCCTCTCTGAGCATTTACAAGGATTGGCCCACCTGGGAGAGAATCCAGAAGCAAAACTGAATGCCAGCTGCACCTGGGAGAGAGAATTTTTCCTTCCTGTAGTCAATTTACTACATGTAGTAAATCCTGTCCTCTGCTACTGACAGTAGTGATTTTATAAAATTCTTATGTTCTAAGGTAGTGTTTGGTTTGCTTTTGGCTTTTCTGTTGTTTATTTTTATTCCCCACCTCAAAATTTCATGCAAAATCTTCCCTTCCTACAGCTCTGAGTTAATGAAGGTAACTCAGAGGTGTAGGATAGGACAACTGGAGAATTTCAAATGTAGTGGGGAAATGTAGTGATTATACATAGAGTTGTAGAAGGAAACAATCTCAGTAATATACTTTATCCTGCTAGCACTAAAAATTTCAATTTAGGTTTTGGTTGTAATGGGAATATTCTGAACTCTCCTAAGTATAAAAAAAGTAGGGGTGAAATATTATTCTATTTTAAAATAGATTTAAATTATAATAATTTATACTGAACCTTATATTTAAAATACTATGGAATTTTGCTTATAAAATATGCAATTTTTATTTTGAATAAAACTATTTCAATAATCATCAATACTTCTTCAAGAATAAGTGAAGTTGACTGTTATCAAAAGATAAATGAAGAGGGAGGGGGGAAAAAAGAAGGCAAATTATTTTGCCTGCATTCTTGTCAGCCAAGAGCATGATCCTACTTGAAAACTTGATACATCAAAATCCAATTCTTGAGGAAATAATTCATTGCTTTCACCCAAATATTTAGTTCAAATAGCTAATTTTGAAGTCTGAAAGCTACAGTAAGTTAGGTAATTTTCCCAGAGAATGCTGGGGCAAATCATCTGAAGATTGCTTGCACCAACATAAGATCTCTTTGGTCATGCTGTTCCTTAGTCACAATAATAAGCTGTCACAAGAGGAAGAGAAAATGTGGTTTATTTTCTAAAGACAGCCTTGAAAGAAGTGTATCTGTCAAGTGTGTCCTGGGGAGATGTCTCAGCATTGATCCTCCCCAGGTTGCAATAATGCCTTGGAGTTTCACCCTCCTGGCCTCAGGAGAGCTTTGGCTTTCCTGCAATCCCAGAACCACCAGAGAGCCCTAGTGCCTGAAGCCCTGCAGTGACACTGCTCACAATTAAGGGGATGGCATGGAATCTGTGGAAGAATTGAAATGGAGGGTTTGGAAGTCATCAACCCCCAAGCTGGAATTATAATTCAATACATTATTACATACTGGCAACAAAACCTTGCTATTCCTTTCCCTTCATTCATCTTTGCATATGATAAGGGGGAAAAATCCCTTTTTTTGATTTCTCATCTAGAAGTCAGCATGTGGGAAGCTAGGAGTTAGAATCAGTTAAAGTTAGAAAGTTAGAATCAGTTCTTCTAGTTACAAATGCTTTCTGAAAAGCAAAGGCTTTAGCTTGCCCTAGATTTTCCTTTTTTTGGTATTTATTTAGCCTTCCTATTAAATCAAATGGATGTCTCAGCAATAATGTTCCTGCAGTTACTCAAGTCCTTGTGTCACAGTTCCATGTCTATGGCGGGCACAAGAAAGGCTTGCATCATTTGTTGCTCATGCAAAGCTTCTGTCTCCACCAGAAATAGGTTTGAAGTTGAGGAATGTCTGAATAAATGAATCTGAATCCATGGGAGTATTAGATGTGTATCTCCAAAGTATTAAAAATCCTCAGGTCCAAGCAGACATGTCGACACTCATTTCCCTGCAGTTGCTGAGAGATTGAACAAATCTCCTAACGCAGCACCCTGGGCTGCTGCTCTGAGCTCCAGCAGGAGACTTGAATGTTTGCATTCCTTTGACCTGATGTCTTTGCTAATTACTGCTCAAGTAATTTACTTATTTTGCTCATAGCATTGTTTTGGGTTTTTATTATCTCGCAAAAAGAAATTTTAAAAGAAGTTATTTCAGAAATAAGACCAAAGTGAACATCATCTCGTAGAAGCTTTAATCATAGTTAAATTGACTTTTCTGTTGTAGCAGAAGTAGGTCCTGATGCATATAATCAACCTGATTAGCACTGTCCAGTCTGAGAAATGAATGTGCAGCAGCAAAAAGGCCTCAACAAATGAAACATCTGGCAAGAA
The DNA here is from genome assembly GCA_024500445.1 of Entomyzon cyanotis. Taxonomy (NCBI): domain Eukaryota; kingdom Metazoa; phylum Chordata; class Aves; order Passeriformes; family Meliphagidae; genus Entomyzon; species Entomyzon cyanotis. The sequence goes on along the minus strand of JAKEPQ010000033.1, from coordinate 1,510,846 downwards.
CATCCCCCACCTTTATAATCACACACCAAACGAGCCGTATACATAAGTAATTGTATTTTAAATAGCATACCTACAGTGGTGTATCATGTTAGAACTTCCCAGGGGGAATCTCCTGCTGCCCTGTGCTGTGACAGAGCAATGCTGAGCCCTGTAAAAGATGTGCCCATTAGCCCAGAGGGAAATTCCCCCAGTGCAGCTCAGTGGACCTCTGGAATGCTCCCTGCTTTGGACAGGTTGTTGGGAACTCACCTTTGTACAGCCACCGAGCCTCATCAGCTTCAGAACCAAAATCCTGCCCTGCTGCCTCATTCTCATCAGCACACTGCTGCTGAAGGTGGGTGCTTGCAACAGGATTTTTAATTGTCCTGGCCCTCTAAGCACTAATTGCTCTGTAGGACATGGAGGTATCAAAGGCTGGCTACAGCAGGGCTGTATTGCCAAAAGTAACGCAGCCCTTTGATCATCTATCTCTGTTTATCTGAATGTTGGAGATGAACTTGAAAGACAATGGATAAATAGGCTCGAGCTGAAAGCCAGACACCTTTTTCCTGATTTTGCATTGCTTTTGTAACAGATTCCAGCAAATGAGAGTTGCATTTCTCTCAGTGCATGAATGCAGCAGGCACGTGGCTAGAATGGACTTTGGTCTCCTTGCTGCCTGCACGAACCTTTGAGTGCTGCAGGTATTTATGGCCTTATACCCACATGCTAATTAGCCTGGCGTTATCTGGGGCTGGCAGAGCTGCAGAGCACCGAGATGGATTCATGGCCAGACTGCTCTGGGTTTCCTTGTCTCTGGAATCTGCCTTTGATAAAAGCCGAGGGTGATGTCAGCAAGGGCAGCAGGGAGGCTTTCTGTGCACAACACAAACACAGCACAGGGGGAGTGAGCTCCTCAGCAGAACTATAAAAAAACCACTTTGGCTTTTTGATGGAGAAACAGAACAAATCTGATCTGTGAAGAGATAAGGGAGGGTTTGTGTATTTTTCAGCTACAGTCTGATACACATGTGCACGCACACAGCCTCCTATTTCACCCTGTCACTACCCATTCCATACCCATGATTTCTCACAGAAAAATGAAATTTTACTGTCCTCCTGTACGTTGTTACAATGAACAACTGTAATTCTTCTTGTAGAGAAACTAAGTATTGTAAAGAAACTAAGAATTGGATGTAGGTCAGTTACCACTAGAAATTGTCCATGCACAGCTCAATGTCACACTAAATCAGATGATAAATCCTTTCTGTAGCTCTTTATCAGGTGTAATTGCTCTGCTGCACTAGAGGTTTTTATGATATATTCAGGCTGGGTTCTAAAAACCTTTGTCAGGAAAGAGCTATTTATGCTCTGTTATTTTTAAACTGTAGTACCTAGCTCTGAGGAGATTTTGTTGTGGTTAGACTTTTTCAGAAAGTCAAAATAAACCAAATAAACCAGTTTGGTTAGGTTTCAAAAATAGAATACATGTGTAAATCCAAGTGCTGTATTTATTGTCTCTGCAGTAGGAATGACTGTTCAAATAGACACAAATAATAGCCTGGATTTTTTAATGTTTTTAAATTTTTTTCTCCTTTTGGTGCTGAACCAACGCTTATTCAGACTGAGGATTTATTCACTGTGCAGGTGGCACTCATCAGTTCAGCATCTCCCCATTAAATGTATAAAACATTATTCTAAAGTTATTTTCATGCTTTGATATTCTCAGTATCCAGTGCTATCCCAACTGACCTGGTGCATTTGTCTTGTGCTCTTTGAAGCTTCCCAAGTTCTGAAAGGAGATTTATCCAGACTCTCAGTCCTTCCAGTTGGAATTTAACTGCTATCCCTCCAACACATTTCTAGCTATGGGGAAAAACCAGTTATGGTCACCTGATAGAATACATCTGTACCTGTCAGACATAACAGAGAGCACTTTGAAGCCACATGGCTTTAGTGATATTTTCTATTTGATTTTTCTCAGTTGGTCTCTACAAAAAAATGGGCACCAAGGTGTGGAACAGCAAAGGATTCAGAGGACAGGGGTTGGACAGGGGTTAAATCTTGGTCATGAGTGCTGCAAATGAGTATCTAAAACTCAGGAGAGCCACTTAGCTCAGCCTGTCTGGAGAAGAGGCTGAGAGGACTGGCTGGGGGAGTGCAGTGCCTCTGAATTTTCCTAGAAGCAAATTGCATTGCCCTGAAATTGGAGAGGCAGAAATGCTCTGCAGCACTGCCCAGAACAAGGCCAGAGACACTGGATATCTGCAATACCATAAATTACAGCAGCAGCACATGCAGCACTGGAAACTGGTGGAGAGTGTGTAGAAAATTCTAAGAATCTTTCATGTGAGATTATCAGTGAAGAAGGGCTAATATTACTTTATTTTTTCAGTAGGAGATGGTTGTTTACTGTTTATAGAGCTGCATTCTCAGAATAATTTAATTACTGCAAGGCTTAATGAAAAGCTGTTTCAATTTTATTCTGAAGTGTTCCCACACAAACTGCTATGGAAAATCTACGTAATTGATGTTTTCATCAAACATATTTATTGTTAATTTTATAGGAAGACACCCAAGAACCATTTAAGTATGAACTCCTAATAGATTAAAGAGATGGAATTAATTCTGAAAGAATATGCAATAGAGGATAATAGTCCTCTATGGAACGGTGTTTTTTAGATAAATGTGTTTCTTCAGGTGTTATTTTCACATGGAAGAGAGAGACTCCCAAGATTTGGCTGAAGAGCTGCTGGGCAGGGTGAGAAAGGAAGCACTGAACTGTAAGGAGCCCAGCAGCAGCCACCTTTAGCTGGATATGGATAAAGTAAAAAGTTGACAATTGGTCCAGGACAAAGCAACAAAAAGAATGGTTTTCATTCCAGCAAAATAAGTTTACTGCACTGTTAACAGCTTCATGCATAAGGTGTCCCATTGTTGTAAAGTAATTTATGCAATTTAAATTCTCAATGCATGAAAAAACCCAAACTATAAATTAAATTATATTTCCAGGCCTTTGAACACCTTAGTGACATGGGGAAATAATAAAGTCTTTTGGCTGGATGATAAAATATAAATAGTTTATGCATCATCACACAAATAAGAGATGCCTTATTTGGCTTCTCTTTTACATTGCTAATGCTGGATTTGTTCAAGGCCACTTTCTTCCTGGTCTCTGTATGCTGGACTTCTTTTGTATCTAACTTGACTTAAATTTTTTCCTAAGCAGTATTCTCTGACTAAAAAAAAAATCTTATGGAAGAATAAGAGAGTAATTTGTAGCATATATCAAACCTTGCAGGAGGACAATGCTTTGACTGTGGCTCAGAGGGATAAAATGGCAAAGTTTGTCTATAGCAATCCTTGGCTTGAGGAGGAGTGAGATTTCATACTCAGGTAGAAAACATTCCACATGGTAAAAATGTAAGATTTGATCATATGCCTGGACAAATGAAGGTCTAATACCTGGACATTCACATTTTAAACACCTAATCCCGAACATAAAACCAAATCAACCTCTGGAAGAATGCTGATAATTTTCAGTTTATTTTGGAAAGTTTGTCCAGTTTTTGTTTCCCTTCCACTTCAGTGCTGTAATGTTTCAGTTTCCCTGTTTGCTTTTCTTTTTCTTTCTTGCAATTATTGTCTTTCTTTGCATGTGCTGCGTTGTTTAACTCCCTGAAATTTGGCTTGCTTTCCTGCAGATCTGAGTTTATTTTCTCCATGACTACACTCCTTCACTGATCTAGTCTTTTAAAAGAAGTTTAGACCTTTATGGAAGATCTTTGTCAAAACCTCCTCTTCTTGAGGTGGTTTTCCCTCTCTCCTTTCACACACTCTATTCAAGCTCCTTGTGGCATGTACTTACATTTTATATTACAGTATTTTAAGATCCTTTGGCATATTTTGCTAAAATCCGTATTACTCTCTACCTTATTACATGGACATGCTGAGTCGAAAGCCATGTGAATATTTATTGTACACACTGCTTTTTGAGTGTGTTTTTTGTATTTTTCTCTCCTGGGCCAAGTTTTGCAGTCAGATACATGGACAGGACTCCTGTAAAGTGGTGTAAATAAACTGGATCTGTGTATCACAGGACTTCTTCAGTTCAAACGAGACATTGAGAAGTTACTCTGTAAGAATTTGAAAAGCATGATTCAAATTTTAAATTTTGCCCTTGCTACATACCACCTTGGTCTGGATTTGGTTTTCTGGTAGGTCTGAACCCATGGCAATGGGGAAGAGGAAAATAAGAGAATAAGATCTTTTAATATTTGGATTCTCCCTGTGGTTTGTCTTGTGAAAGGGTGCTACAAAAGCTTACCTATTTCTTTGGGCAATATCCTCGAAATTGAAGGATTTATTACACTGGAATCAGTGGTAACAGTGTAATAACAGCGATACAGTTCAAAATATTATTATTCAGAATATTATACTGTGATTCCCACAGAATATATAGGAATCACAGTATTCTGGAGACACGGAAACTTTTGTTTCAGCCTTCCAGAGCTCCTGGTTGCCATCCCCATTTCAACCTCCTATGACTTGGCAACAACACCTCTTCCTGGAGGGCACCACTACATAAGGACTCTACAGTTTTGGGGTTTTTTCTTATTTGGTGCTTAGGAGAGGCAAACCCAACAGTGCTGCTTTTCCCCTTGCCTCTCTGAGGTTAATGTGCCTTTAGCTGATCTCAGGTTCTGGTTTATATCAGCACTTTCTTCTGCAGAGAAATCCAAAATAAGGCTGAGAATTTTGCTGGAGGCTCTTTTGAGAGAAACGCTTTGTTTAATTAACAATTAATGTAACTTACATGACTGTAAATGCAAACGTGTAATGCTCTATAAAAATAGTTCTGGGAGAGATGTTTTCCTTTGCAATGGCTATCCTGAGAAGCTGTGTTTTGGGGTGGTAATTTGTTTACTATTTGGATGTGCAGTTCTGTGCGTTTTCAAAGCTAAAATAAGCGAGTTAAGAGCGAGCAGAGCCCTTTGGTATCCCTGCTTTTCCACGGAGGCTGTGCTGAGTTACACAGGGATCGCTGCCTGACAGCTGGTCCCTGTCCCCTCCAGGAAAAGAGCTTGCACGCTATTTTTTTTTAATTTTTTTATTTCTCCCCAGATACCTTTCCCTGCAGCTCACACCCCACCCCTCAGCACGTACCGCCCCTTGGGAATCGCTGCCCGTTGCCTTCAGAGCCGGGCTGTGCTGAGCACAGGTAGGACAGGGCTGCTGTGCCCAGGTAAGGCAGGCTGGCTGGCACGGCACGGCACGGCAGGGTGTGCTCGGCACAGCTCAGCCTCACGGGCTCTGCTCCGCCAGCACGGCCCGTGGCGAGCTAACCCTCCACACGTCGGGCTGAGGGTTCGCCCCGCTTAATTAATTAACGAACTGTCAAACTGCTGAGGGGCTCGGCCGAGGCAGGGCTGTGCGGGTGCAGGGAGCCGGCCGGGCGGGAGCTGAGGGCGGCCGGGCGGCGGTGAGGCGGCGGCGCTGCGCTAGCCTGAGGGGAGGCAGTTCTGCCGCCCCAGCGGCGTCCGCTCCAGCCTCCCAGCGCAGCGGCAGCGCTCGTCCCGCGCTCCCAGGCCGTGTCCCGGGCAGGGCTGGAGGCGCAGCGGCGGTACAATCCCTTCGGGATCCTCTCCATTCCTCCCTCCCTCCTCCCTCAGCCGAGCCCGCCGCGCCTCAGCCGCTCCCAAATGGCGGCGGGGCGGGGCGGAGCGGCCGATCGAGAGCTCGGCGCTCCTCGCGCCAGGCCGGGAGGCGGGAGCGGCCGGGCAGACGGGCGCAGGGCCGGCGCGGAACGCCGAGCGGGCGATGGGCGGGGATAAATGTCTGCCTGGGCGCGGGGCCGCCATTTTCTGTGAGGCGCGGAACGAGCGGCGCCGGGCGGGACCGGGGCGCGGGGGACCCGCCGGGGGCCCGGGACACAGGTACGGGCGGCCGGGGGCGAGCGGGAGAACCGCTCCCCGGATTTCCTCTCTTTGCGGCGCTCTGTTCCGTGCTGGCGCCGCTCCGGCTCGGCCCCGGGCGCGCTGACCCGGCCGCCGCCTCGGCCGTGAGGGAGGGCGGCCGCTCGGCCCCGGCAGACACCGGGGAGGGAGGAGGAGAGCCGGGCGGCTGCGGGCCGCTCGCCGCGCTTCTCGGCCGGATCGGCCGGGCCGGGCCGGGGCTCCCGCCGGGGGGAAGGTGCCGAGAGGGCCGGGGCGGGGCGAGGTGCCCCGGGGTCGGGGGGAGCGGGGCTGGGTCGGGGCCGCTGCCTGTCAGCGCCAGCGTGGAGCCGCGCGGGTGGGCCCGCTCCGCCCGGGGGAGCATCCCGCTCAGCTGGAGCCGTGCCCTGCCCGGGGAGAGCGAGAGCGGGCATCCCGCACGGCTGGAGCCGTGCCCTGGCCAGGAGAGCGAGAGCGGGCATCCCGCACAGCTGGAGCCGTGCCCATTGCAGGGCAGATCAGCATCCCGCACAGCTGGAGCCGTGCCCATTGCAGGGCAGATCAGCATCCCCCACAGCTGGAGCCGTGCCCATTGCAGGGGGGTCAGCATCCCGCACAGCTGGAGCCGTGCCCATTGCAGGGCAGATCAGCATCCCGCACAGCTGGAGCCGTGCCCATTGCAGGGCAGATCAGCATCCCGCACAGCTGGAGCTGTGCCCATTGCAGGGGGGTCAGCATCCCGCACAGCTGGAGCTGTGCCCATTGCAGGGGGGTCAGCATCCCGCACAGTTGGAGCTGTGCCCATTGCAGGGCAGATCAGCATCCCGCACAGCTGGAGCCGTGCCCATTGCAGGGCAGATCAGCATCCCGCACAGCTGGAGCTGTGCCCATTGCAGGGGGATGAACATCCTGCACATCAGTGCCCTGCCCTGCCCTGCCCACAGCCGTGGCTGTGCTGGCTTGACCTCCTCGGTCCCCGCTGTGCTGCTGCAGCCTTGTCCCTCCTGCACTTCCAGCGGGGCTCCCTGAGCCTCCTGTTCCTGTGATCCATAGTCTGCTGAAGTGGGAATAGAAAATGACTTTAGGTGTATCAGCACAACTGAGCTCTTTCTGCTCGGGCATTCTTTGGTTTGAATTGCTTGTTTGCTTACTTTTTGCAACTTAAATTCAGTGAGAAAAATACATTTGTAAGCAGGAGTAAGATTCTTTTGTGTCCTGATTTCTTGTAAGCTGTTCATCCTTGCCGTGTAGCAGTGGTGTTCCTGCAGAGCCCGTGCTCAAGGCTTGCTCTGTTTCCTGCCTCCCTTTACCTGCAGCCTGGCTGCACACACCAATAACCTCCCTGTCCCACTGCTGTCTGTTGTTCATCTTGTCTGTGTCAGGCCAAACAACTTGTGCAGGATTGTTTTCTTTCTTAGCCTTGAAGTGACATCCATAAATACAGGGACCTTAGCTGGGCCAGTGAGACTGCAAAACCAGTGGGATTGCTGCAGCAGTGTGTGTTCCAGCTGCACCTGGGGGTTGTAGGTGTGCAGAACCAGAAAGATCTACAGTGGAGTAAGACTCTTTGCAAAAGTGCAGCCAACTGAAAATATCTGAAGATGTCTTTTATTTTAATGCTTCTGAAAAACTGAGCTCCAGATATTGCCTGGAGGACCACTGCATTGTGTCAAACTAGGGTATTGTTGGAATGGGCATGCTTATTCTTTATGGTCTGTCTGCAGTGTTGGTGCAGGAGAGATTGAGTTGATGAATGTGAGAGTTAATTCCAGGCAATTCACTTCAATCTCTTCTGGGACACCCACTCAGAATGAAGTGGCTTTAGTTTGGTTTGTCTTAATGAGAATTTTCTGCAGGCAAACCCTAGGGCTACAATTAATCATGAAAGAGGTAGGGATCTGGATGTGCGCTCATGAAATGAATATGGTGACTGATTAATGCACTAAGCAATTTAATCTTAGATTATTAAATCAGAAGTGAAGTAGCATCGTTGGGTTGGGGCAGTGATGCTTTCAGTCACCTGGAATATGTTTTTCATATGGTTTGTTGCTATTCTTAATATCTTTGGGACTGGACAACTTATTGTGCAACACTGCTGGTTAACCTGCTTTGAAAGAAAAGCTGGAAGTAGCAGAGAAAATGTTTTGGTTTTTTTTTTTTCTAAAGAAGATCTAAACCTTATATTTTTCAGTTGAATTCCTTTTCCATTTCTTATTCTTAACCGACAGTGCATTCTGTTCAAATTACATATGAAGTCACTGCTGTCTGAGGGCCTGAACTTACTACATCGTATTAAAAGAACTCATTTTCTAAACCACAAACATGACCCACGGAAATCATTGGTCAGCACTTCTTGGTACGCTCAATCAGCAGTAATTTCTTCTGGGACATGTACTCCCCTCCTCCCCCCAGATTATTTATGTGTCTCTTTGCACTGTTGGAAAACCAGGAATTGAGAAGAAAACCAGGTTTTCCTTGTTGGAAAACATTAAATTCAGAGCTGTTGGTTTTCAAGCTCTCTTGTAGGAGATGGGAACCAAAAGCTGCTGGGTTGAAGTATTTTATATAAGGAAGTCTTCAGTCAAGTTTCAGTGCAGGGGTTGAGTTGATGCACTCACTTCTGTGTTCTGGATACAGGATGTTTAAATTGTTTTTGTATTGCTAATTAAGTTAGAGCAAATGAGCTAACACAGTCGGGTTCAGTGCAGGTTGGTATTTGGGTCTGTGCTGCGCACACTCTGTCCTTTTCTGTGCTGCCAAAGTGACTCCCTTTGCCACACCTCTGTCACACCTCCAGCGCCCCTTGCTTTCCTTAAACACCCCCAGCTGTTTTCCTCCTCCCCTTCCCGTGTTGTCACGGTTCTTGTCCTGCCTCCCTGGGCTGCCAGCTGGGCAGGAGGGAGGGATTTCCTCGCCTTTGGGCTCCTCACTGGGGATTTCCTCCTGCTCTGGTGCCCTGGCTGAAGGAGAGCAAGGAATTCTTCATACTTTGGCTCCCTATTTCCATATTTGTGGGAATGTCCTGATCTTTATCCCTCTGCCTGACTTCAGTTGAAATGAGAAATACCCCAGAGCTGCTGGAGGGAGAGGCAGGACAGCTGGGTGCCATGATCACCTAACACCAGTTGCCTAGGGAGCAAGGATAATGTGGTTTTGTGCAGCTGGATTTCCAAAACTTTCATGGCAATTCAGGTAGAAACAAATGAAAATTGATGATTGTGTTGTAAGAAATGAGTTCCTGGACCATTGTCTAAATTAAAAACATAGAAACCTAAAGAGTGTGTAATGAGGAATAGTGTTTAGTGTTGTATTTATAATAAAAACATCAAATTGCATAAATCAAAATTATCTTTATATGGGGAAGTAACAAAAATCATCAAAACAAGATTAAAACTTGTGATTTACCAAATTTCAAGCATGGTGTTTGAAGCACGATTTTGGTAATTTTCACATAGGTTTAATTTGTAAACAGATTCATCTGTATCTACATTGTACCAATTTTGATTGATTTTGTGTAATTGCTCATGCAAAACCCTTTGGTATTTTCTAATATGAAATACATGCACTGTGTATTGAATAAGGGTGTGGAAACGTTTGGTCAGCTCTACAAATTAATTGAAAGAGGAGCTGATGTAACGGTGGGAACTTGGGTAAAAATTCTAACTTTATGACAAATTAGCAAGGTATTTTAGCAATGAGCATGCATTAGCTCATGGCTTTTGAGACAGCATGAAGTAGATACAATTTATTCTGTATGGACAATCCATGTTTAGTGATGTTCTTATTTTTTCTGAAAAGAAACTGTGTTTTGGCCCAAGTTCTGTGAAGAATTCTCTGAGCTTTGCTGGCTCTTGCTGCGTGTGCTGTTTTTTGGTAAACAACGCATTTGCTTTGAAAAGCAGCTGGCGCACGTTTATTCCTTTAGTGACTTGAAGATTGTGTTTGTACTATAAATGTCATCTGTTTTACACAGAGTTGATTTTATTGCAGCAGTGTGTACTGACCTTTTACAATTTAATAGAATATGGTCATCTTGTGTACTGAAATGCTGCAGCGCACACAGCAGATGAGGATAAACAAAGTGCTGATCTTGAGTCATTTCTAAATGAGAAAAGCATTTTCTTGGTAGACTTCAGAGCTAAGAATTAGCACTGATAATTGATGCATAGTATGTTTACTTAAGTGAGTATCCTTTTTTCGGTGTTTTAAGTGATGTAGTCCATGTGATTGAATTGTGTATTTTCCAGTGGGTTTAGCTTGCTCCTGGGGAATGACAAGCTTTTTGGAGGCAAGATTTTAACAGCAAGGCTCTGGATTTGTGCAGAACAGCAGGGTGGCAAGTGCAGGTCGCTGGGTTTATTTGCAGGTGCAGGTGTGGCAGCTCTGCCATTTCTTTCTCCTGTGGTGCTCCAAATGCATCCTGGATGCAGGAACGGAGCCGAGCAGCAGCACAGTTCAATCAGAGCTGTTTAACATCAGGCAAAAGAGTTGCAGAATTGCCTTGCAAATAATCTGTGCATGTGGTGAGTGACTGTGCCGTGTTTTCTGTGCTCTATCTGCAGATCTGCAGCTGGGACCTGTATCTCCAGCTCCTCCGATCCGAGCCCCCTTTTATGTTGCAGTTTCGTTGCTCAGTGCAGTCTTTCCACTGGCTGTGTTGTGGCTCCGCAGATGCTGCCCTGATTACGGGGTGCTGCCTCTTTGCCCTCACTGCTCTAGCAGTGCTTCAGTGTCAGGTTGAACTCCCATTTCCTACCCGCAGTTGGTTTGCCCCTCAGACGCTTCGTTTGTGACAAGCAGCTGACAAAAGGGCGTTAATTAATGGGGCATTCCGATGCACAGACGTAGTATCGGTACGAGCAGTTGAGCCATTGGTGTATTTTTAGTTCACAGGCAGAGGGAGGTTGCTTCACTGACTCGCAGCTGGGTGTGGCGTGGGGTTAACCAGATTAATTAAAGCTGGCTCAGAGGTTCAGGCTTTAAAAAATGGCTCTGAGCCCCCATTATAGTCTTCTGTTACATAAATTTTTTCACCGTAGAGCAAGCTGAAGTTCTGAAAGAGACGATTTTAGGAGCACTGAGCTGAGAGATTAACAAGAGGGAGATGTAGGATAGTGCACAACTAGAAGAAAGATGTCTCTAATGCCTTGGTAGGGAAAACATGTAAAGTATCTATTGAAAAACTTTAATATATGACCAATCTTCCTTTTCTTTTTTCTCTGTAATGTCTTTTACTTTGCCTCCAGTGTATGTCCCTGTCAGCTCCATCAGTAATTTGTGCTGGCTTTTGGATATTCCACTTTCTTGTTCTCAGCCATTTAAGAGTGTTTGCTCAAAGTCTGGTCGTACTTTCAGCATTTTATAGTGCTATTTCAGTCTGCTGGCACACCACAAAAGGCACTGCTCTCCCTGCTCACTTGCCACCTCTGGCAGAGATGACTAAATTATCATTCTTTTTTCTTTATCCTAATTTTCTTTGTATTTAAGAAACATGTTAGATTTTACAGAAGAGTTTGTTGGTGAAACTGAAGGAGCATAGTGAGACAGGTGAAGATGCATGTACTCCTTTTTGTTTGCATGGAATTGTTGCAGAAATGTAGGAACACCCAGGGGGAATCCTGCAAAGCAGAGCACATGTAGGGAGGACCATTAGACTGGAATCTTCAGTCGTGGAAATTTTGTTGCTGAGAAGAAAAAATACTGGTTAATATTACAATTTTAAAAAAATTCCTAATTTGTTGCTACCCCAGAAATGCTATTTATATTGTTTTGAAATCATTAGCACAGAAAGTAGAGTATTAAAAGTTTTTGTAAAAAGAGAAAGGTGGATTTTAATTCCATCTAATGTGGAGGTAAGACACCCTGTACTTACCTCTCCAGCTTTCACTTGGAATGGTGTTTTTTTGAAACACCATTGTTTATATTTATATTGTTTTGAAATCATTAGCACAGAAAGTAGAGTATTAAAAGTTTTTGTAAAAAGAGAAAGGTGGATTTTAATTCCATCTAATGTGGAGGTAAGACACCCTGTACTTACCTCTCCAGCTTTCACTTGGAATGGTGTAATTTGATACATGGTAACTTGGCGTTGTTTAAATGTTGCTTTAGAAACTGTTCTGAAGTTTCTCTGAAAGTTGCTTGTCTTTATGGCGTAGGATGTGACTCCACCTTCACAGTCTGTAATACTTTTCTTTTTAATTCCTGAAGTTCAGAATTTACCTAGCAATTGTTAATTCCAAGACTACTGTTGGGTTAATATTTTCCTTATTTTGATGATTTCTGATAGAAATTGAATTCCTTCAGATCTAATCTATTGTATAATCCCATTAAAATATTTTTATCAGTTATTTATTTGTGCATTTGTGTTGTAATTCAGTGTGTTTGTTTTGTTTTGGTGAAACCTGTGTTGTAAAACTCATGCATTAAAAGTATGGTAAAAGTGTCTAAACTCTCTCTACTCCTAAATTTGCATGAGGCTGATGTTTAGTTCTTAAGATAACACAGCACTGGGGTCACTGTGTGCCAATAACAAACATCTCTGATTATTCCAGGACTTTCAGATTTAAGCAGAGGTAAATTTGTTGATGATCAGTCAGTGTTTCTCAGACTGAGGCAGAAAAGTGTGAGTACCTGTGCAAGCTCAGTGACTCCCTGCTTTTCCCTAGCTTGCTTTTCTCTCCTCATCTGCCTCCAATAACTTTGGAAAGTTGTGTCCAATCAATGCCAATCTGTAGCAGGAGCAGGCAGGAACCTGTTTGTGGTGTTGAAGATGGGAGGGTTCTGGTTTCTCTGCTGCCTAATTAGAAAGCTAAGCAGTTTTGGTCACCTGGAAGTCAAGCTGCTGGCTATGGAGCAGAGTCTCTTCTAGTGAAACAACATTTCTGGCTTTGTTTGATCGCTGGGCTCACAGTTGAAATGTTCAGGTTGTGATGGTTGTTATCTCTGTGTGGAAACATGGAAAAAAACGATTTAGAGTTCAGTGCTGGGGAGGGGTTGGTCTGCAGAAATGGGATAAATGGAGTTCTGTAGAGGATGAGTTGTGTGGCTGGCAGAGAATGGAGAAAACGAAGGAGCTTCCAGTGTGCTGCAGCCACAAGGAGCAACAAAGTGTGCAAGCCTCTAATTTTCTGCTGACATTTGACAAGAAATACCCTGAAATACCCTGTATTGTCAATGACATCATCCCTCCATGCTGAATGCTTTGCAGCAGGTAGAAAGCTTAGCCAGTGTGCTGCAGCAGAGGGTCGGTGTCAGAGTGATACAGTGGATTGATTTCAGCCCAGAGACAGGGCCAGAGCTGACTCTTGGATTTCTCCAGCCTTTTAAGTTGACTGTGTAACTGGCTCACTGGCAATCAAGAGGTTATAAAAAGAGAGCCAGCTGATGTTGCAATGTAAGCACTGCCCCTGTAGTGGAAAGACTGTCCTTTGGCATGTTCTCTGCTGCTATTTTTACCTATTCCAGTAAGATCTGCCCTTGTGATGTTGGATTACAGGACAGTACCTGGAATCATTTTGTGTTACAGAAGTGCTGTATGCTCTGAAGAAAATTTTCAATAAAATTGGGCAGATTGACGCTAAAACAGTCTTACAATTGAAAAATATTTTTTCTTCTGTCACCACAAATAATACTGTAGCTGTGACTACAAGAGATTCTTTCACTTTTGTTTGCATATTTTATGTCTGGCAGAGGTTTTGGGTTGGTTTTTTTTTTTTTTGATTTTGGGTTCTTTTGTATGTTGATTGTTTTGTCTTTCTCTGTTTCTCATGTGGAGACTTTAAATAGGCAATGTGAGTTTTAAGGATAGGGATTAACAGTGTATCCCTGCAATAAGTGCAGTAGGAGGGTTTTTGTCCTAACTTCTAAAAGACCAGGCTGATTTTGATTGAACTTTAATTTGGTGACTCCTTTGCACTATAGGAAATTAATCTTTTTTCTGGGAATAGATTATCAGCACTGCCAGTGACAAAATGCTGTATCTACCCAAATACTTGTAGTGGAAACTGGAGCAAACAGTAAGAATGCCCTGGCAGTGAAGCACTGGGGTTCAGTTGCACAAGTATCGCATCCAAATGTGTGACTGCCTGAATCACAGTGCTGAAATGTCTGAATTTGTGATTACCTTATCTCAAATACAAGGTGCATTTTCTAAAACCGTCAACCATCATAGTTCAGTAGTGATTGACAGCACTGAAACCCAAACCTCAAGCTTTTGTCCTGGCTCTTTGTGCATTTAGGAGTATATTTGTGGCAGAATTTTTCCAAAGAATAGGTTTGACCCTGAAGTGTGCTGAGTGATCAGCTTGTGTGAGTTCAGCGTTCCCCTTACAGGCTCCTGCTGGCCTTGCTCCTTCTCCTGCTCGTCAGTGCAGCTCAGGTGGAAATCCTGCAAGCAGGCAAACTTCCTCCAGCACAGAGGGATTTTCTTCTCCCTTGGCTTTGCCATTGTCTTAAGTGAACAATTCTACTCAGGACTAATTGAATCTCACATCTGCAGTAAAAGCTGGGATTTTTGGCAACTCTCTTACTTCTTAAACCCTCGTTGCCAGTTCTGTTAGCAAATGTTCTTACCGATTTTTTTTTTTTGTCACGTGTCTCTTATCTGCCAAGAAAAATAAGTAATTTTTCCTGCCTTACAACTATTGCTTTGGTGGCAGAAATACTGCACCTGCTGCTTCTTCAACCCATCGCACTAGTTTTGTGCTGTGCTGTCTCTTCTTGATTTATGCATGAGATTAGTTTTTCTTCTGGCTGATTTTACAGTAAAAATGCTTTGGTTTTTCATTCTGTAAAGTGCCTACCCTTCCCCATCAGTTTTCTCTCCTCTTTTTCATATCACATTATCCATCTTACTGACTCATTGTCTTCTCTTGTATTCGGTTATAACTCAGGATCTCACCTTTTCCTCTGGTGTGAGAAAAACAGAATTCCTTTCTTCCCCCCAGTCTCCCTGCTTATCTTTTTCCATGATGGAAACCATATTCACACTATTTTGTATGGCACATTCCTAAATGTTTGTTGGGTCAGGTGTGCTAGGTAGTAAGCAGAGTAAATTCACAGTTCAGATGTAAGTAGATTTTGGTTTTAAAATGATTAAAAATGGTTCAAGGTGGAGGTCCCAAAGCATTCATCTGGTTTCTTGTTAATCTTTGGGAGTTTGCTGTCTTGATAAAATCATTGCAGCTTCTTTTTGTTTATTCATTTTAATTTTTCCCCACCTGTTCTGTCCAGAAAGGAGGATACTCCTAACCAAGGGTGAGCTGGCAATATAAAATCTCTTCTTGGTTTTTTTCTTGTATGCTTTCTTGTATTTCTTACAAAGACATGAAGAAGCTGGGACTGCTTGGTCTGGAGAAGAGAAAGCTTTGTGGGGGATGATCCCATGAAGATTTCTTCAGCTTCCCTAGGAAATCTTCCTCTTACAGTTGGTGCTTTTGTGCAAGATACAGAGAGCCTTCAGAGGCTTAGCTGCTTGTTCCTGTTTGTTTGTTTTGTCTCCAAGATTTGTCAACATTTGTGAGTCAGCAAGGTGTTTGTCTAAGGGAGGAACTGATGTGTGAGAAGAGAGCATTCAACTCTGACTTACTTTTTATTTCACTGGGTTTTTAGCTGTGAAAGACTTTTGTGATGTTCTGGAATAAGAACGAGATGCTGTTGAATTGGGGAGCATTTGCTTGTCTTGCAGTCTGGCCTTGCACACTGTGTCTCCTTGCACTGAAATTCTGCATGAAATAATGAAAGGCTGGAAAGACTATAAAAACTCTTAAAGTAGAAGGATGATAATCACTGGTGTAACTCACAAAGTAATTTTTTTGTTGTTTATTTGGTATGTAGTGCATGTATATGTTTGTCTATTAAAATGTAAATATCTTCTGTTTTTGTTACCTTCCACAGATGATGTGCTTCATCCTTTTGTCATAGGACTTCATTTGCTGAAAGGAAAACAAAAGGTATAAATTACTTTCACTTGTTACCTTTCCCTTCCTCCTTATCCTGCCCCATTCTTTCTTTTGAGATGCCTGAACCTTTCCTGGGAGAAGGGAAACTCGGCTCAGCCAAGCTCTGTGCTTGTGTTCCTGCACTGCTGCTAAAATTCACTTTGAAAAATGCCACACAATTGATGAGGTTCATCAGCCTACAGTTGTTTCAGGGTTTGCTTTATCAGAAGTGTGTATTTAACTTCAGCTCTTAATTTAGTCAGTCTCCTTGGGTATTTACTTTGCAGGGGAAAAGCCCTTCCTCAGTTTAGAACTTCAGCTCTTGATATTTGCCTGTCTTCTCCAAAGAGCGTTTGCCTTCCCACAGCAGTGCAGATCTGTTGGGAATAATCCAGACCTAATGTAAATCGTGTCTGTGACCTTATCTTAAAACTCTACCTCTGAAACAAAAAGGCTGGTATGGCACTTTGTTAAATAAATAAAAGCCCACCCAAACCAGAACTGTAATTTCATGGATGTATTTAATAAGATAATGTAAGATAGAGTTAAAATGTAGCATAATTTCTTTTTGGGGGCTCTCAGGACAGTGAATATTTGACATAGTCTTAAGTAAAATTTATTGTGTACAACCTCAAATTATAAGTACATTCCATTTCTATTTGCCATTTTATTCAGGTTTCTTTGCAAATACAAATGCATACAAACAAAAAAAATAAAAGTTGTTAGAGCTGTCCAGGCATTTTGTTACCAAAATACTCAAGTAATATGTTTGATTCAATTTATATTGCAGAAAGACATATTCAGCTATTCCCAGGTGCATTTTGTTATAAAATACAAGGGAGATTCCTTTATTTTATCTTCTCCAGAAGATCTCTCAAGGCCCTTTTCAAGCGTGGTGTGGTGCTCCTGTCCCTGTGCCCTGCCCTCTGCCCGTCTGGAGGTTGTTTCCCTGCTCCAGCTCTTGGAATCACATTATTGACCTCCACGTGGCACTGCAGGTCTGGCACAGAGCCCACATTTAATTCGATCAATTCGTTGACTGAAAGCTGCCCTGGGTGAGTGCAGGGAACACCAGGCTCTAGGACAGACTGCATCAGTGCATCCTGTTGGGGCTGTACAGAGAGCTGAGCAGTGCCTGGCGCTTCGCAGTGCTGTTGAACAGCACCATGCAGGCTCTCTGTGCAGTTTGCCATGAGCACAGCTCCTTTTCTAATCCTCAGGCTGTTCCCTCCCAGCTTTGCTGGAAATCTGGGGGATTCTCAGTGCTGATGTCCTCAATGTTGCTTCATTTCCTACACGCAACCGAGGGAGGACAGAGCCAGAAATTCTTTGTGCTGAGGTTCTCAGTCACTTTTTTGTTTAATCCTTGAGAACTTGTGTGGGAAGGGCATTGGGTGGATTGCTGACATTTGAGTAACTTTTTTCATCCTTGCTGTAAAGTGGATGAGTTCCAGGCAACTGCAAACACAGTTTGGGGCTTTCAGACTGGAAACAATTGGAGCATGAGCAAGTGCAGAATGCAAATAGGCACATGGCTGGGAAGGTATGTGCACTTGATTGAGAGACTTGGGGGAAAAAAAAAGGCTTGTCCAAAGTGTTTTGACCATGTAAAGACAAAACACTTGTAGTCCCACTGCTGTCTGCAGTGCAAGGCCCACTCTAGACATCTCTGTAAATCTCCATTTGGAGGATTCTCCTGTGAAGAATTTAACATTATAGCAAAGAAACAAGAAGTCTGAGTGGCAAGAGTATAATATAATTTGATGCTGATACAAATAGATATAAGAAAGCAGTGTTGAGTGCTTTTTGTTTCTAGTAATGAGTTTGAATTTGTTGAATTAAAAAAGGAGCACATCTTAAATATCACTTCAGCTTTAATATTTAGATATTTAGATTAAAAAATTAGGAAATAGTATACTAAAATAAGTGGAAGTTTTATTCCATGGCAGAGTTCTGGTGCTTTCTTAGCAAAACTTGTACAAAATATATGTGCAGTATTTATGTACTTGCCTTGCTTGCTTTCCTTTTCTAGTTCAATAACTATTTCATAAACTTTGTGAATCTGTATAAACTCAGCTGTACTTCAGTCCAATTTAAAAACATTCTCATTGCTCAGAAACACCTGCTGCATTTTTCTTTTTACCTGGGATTGGGTTTTTTTTGGTTTTTTTTGGTTTTTTTTGCTTTGGGAAAGGGAAAGCTTTAGATTCTGTATCCCTCTTTTAGATACAGGATGTTCAGTGCTCCTCTTTCTCCAATGTAGGAATTTAGGTTTTGTAGGAAAACTTAGAGCTCCATTTTTCATAGAAATACCATGTGGAAAGAAATGGGTGACTGCCATAGGAATGATGTGTGTGGAAAGGACAAACCAAACATATCTTCCTGAGAACTGGCTGGGAAAAGTAGCGTGGAGCTGTTATAACCAGCAGAGAGCAGGCACAGGGTGGCCAAAGGTGCAGATTGTTTTGGTGACAAATTCCTGGTAAGCAGAGCCCAAAGTACAGCAGCTGCAGCCAGGTAGTCTGACTTGGTTTGTGCTTACAAGCCAGAGTTTGACTCTGAAAGTCTGGCTTGGTTTGTGCTTCCAAGCCAGAGTTTGACTGAAAGTAGCTTTAGCTACAGAAAGACATTAATCTTGCAAATTATTAAATCTGAAAGGAGACTGAGAGTTGTATTGCTTATGTCCTCCTTACAGTAGAGCCCAATTGGTGGAAAACGAATGTTATTTTTTTCCTGAAGGGTGAAGTAGTGATTGAGCAGAATAGTTCTGATAAATAAAGAAAAAAAGGAGAAAAGATACTTCCAAGATCAGAACAACAGAGGCAGAAATTACATGTGTTTCAGTACTGGTTGGTTTTTGTTCTTTTTTTTTTCCCTGAACACTGACGTTTCCTTCTGTTAATTTTTAATTTTTGAATTTTTGTCAGTTGTGCTAGGGAGAGTTTGCTTTTTGGCATTGATCTCTTAAAATGAAGTACACAGGAAGGAAAAACACCAACCTCGTAGATGTTAGAGGGATCTGCCTGGGTTGTTACACTGATCCTAACTCATGCCCTGCTTTTATATTTCCATGGACTTATTTATTAGTATGGGAATGGGTCCATATTTATCTTCTACTGCTCTGAAAAGCTACTTTAAAAAAACACTGCTGTGTATCACAACAGAGATTTGTCTGGTTTGAATTTCTGTTCTTTCCCCAGACAATTGGTCACCCAAGCAATATTAAATCAATTGATAATTACTGTATGGGAGGAGAAAAGGCCACAGTTAAATGGATCACTGATCTATTTGTGCCAGAGAGGAAACCTTTTCTTTATAAGCTGCTTTTCAGGCTTGTATTTACTGACAAAAGTGTTCAGCTTGAAATAGATTCTGGCCGGTGTGCTGTTTTGCCTTTGTAGATGTATTCCATGAAAGATGACTGTGACTGCTAATTATTTGTGTGGATAAAAATGGCAGCGTGTGTGTGTTTGTTTCAGAAAAAAATAAAGGACCTAAACTCTGTAGTGAGAGGAACCCAGCTTTGTAGCCTGTGAACTTTGGGCAGCTTCATTCCAAATTTTGGCATTTCTCAGGGAGGGAGGCTGAAATTTTTAACAGTTCAGACCAGCAGTTTGTCCTGGTCATGGAAAAAGTCAGAGCAACTTGCAGTACCTTTTGAATGGGAATGAATGCCATGAATGTATTGATTGTGTATGAGTGACTGATCTCCAGGAATTCGTTCCTGTCTGATGTGCACATTCCATAGCTGCTCCGTGCCTTTGGTTTAGTACTTGTTCCAATGATTCATTAGCAGAATCTGTAATGTATGCAAAAAGCACTAATGAAAAGTGCAGTCTTGGTCACAGTGTGCAGTATTCCTGGGGGACTTGCAGGAGTAAATGACATTAAATGTTCAGCCTAAGCAGAAAAATAATATGAAACCAATCAGTATCAGTTTCCCAGCAGTCCTGGATCTACAAGGGGGCTGATCTACTTTAATATCTTAAAATACTCTTTGAATGCTGCTGTTGCAGTTTGTCGGTTGTAGAAAGGCTGCTTGAAGTAATTTTCATGACTGTGATGAGCTGCAGGAAGAAAAGATTTAAAGAAAATTTTTAGAAAGATGCATGAAAACATCCAGCTGGCAGTGGATTATTTGAGCATGGCATAAACGTAAATCCAGTATCTGGTAATGATTATGTTTCAGAAACATGCTTGTTATTAATTTAAAGAAAGAAAAGCTAGTTTTTCTGGAATAGGCAAACTAAAAAGAATATATTTATGAAGACATCATTGTAAAATCTTTCCTCCTTTATTTTAAATTAAATTTCTCTTTAAAACATAGTTTCAGATATCTTTTCACTGGAGTGAATTGATATGGATCTTGGGGGAGGTGGAGTAAATGAGTGTAGTGAGTAAAAACGCCCTTAATCAATTACTGCTTGGAGCAAAATACTCAAAGGGAATAAAGAAATCGATGCTAGGGCAGAGGTTCCAGGGCACTGCAGGGTGGGCTGTGATCTGCACGTGAATTACCTGTTCAGGTGAACTCAAACCTGTGTGCAGAGATGCAGAGTTGCATTCTGCTGTTGTGCTGGTCCAGTGTTCTCTGGATGAACTAGAAACCATGTGTGCATGTGCAGTGTTAGGTTGTGTCACTAACTGTTGTGTTTTGGCAGCTCAAAAAGATCAGTTCGTTGTCATATTAATTCTCTTCACTCATACCTGTGCATGCAGGGAGCTGCTGGAGTTCCAAGGGGGTAGTTTTGTATATATTCATATAACTTCTAAGTCATCTTTCTTTGCACTGGAGGGCAGGGGAAAGGCGTAAGTCATTTGGAAATTACCTCCTAAGCAGCAGCTTTTCTGTCTGTTCTTCCATGCTAATAGTCAGGAATAAGGTTTGAGATGTGAGCATGGCTGCCCATGCACTGCCAGAATTTGAGTGTTCTCAGCCAGCCTGTTCGTGGCCCGAGTGCAGAGGTGTTTGTGAGACCCTGGAGCCTCTGTCAGCCCCAGAGGGTTGGCTCTGAATAGCTGCAAGAGTCAGCAGCAGCACAGTTGAGCTGTTTTTTCAGCAAGCTCCACCTTTCCAGCTGCAAGCCCTTGTGTAGTGGATGCCAGAGCAGGTTTAGCAACTTTCCACCAGGGATTCCCTGTCTCCCCAGGAGGCTGTGAATAT
Source organism: Entomyzon cyanotis (assembly GCA_024500445.1). Taxonomy (NCBI): domain Eukaryota; kingdom Metazoa; phylum Chordata; class Aves; order Passeriformes; family Meliphagidae; genus Entomyzon; species Entomyzon cyanotis. The sequence continues at coordinate 1,489,832 of JAKEPQ010000033.1, read as the reverse complement.
CTGTGAAACTTCCCTTTCTCCTCCCCTGCCCCTCCACCCTCAGGCCACTTGGCAGGTTTTTGTCAGCTCCAGGCCAGGCCTGACCTCTGTTCTCCTCTCTTCCCTTCACTGGTGGCTCCTCCCTGAGCGCACAGTAGCACCCAGAGCCCTCAGTTCAGGAGGGAGGGAGAGCCAAGGATGGTGTGCGAGGTACATCCATTTTCTAGGAGAGCTCTCAACATCTGTGAGCAAACCCAGACTGCCAGGGGCTCAATCCTCAGCCAAAAAAGATGGCAAAATCTCGCTGATTAAGGACTGTGACAAGAGAGAGCAGGGTGCTGCTGGAGGGGAGGATTGAGCCAGGCATGCCCAGTCCTGAGACTGTCCAGCCCTTACTGAGGAGAGATCCCGGGAGAGAAGGATACAAATGCCTAATTAAAGATAGAACTGACATTTGGATATACAGAGGCTGATAGCAGTTGCTGTCTGTGTTTTTCTGACTGTGTGTACAACAACCTTAAAATACATTCCTGTGATCTTCTCTGGTGGGCTGTGCTTCAGTGTGCAGTGTTTGGGGGAGGGAGAACCTAAGAGCAGGGAAGGAAATTTGTGGGTATGAAACTTATCTTTTGTTAAAAGCTTATCTTTTGTCACTTCCTGCTTTCTCTGGAATTTTTCAGGAAATGTTGGCAGCATATAAAAATATTAAATATAAAGGCTGTAACGTTGGTGTGTTGTCACTTCATATCAGCAAGGACAGCAAGGGGGGATTGATGGCTGCCCTGCTATTCCTCATGTCAGCTTCTCAGCAGAGAAATCCAGTTGATTCTTGTTTTGTCTCATGTGTTACCTGGAAGGGTGAAACAAAGGAGTTTCCCAGAGGGTGTAAGTTAAGAGAAGCTCTCTGGGTTTCTTCTTTCCCCTCTTATCTAACAGTTGATCCCAGTTTTTATTGCTGCCATCTAAGTAGTTACTCTTGAAGCTGCCATGTATGTTATGTGGGTGTTGTACCTGAACATAACTTGTTTTTCACATTTCTGATGCCTGACAGTAGGGCAGTGCTTGGGAATGCTGAGATGTTGTAGATGCTTATGTGTGGTGAATTTGGTTGTATTCCTCAGTTTTATTTCCCCTGCATTTTTCTGAATGTCTCCATGTCTTCCTATTCCTTACTCCCTTTTACATCAAATGTAAAACTCTTGCCATCTATGTGCCATGGATTTAAAAATAATAATAAAAAAGTAGTCTAAGTATCTTAATGCAGCTAGATTTGGATTGGGCATGAAGTTTAAATCTTACTGGCATTTGACTATTTGGACCCTTTGGACAAGTGGAGCTGCACAGCTGATGGATTCAGGAATGGCAGGGATTGGCAGGAGGGAAGGTGAGGATGTGCTGTCACTGTGTACCTTGTCGGTGAAGGGGACGTTCAGGAACTGACTGAAAGTTCCCTTTGAGGCTTCCTGCAGCTCTGGGGTTTGCATGTGATGGTAATGATTTCACCTAAACCAAACCTTTCTCTGGAACTTTGGTGTTACATTTCCTTCCTAGCTGTTGGTCACACCGGGGTTTAGGTGTTGAGCAAAGTTACTTGTAAATCCAGCTATGGCTTTTCAGAGTTGTGCTGTGAGGGAAAGCACTCTGAAATTCAGCTTCTCCTTCTGGGCACCCCAGAATGGACACTTAACACTAGTTGAGATCATTTTTATCCAAGAATTCCATTGTTTGAACGGAAACAAACACCGTTGGCTCTCCTCTGACATAAACATGAGGAAATGTATTGGAGGATTCAGATAATTTGCAACGAAGGAGGTGCAGGACCACACATGAAATGAGACATGAACAGCTGCTGACAGGTGTTCAGTAATGGAGTGTTGAGTGTTTTGAATTAGATTGTTTGAGTTCAGTACAGATTTTGGTTTTGCCTGGTTTTGAATAAGATGTGTTTGGAGTATATTTGGAGTTGAAGCTGTGCTGCAATTGGGATAGCTGGGCAAAAAACACAATGATACCTTTATCTTTGTCCCTGCATGTGCAAAAATGTGCTGATTTGGAAGTGTGCAGGGGGTTATTTGTGTTCTTGCACTGGAAGAGGTTTATAAGATAATAAAATGATTTGGGTTTAAAAGGTCCTCAAAGCTCTTCCAGTGCCACTCCATGCCATGGCAGGGACACCTTCCACTATCCCAGGTTGCTCTCAGCCCTGTCCAGCCTGGCCTTGGACACTTCCAGGGATCCAGGGGCACCACAGCTTCTCTGGGCACCTTGTGCCAGGGCCTGCCCACCCTCTCAGGGAACAATTCTTTCCCAATATCCCGTCTAAACCTACCCCTGTTAGTGAGAAGCCATTCCCCTTGTCCTGTTAATTGTAAACAATCCCACTCCATCTTTCTTGTCAGCTCCCTTCAGGTGTTGCAGGGCTGCAGTTAGGTCTCCCTGGAGCCTTCTTTTTCCCGGGCTGAGCAATCCCAGTTCTCCCAGCCTTTATTGTTGCTGAAATGTAACTGAGCATAGTGGGTGTGAGGGTTGAGAAATTTTTTTTGGTGTTTCACACTGTGAATTGTGATAGTATGAAAAAAAACCCCCAAGAACCAAAGCCCCAAAATCAGTGATAGAGTTTCTTAATTCTTTTTATTGTAATTCCTGTTGAACCTCTTTTCTCAACAGTACAGCCTGGGCTAATGCTCATGTGGCATATCTGGTTTACAGGACTTGTTCTGGCCTCCAGATCACTCTTGTGAGCAGTGACAGGACCCAGGGAGTGGCTGGAGCTGTGCCAGGGGAGCTTTTAGGTTGGATTTTAGGGAAAGGTTCTTCCCCCAGAGGGTGCTGGGCACTGACCAGGCTCCCCAGGAATGGGCACAGCCTGAGGCTGCCAGAGCTCCAGGAGTGTTTGGACAGCACTGCCAGGGATGCACAGGTGGGATGGTTGGGGTGTCTAGATATTCTGATTCTGCCCACCTTTCTGAAGGCCCCTGAGGCACTGATTATGCCAATTAACATGATGGTAAAGTGCTCCTGTGACCCCGAGGTGCAGTGAGAAGAGTTGCACATCTATTCCTCATATAGTGTAAAGTCAAATACATTCAAGAGTCAGGCTGACTCTGCAGCTGTGGGTGAGCTGTGCCATGCATGTGTAGGTTGATCATGTCCGAGGCAGTGCAGGCTCAGGTCCTTTCCAAAAAGCTTTGTTGTGTCAGAAAGAGAAAGCACCACTTCAGAGTGAAGGACGTGGCCATTTTCCCTGACTCTCCCGACCTTCCTCAGGCTGCACCAATGGAGCACATCCAGGGAGCTTGGAAGACCATCAGCAATGGCTTTGGACTCAAGGATTCTGTCTTTGATGGCCCAAACTGCATTTCACCCACCCTTGTCCAGCAGTTCGGTTACCAGCGCCGGGCGTCCGACGATGGCAAAATCTCCGATACTTCCAAAACCAGCAACACCATCCGTGTTTTCCTGCCCAACAAGCAGCGCACCGTGGTGAGTCTGTGCTACCTTTAGCTCAGGAATGTTGTCCTGTTCCATCTGCTAGCACTGGGATGTGATTCACATCTGGCACGAGAAATTTCTGCCTTCAAAAGGGTCTGATTGTGGTCAAGTGATTGTCAGCACTTGGTTGATTTTTACATACTCTGAAAACACTGTATTTTGAGAAGCTGTATTTCTCTGCCTCAGTGCTGTGAGTTTTTTAATGTACATGGGCATATTTCACATGAAAAGGCAGTTGTTGGCTGACCTAAGCAATGATTGCTGTATGACAGTTCTGTCACCACTGGATGCCCACAATGAAGTGTGGGGGTTAAAGCCGAAGTGAAACTTCTTGAGGGAACACTTCTGTTCAGTTTCTTGGAGCTGAGTGTACCTAATAATAGCCTTACACAAAGTTCCTTGAAATCTAAATAAAGCCTTTTTCTGTACTTGAGGTAACTCTATTTGCCTGCATTTCTATCCCTTCAGTAGGCTACCTACTTTTGTAAAATGCTGTTTCATAAAAACTTAGTAATTGTAAGAAAGTGATATAAACTTGTAAAATGGCTTCAGAACTTCTTTCAGGCAGTACAGAAGAGCACTTTGTGCGGCTTTCCTGGAATTTCTACAGAAAATGAAAAAAAAAAAAAAAAGGCCTTCTTCTACTGGAAAAACTTAAAAGTTCTGCAGTCACTACCTACATGTTTTATTGATTTCTTTTTTTTCCCTTTGGTCACAGGTGAATGTGCGAAATGGGATGACCTTACATGACTGTCTCATGAAGGCACTGAAAGTAAGAGGTCTGCAGCCAGAATGCTGTGCAGTTTTTCGACTTCTTGCTGAACCAAAAGGGTAAGAGTGAAACTTCCACCCAGAGACTGTGAAACTCCTGGGTTTGGAGTAGCAGCAGTAGTGCTTTCTTCCCCTCTGGCTAGTTTCTTTTAAAAGCAGTTTGGTTATGAACACTTCCATGTTGGTTTGTTTGCCCTCTTCTAGGGTAACTCTGTCAGCTTCCTGGGTAGTAACAAATTTATTTTTGTTTTAAAGCTGAGTATTGAAAATACTTAAAATGGAGGGGTTCACTCAAGTGCTTGCAGCCCCTTAGTGAGGGCTTTGCCATGCTCTGGATGAAGTGATGCCTTCATATTTGAAGTGCATTTCTGTGCTGCATTTGCAGTTGGTAAATTCAGTGTTGGTGATTCTTAGCCCACTTCCCTGAATGTCTTTGTGCTTGTTTTTAGGGCTCTGCATTCCTCTACAACTTTCCAATGTTTGGATTTAAAACTCACTTCAGATATTCCTTATTTCTTTGTAGGACCGGGGAGGCTGCTAATAAATACCAAAAGATTGTTTTAGAAGCTGAGGCAGTGAAGGTATCTCATGGAGTTAATACACTTAACTTCACACCTCCTAAGGCTTAAAGCTCCCTGTAGCCTCAGGGATTTTGGGGTTCCATGGCTGAGCAGCTGAGGCCATTCTGGGGTCTCCAGTACTGCCAGTGCCCAAGCACCTGATAATGGCTTCTGTGTCACTGAGTCTGTAACTCATAATTTCTGCTATATTTATAAGGGTATTCCTGTGACTCAGTTAAAGCTTCTAGGTGCTTTATGTCAAATATTCTATATATATATATATATAAAAAACTGGTTTAAAAATGAGCAGAAAAAGAGGTGATTTGCAATGTGTTTCAAGTCGCTTCTGATTTTTTGAGTGAAAGACTGAGATCTAGCTCACTGTAAGAGGTTAACCATGCTTTTTTTGGGTATTTGTTTTCAGTTTGCTCAAGAAAACTCACAAAACATAATTGTTGATGAGGCCAGACTTATCTCCAGAGGGATTTTGTTGCCCCCATTTTCTCTTTCAGAAAAAAAGTGCGTTTGGATTGGAACACAGATGCTGCCTCCCTGATTGGAGAGGAGCTGCGGGTGGACTTCCTGGATCACGTCCCACTCACCACACACAATTTTGTAAGCTTCTCCTGCTCTGTATTTGAATGTAAATTGTATCAATTGAACCACAAATTTGGCCACAGAATGTGTTGGGCATTAGGTAGCTTTTGCATTCTGGACACAGGGATTTTCAGAAGTTCTGGTTGATTCCTTCACTCCTGTTCGCCACCTGTTAGATTGGCTGAGTATCAATTTGCAGTGAAATGCCAGAATTGTGTATTGCATTGGTGATCTCCAGGTGTCAGACTGAAAGCTCACATTATGCATGTTCCTCCCAGGTCTGATGATTGCCATTTTTATTTGATATGAGTAACTGTGTCTGTAACTGTTGTATCGAGGTAACCATGTCGTTAAAGTCCAGAAAGGGGAGGGAATTTGTGTTTTCAGCCTCTGGCTCATCAATCAAAAACGCTGGACAAGTTGAGCAGCCTTAGTGAACTGATGGTATTGTACTGGATATTCAGGGGTGCTGTTAATTCTGCTGGTCCTGCCATTGTTTCGTGAGCTAATGCTGCCTTACAGTTTGACAGATTACAATGTTACATTACAGTGTTACATTACAATGTTTTCTGGGGGAATGAAAGGCTTTAGGTCTGTAGTTTCTTCTCAAAAATGGACTACTTACTCAATACAGAACAAGTAAGTGGAAGGTGGTTCTGTGTTTTGTGGTTGGGTTTTATTTTTAACTATTGAAAATTATTTTTTTACAAAGAGTGAATGTCAAACTCTAACAGTTTTACCTGGCGTTATTTTCTTCTGCCTGGGAAGGAACTCTGTTCCCATATTTTAGCCTTTTTATTGTTTTGTTCTAGAAATACATTGTGCCAAGTGGCAAACCTAAAAGGTTGTCATTTACATCCATTGGAAAGGTTAGGATTGATTTTCAGAACCTGAAAGTCACTTTACTTCTACATTACATTAAAAAAAAACTACAGAAGATACCATCTGCAGTTGGTCAGCAGAAAACGAATATTTTTCTCCAGATCTGGAAGAAGCTGAAATTTGGAGCCTTCTTTTCCTCCAAAGTGTGCTCTGGAGGAAGAAACTCCTTGGTTCATTTCAATATTTTTTCATACTTCAGAAGCTTTTAAGAAAATAAAGTAGGCTGCTCTTTAAAAAAAGCAAATATTCCTTAGACTACTTCAATTACTAAGGAATTTATTTCTCATGTGAGGGATATTGATTAGTCATAAACCAATCAAGAGTTTTGGCTATAAAAAAAAAAAAATAACGTGGGCCTTCCCATCTGATCCTCTTTCACCCCTTTAGTGTTCCTGAAAATAAACAAAACCCCAGCTCTCAGCCCACACAGCTCTGTCACCTTGCTGAGCAAAAACACTGCTTTTATTTTACTCTTTGTAAATAAAGTCCTGAGTGTTTCTAAACTTGCCAGGTTTCCAACCAAACTGGAAATCGATGCCAGAATATTCAAGTGTGGTTTTAAACTCAGTAGCAATCTGGGGGCTCTGGTAGCATTTTAGAATGGTTATTTTTTTGTCTCGGGCTCTGAAGGTCCAAATCTCGGTTAATGAAGGATAATTAGTTGGGATTAATTACTTGGTGTGTTTTCCAGGCTCGGAAGACATTTCTGAAGCTTGCCTTCTGTGACATCTGCCAGAAGTTCCTGCTCAATGGCTTTCGGTGTCAGACGTGTGGCTACAAGTTCCACGAGCACTGCAGCACCAAGGTGCCAACCATGTGTGTGGACTGGAGCAACATCAGGCAGCTCTTGTAAGGACTGTTCCCTTTTTCATGGCAGCAGCAGCTCTGTGTGACAGTTGGTTTTTTGTCTCTTGTCACAGAGATACTTGTGGATTGTTGGGAAGTGCAGTCGCTGTGATCAGTGTGCAGAATTGTGTGTTGATTTCATGAAACAGCCAGCAATGAGTGTCTGTTCCCAGGGGGAGAAGGCCATTCACATTCACTGCATTTTGTTCTTGCTCTGAATTTTCATATTCTGGACAAGCAAATACCTTGAGTGACCAGGCAGTTGCTGTAGTGCCCTCTGTTTGAGCAGGGGGACAGCAATTCCTCTCACACAACACATCTGTTAGGAATAAAACAGGCCAGGATTCAGTTCGATTTTTAGCTGTTGGAAGCATTAGTGTTCAGAACTCCCACAACTTCTGACAGTGCTGAAAATGGTGAGAAAACAGAGAAGGATAATACTTTCCTAATACCAGTTACAAAAAGGTGAAAATTACTGTGTTAGAAGAAGTCCTTTTATGCCAAAATGTTAAAACCTGTAATTGTTTTTATGTGTCTTAGTGGTTGTATTTTTTTATAACTAAACTTGATGTAGTTATGCATTTTCTCATACTAATAGAGTGCAGGATGACTTGAGCCACCTGTTGCTACCTGGCTTTACTAGAATTTAATTGTGTCAAGTACCCTTTCAGGAAAATCTGAAGTCTGATAGAAAAAGATTTTGTTCTCAAGTTTAGAAAGAACACCTGGAACTTTTCTTTGGGAGTCTGAAGGCAGAGGTTTTAGTTGTACCCAGAGGTAAAACGTGATGTAAAGATAGGAATGTGTTCATGAAATTAATCATGCTGCAGAGAAACAGCCCTTTAAATTTTCAGCTTTCAAGAGCATTGTACAGGAGGTAGTGTAGCAGTTGAAATTGTAATTGTTTTTGTTGATATTTCAGATTGTTCCCAAATTCAAATATCAGTGACAGTGGTGTCCCTGCACTACCTCCCTTGACAATGAGACGGATGCGGGAGTCTGTCTCCCGGATACCTGTTAGGTAAGCTTGTATTTCCTGTCATTTCTCTTTTGGGAAATACACTTGTTTCAAAACAATCAATCCAAAGCAACAAAAATCCCCCAGCTCCTCCAAAGCAGAGCAATCTGATAGAAGGTTGGGATGAATGTGCAAGGCGGCAACACCACTTCATCACAGATGATTCTTTCTTGTCCTTAGATCCACCAAAGCGCTGAGTTGAGATCTGATATTTTTAATTTTCAGTCTTAAAATTTTAAGGTAGAGTGTTAAAGGCTTTTTGGAGACCTTTGTTTTCCTGCCTAAGATAATCCTAGGCTCCCTTTTGGTATTTTTGTGAACTAATTTAATTTTATCTGATCAGGTAGTGTGCATCAAGGGTTTGTGTCTCGTGGTGGATGATTCACATCCATAAACTAAAATAATGCTCTGGTGTTATGATGACAGATAAGAGTTTAAAGAGAGAACAGTGGGAACTGAAAATATGCTCTTCTTAAAGAAAATTCTGATACCTAAAGAGAACATTCCTGTAGTCTGAAGTGCTGAAATGAAATTTGTGTCCCTTTCCAAGGGGCCTGATCCTAACGTGTGCCTGTGTTCTTTTCCTTGAAATTCTAGAGGCTGAAGAGGGCAGGCCAGCTTTTGTTTTTTCTGCACCCATTTGAAAAATCTGTTCAGGAATGAGGCACAGAGCACGTAGCTGACTTGTAAATGGTTCTATGTATTCATTTCTTTATTTTAATGGGAACTGTATCAGGAATTGATCTTTGCCATCTTACTCTTATTTCCAGTGTTGTTGAACAGTGACTTACTAACTTTTCAGATGTTTTGAAGGGTTTTGTGAAGGTTGGCCCATTTCAGTTAGGATACATGTGTGTTTTGGGATCCTTATGGTATGAGTGACCTTAGCTGTGATTTACAGCTCTTTGTTGAGCTGGATTTTAAGTCTTGGCCTCCTTTTAACTGGTGTTGGGTTTCATGACTTCCTTGCTGGCTGTTCTGTGCAAACCATTGAACAGTCTTGCAAACCTTTACAAATTCAGGGCTTAGCTCTTAAGCTGTGCATTTAACAGGCTTGAAATGAGCAGTTTGTTTAATTTCACAGACCTGAATTCACCTACCAGAGCCAGTATTTTGTCAGTGTATTAAACATGATTTAATGGGGATTGAGGTGAATTTTGGCAAAATTTGTAACAGCAGAAACAGACTTCAGCTAAGCACACTAATTAAGTATGTGAGCTGACAAGCTCTTCAAGTTTTTAAAATTTATTTCTTAAGTTAAACTGGGAATGATTCAGCTGACCAAATAGTTTAGTTGATGTGTAAATCCCAGCTTTTTCTCTGCTTGGAATTGTGTGTATATTGTTTCTGGACAGGTTACATTGAACAGTGTTTTACAATTGCCGGAGGGGAAAAAAAATAACCACAACTTTCCCTTTCTCTTCTCTTTCCTCCTCAGCTCCCAGCACAGGTATTCTACACCTCATGCCTTCACATTCAACCCATCCAACCCTTCCTCTGAGGGCTCTCTGTCCCAAAGACAGCGCTCCACATCCACCCCAAACGTGCACATGGTCAGCACGACGATGCCCGTCGACAGCCGGATAATCGAGGTAATGCTGCTGGCAGCAAAGAGCACAGAGTTCAACTAAAACTGCCACTGCCCACCTAATAGTCACTGGTTGGTTTTCCTTCTTGGCTTTCTGTCATTTGCTCACTGTTTGCCTTAGTTGGCTGAGTGGTGAAGAGTACAGGAGACATATTTGCAGAGGAAGTTAATAATTAATTCTTGCAGTCTATCAACTTTGCTGGAAAAATAGACAGATTTTAGGGGTCTGTAAAGATGGGGTAGAGCTTAACAATTAAGAAGCTCAGGTTTGTGAAGAAATACTTTTTAGGCATGTCTAAAAATGTTCTTTCAAATTGAAAAGTCTGGGTTTGTTGGGGGCTGGTGTTTTATTTTAAATCAGAATAAAGATGCTCTAAGTCTGGGTGTAGTTCTTGGACTTGGAATGCTCAGGTCAAACCTTCCTGGTGATCTGTTTTGTGATAAACCTGTATGGAATCACAGCAGTTCTGGGCTTGTGGGCTAAAGCCAGCTCTGTCTGAGACTATCTCTGCTGTTCCTTGCCTTCAAGCACCTTTTTCTTGTATTTTCCTACCTTAGACTAGCAGTGAGGGACAGCTCTTGGAAATCAGACCTAAAGTGGTTGGGTTTTTTAATTTTGTTTTGTGATAACCTTAACAAAAACAGTAGTATGCAGCAAAGGCTGGCAAAATAAAGTGTTGAGCTGCAGGACTTGGAAGAGAGAGCACTGATGCTTTTCCCTCTGGAGTAGTTTAAAAACTCTTCAGGTCAAGCAGAAACCTTTGACTGCTGAGTTCACCTGCATCTTCAGCTGGTGATTTACAGGCTTCTGTGAAATGAGAGGGGGCTCTGAAGTGAGTTATTCTCTGGACCTTGGGAACAGAGTGCCCAAAAAGTGCCCTGCAGCCCCAGGAAGCATTTTTGGTCAGCAGCTTTGTGTCAGCTGGGGTTCATGGGGAAAGGGTTTTCCCTTTGGGTTTCTTTGGCTCACAGCCCTTTTTGCTGCTTCAAGACCTGGCTGAGCATCTTTGATGGCACAAACCACAATGAAGCACTCAAGAAAGAGAATGTGAATTATTGACCTTTGTAGAGTCATGAGTCTTTAAGGAGACATTGCTTTCTTTATTCTTTATGCAGAGCAGTAAAGACAGAAATGGTTTCTATTCTGGCTCTTCACATTACCATAAAAATAGTTGTTGTGTCTTAAAAGGCTTTTAAAAGGCCCCAAAGCAACACAAAAAAAAAGTGGTAGAGGCTTTCTAGTACACCAGGAGAAAAAACATCATAATAAAGTGGTTTACCCAAGGATAAATCCTCATGAACTTCTGGGCTTGAGCATGAATACTTAAAAAATTTACTGCACTTAATTGTCGTTTATCAAGCAAATTAGGTTACTTTTTCTTTCATTTAGCCTAACACTTAATTTTTGAAATTTTTTTTTATACTTCCTCTGTTCTTTTCTTTTATCTCTGACTGTGTTGGCCTAGAATAACAGCCTGAATGCTTCTCCCAGCTCCTGGTGCAGACGGTTTTGTTTGAGGGGAAGAGTAGGTATTTCCTTGGTGCCTTTTGTTTTCTTGTGATTAACAGGATTGCTGTAGCTTGTAAGCCATGGCAGTGTCCACGTGAAGTGTTTAATCTGGAGCTGATTTGATGAGAATCTTTCCAGCATGTTTATACTCAAATATTGAGGCTGTTAATTGGAAGAGGCAAATTGATAAAGAGCTTCATGTTTAGTTTAGCTGGCTGAATCCATCCTCCTCTGAATTTGAATAGGCTTGGATTAGAGATGCATTTGGTCACACAGCCTTTAAAGCAAAACCTTCTCAAACACATCCATTGTGTGGCTTTTTCCCCTCTGGAAACTATTTTTATTGACTATAGCCATACAAAGCCCTGAGATTAAGAACACGTTGTACTGTTTTTATTTCCCATCAAAGTAACGTTGACAGACTACAGTGCTGTGGATGGGGTTATTTGTGTTGGAATAACAGCCCTAAAGAACAGGGGGTTTGCTTTGTTTGCTCTTGAATTCTTAAGCAAATAAGAAAATATTCACATCAGGATTAAATCTCAAAAATACTTTTTTAAAGTAAGAACTCCGTATACAAAAGTATGAGAAACATTTAAAATTCCTTAGTTATCCTTTGCCGGCTTCCTTGAAAGTGGTTACATTCTCAGGCTGATGTACAAAACAAATAATTTGTTACTCATTCGGGTTCTGAAAGGTTTTTATTACCCTTAAAATGGACAAAAGTAGTAAATTGAAGAGTTCTTCTTGGTAGTTCATGCAGATTTTAATCCACTCAGGTGTTGAGCAGTGGCAATCTGCAAGAATGCTGTACATAGTTCAGCCTGGCTGAATGCAACTAAGTAGCTAAAATAATGTATTTCTTAACTGAATCTTTGCTAAGGATAATCTCAACTTGAAACTGTGTAGTGGAATGTGGGTTTGTTCTGTCCTCCTGTGAAACCTTACATTTATTATTCTACCAATTAGCTAGAGAGTTTGAATTGACTTCTATTAACTTTGACAGTGTTTAACCTCTCTGTAGTGCATGTTCTTGCTTTGTACTTACACAGTCCCTGGATATTTTACCTTTCCTGTTTGTACTTGGGGATAATGCAAATGGCAGGTGAGAAAAGCTGTGGAGTGCTGTTTGTCAGAGCTTAGTTCTCTCTTGTGCATGGCTGTAGAGTTGTGTTGTGCCCGTGGCATGAGGTGAGACTTGTGGCACTGTCCTGGTGACCTGTGGGAAAACACTGCTCAAATGGCAAATTCCCTGGGGGAATAATGCTTGGGAAAGTAGGTGGGTTTGTGTAGAGGCACTCGATGTAGCTTTTTGGGGGGTTGCAGTAGTATGGTGGAGTTACTTCACAGTGTCTGTTGAGTTGGAATATGCTGGGGGTTTTTAAAAGTCCTCCTTTGAACCCAAAAGCTGTTTGGGAGTTGTGCCCTGGGGCCAGAGGCCATCCCAGGAGCTCTGTCCACACCTGGAACACGAGCATGAAGTGCAGGGGGAATGCAGACAGTACTGCTGGTGTTTCTTCTTGTTTTGTGTCCTTTTTTCCCCCCTTTTTGGTAGCAGTACTTTTAATATGCTGTGAATCTCTTCCCCGTTTTGTAAGAATTCACCACTTGCATGGGTTTACTGCAGGATTGGGCTGATGAGCAAATCCCCAATCCTGGAGGTGTTGGCCAGTACTATATTGCACTTGACCAGAACTGTCACAGCAATTTCCACACCATCCCTGCTTGTTCCTCTGGGTGCTCTCATATATTTATTAACTTTGTTATCCATCTTCTCTGTTTCAGGATGCAATTCGAAGCCATAGTGAATCAGGTATGGTTTCAAAAATCAAACATTTTCTAATACAGTTTTATTTATTTGTTTTCTTGTTCATAAATTATTTTCTTATATTTCTTTATTAAAGCCTCACCTTCTGCTCTGTCTGGAAGTCCTAACAATATGAGCCCAACTGGCTGGTCTCAGCCTAAAACCCCAGTCCCAGCCCAAAGAGAGAGAGCCCCTGGGTCTAATACACAAGAAAAAAACAAAATTGTAAGTATGGAGATACTTGTTTTAATTAAAAACCAGTTAAACTATGCTGGGTGTAGTGGTGTGTTGGGATAAATTTCTGCACTTTAAGGTGCAGGTAACTGCAGATTGCTCTGCATTGTGTATATAAAAGCAATTTAATTTTAATTAATTCAGTAATGATGGCACTATTGCCTTGGGTTATAAACACCCAGAACAAAGTGTTCTGGGTTGCAAATGAATTTCAGGCAGTGGTGTGACATTGTAGTGCAGATCTGTGGATTACCTTTTAAATCTTACAGGTTGCATATTTTTGATTCTGTTTTAATGTATTTAAAGTTGGCCTTATCAGCACTGTTTTCACTGCATTGCCACAGTTTCCATAGAAAGTGGATATTGATAATGCCTACATTTTCATTGGAGAGTCAAATGTCTCAGGGATAAACAGATTTAACAAAATGAAAGTTTTCCCTCAAAGGTTTAGTTTAAACTTAGGGGTGGGGAGAAGGACAGAAAAGTTAGAATAATAATTAACAATACCTTGGATTTTTTGAAGGCTGCTAAGCTTTCAAAATGAAAGTAGAGTTGCTTAGCGGGATTCAGAGTTTTTGCTCACTTAGACATTTGAGAATTCTGCTCTCATCTGTTGGCTTATTCCATTTAAATATGTAAAAGAGTTGCAGAATTTTAACATTGTACTTTTGAAGAAGCCAGCAACCTTAAATATTTCAGATATCTTCCAACAGTTGATTATAAAATACTCATTCCTCTTAAAATCTAAGATTGGGGTGTAAGTTTCCAGTGCAGAACTAAATGATAAAGTCTTAGGCAGTTAAGACATCCAAGAAAATGTGCTGGTTTGTCCCTCTGGACAAAACCCTCAAGGTTTCAGATCATCTCTCTTGAACTTGCATGAAGGGAGTTACTGAATTTCTTGTGTTTGTGTATAGCACAAGTGATGCTAAACTAACAGCCCTGTGCATTGCTGTTGCAGAGGCCTCGTGGCCAGAGAGACTCCAGCTATTACTGGGAGATAGAAGCCAGTGAAGTGATGCTCTCCACCAGGATAGGCTCAGGTTCTTTTGGGACAGTTTACAAGGGCAAATGGCACGGTGAGTTCTTGGCAAGGGTTGGTATGGGGCAGCAAAATGGATTAAATGGTGATGGAAAAATGGATTAAGTGGTGCTGGATACCACCAAAGGCACTGGGGGAGGAACAGGAACTTCCTTGGAAGAGCAGCACTGAAATGAAAGCAAAGCACCCAAACCTGAACCTCACAACTGCATCTCCATTTTCACTACATTGATTTCTCATTCTCATGTTCTACAGCAGCTTGTTTTCTGGAAAGGGTTTGCTTTCCATCAGCAGGACTGAATTAGCTGGGAAATTCCACAGCCTGATGTTAAATTATATTTACCTTTCTTAAATACCTTTGTGGCTTAATTAGCATGCTTCATTTCAAGGTGGGAGGGAAAGGAAATCAGCATAAATTGCTTCTGCTGTGGAGATTTTTCAATGAAAAAATGCTTAGTGTGAGAGTTTGATATGTAGTGAGTGGGAATATTTGGAAAACAGGCACACTGCAGAGCTGCAGAATTTGTTTCCAAATTCATGGCTTGTGATTTTGAAAAGAAACACACAGAAATCCCTCCAGGCCCTAATGTAAATAGCAGTATTGTCATGAAAAAAGCTGACAAAACAAATCTGGAAACTTGCTGCCCTCTGTTTTTACTGAGTGAATACTTGCATGTCTTAAAGCCCAAATACTGTCAGCAGCAAGGGAAGCACTATTATTATACTAAAAGTAACGAAGAGTTTCTGATTTTCATTATGGAACTGAAATAGAGCACAGAAATCAAGGGGAAAAATAAGTTCAGTAAGATCTCCTTGAACAAGGTAATAAAAAAATAACTTCTTGGTAATATTTATTTCAATTGGACATTTGTCCCTCTTAATATATCAAGAATTAAAGTATTAATTAAAGAAATTTTGTATTAAGGAGAGGTGTTAGCTTTTCTGATATGCTCAAATGAAGGGCTGTACTTTCATATATAGATTATATATATAAACAATATTTAAATTTGGTAATAAAAACAAAGGTGTGTGTATATGTCCTGCAAAAAGCATTCTAGCCAGCCATAGCCCTTAAAAAATGGAAGTGTGTGAACAATTAATTAAGGACTTCTTCCATTAGATTGGAATTCAGGTAAATTAATTGCTTGGTACCACAGAAATTTGTCTGCAGGGAAATCTTGACCTTTGTACTAATTAGTAGAGGCGTGCTATGCACAAATGATGAATTTTAATTACATTGTGTATTAAGGCTATTTTGGAGAGTTAAAAAAGCTTCATTTTTCCTAACTCCTCTGGTAAATGTATTTCAGGGGATGTAGCAGTGAAGATCCTAAAGGTTGTAGACCCAACCCCAGAACAGTTCCAGGCTTTCAGGAATGAAGTGGCTGTCCTGAGGTGAGTTGGTGTTTCACTGCTCAATTCTGCTCTTCCAGGAGCTGCATTTGACTCCCAGCCCTCCTTTGAACCTTCTTTGAAGCCCAACATTCTTTGTTTGAGAGGCACAAAAAGCAGATTCCAGAGAAGAATTAAAAAGACAGTCGTAGTTCAGAGTATTTCTGTGGTGTGTTAACACCCACAATTGTCCAGGTCCCACTGGGCAGTAAAAGGTGAGGATTAATTAATTCTGCTCTAATTATCACCAGCAGGAAGAATACTTGAACTGATGGTCTTAAAATTGCAACAGAATAACTTGTTTTCCCCCTTAAACATACACACCTGTTTTCTGCTTCAAATACTGAGGTTTTTTTAGTGTCCAGAGAAGGATGTGTGATGTTACTCCTGAAAAAGACCAAATTAGATACATAAAAATCATCTCCTCATCTGCTAATTCCTTTAGGGTTTATAGTTATGCTTAGATGTCCTCTTGGGATTCAGTCTTCTAGCTAAACTTGCCACTTTTTCACAGCTTTCGGGGTCATTTCTGTTATTCCAATAACTTCTAATACCACTTGTATGTGTGACTGTTGGTTATTGTTGTCAAAACATTTGAATTTTCACAACATCTTTTTCTTAAATATTAATATTACATAACTAAAAGGAAGTATAGTAACTAAAAATATTAAAAAAATATATAAAAAGTTGGCAACTGTGGCATATTTTTACTATTTTTAAACCCAAACTTCACTCACACATTGGCCTAGGACCCCAAAGATGAAATTCCTCCAGCCAGGAGTGCTTTTAAAAGCCTTGGAAAGCGTTGTTTCTGCAGGCACTGACAGCTCTCTGTGCTCTCCGTTAGGAAGACTCGGCATGTGAACATCCTGCTCTTCATGGGCTACATGACCAAGGACAACCTGGCCATTGTCACGCAGTGGTGTGAGGGCAGCAGCCTCTACAAACATCTGCACGTGCAGGAGACCAAGTTCCAGATGTTCCAGCTCATCGACATCGCCCGCCAGACGGCGCAGGGCATGGAGTGAGTGCTACCAGCTGGCCTTAGAATGGCCTTTCCTTCTGTCCCCAGCCTGAAGTGGGGAGTGCTGGAAGAGCCAGAGTGGGCAACCAAGGAAAGATTCTTAGCCCAGCACTCTTGGGTGTAGTTGTGCTTTGATTTAGTCATTCTTCCCATGGATTCTTACCTTAGCTCATGTCATTTTTCAATTAGATTTTCTGTATTTTACCTGCTTTTACAGCTTGAGGGCTTGCTATAGTGCATGAGGTGAAATCCTGTTCTGAATACAAAATTAAGGGGCTTTTCCTTCCCTGTGTTACCTTCTGTACCATCACAGTATTTGACAAACCCTGATTTATACTCAGTACTCCTGTGAGATGAGGGATGGCTGTCCCTGTTCACAGGACTCACACAGATACATTTTGGAAGCATTTCCAGCTGCCTTAGTCACTCCAGGCTCACCTCTGTGCTCCTGCAGCCTTTTCTGATGGTGGGAGCACAGAAGCAGCTGGTGCTGCCAGTGCTCATCCATGTATATAAAAACATCAGGGCCCAGGTTTCCAGTCAGACACCAGGCAAGTGGGGAAAATGTAAATCCAAGGGAGGTTGGAGCAGTAAACTTTAGCATAGGATACAGATTTCATGGGTATGAGAACAGCCCCAGTTCTTCAGGGTTAAAGGAGCTGATGCCACCCTTCTTCCTGACATTTCTGCATTTCTTTGTTCCCAAAGTGGACTCATCCTAAACAGCCAGAGGTGTGGGAAGGGGTTGAGTGTGCAATAACCTGTCCTGTGTCTGTGGGGAATGAAAATGCTGCATGTGAGCAGCTTTGCTCATGGCTCTCTTCTGCTTTTCCCTTCACAGCTACTTGCATGCAAAGAACATCATCCACAGAGACATGAAATCCAATAGTATCCTTTCTGAATCCTATTTATTGGTAATATGGAGAGCTTTTTGAGGGGGTTGAAATAGCTATTTCAAATATATATATTTATATATATAGAACTACTAATGAGCAATCTGTGTCAATGAGCAAGAATCTGCTTTTTAGCAAGGACTTCCACAGAACATCTGTGCTTGTTTACCACACTTGGGGTAAAGATGTGCAACAGTTGTGCTCCAGAAGTCTCTTACTTCACTGAAATGGTGTTTATTCCATGCTCTGTTACCCAAATGCTGCACTCCTCACTTGATGGGAGATGTGTGTGCCTGTTAATCTGTGTGTGCACATGGGGTTTTTTTCTGGTTCTCACATATTTTTAATATATTTAGAATACCCCACATGCCTGGCAGAAATGAAGCCCAGAGTCTTACTTTAAACTTGAGAAAAGGCAGCCTTTTGCCATTATATTTCAGGCAAAAATATATATTTAGTAATGCATCTGGAGGGAAAATGTTGTGGACTTAAGGCTTTCCCCTTGGAAATGCTGCTTTTGGAATTGCCAGGAACATCCATGGAGCCACCAGCAGAAATTGGGGCTTCCTTCCATGAAATGGGAGGAGGATGTCTTGCAAATGTCATCAGTAAAAAATATACCAAGTTCACTAGTTCCAGGATGTCAGTGGATCCCATTTTCAGTTAAAGTAGAAAAAACAAATTAGTGTATAGGAGGTCAGAAATTTATGCTTCCTGACAATGATGCTCTGCTCCTGACATGGAAATGAGAAGGAGTCAGTCATGTTTATATTTCTGAATTATCTTTTTGAACTTAAAATATTCTGAAGTGAAATCATTAAATGGTGTCTTCTTAACCTCAACAAAGAGCTGGTATCAGTTACAGACAGATATGTTAAGGAGATAATTATAAATAGTCTGGATATATTTCCAGTTAAAATCATAATTAAATCTCAGGAGATCTGCCAGAGAACTTTATGGAAATAGATTTTATTTTGATACTTATTTCTTCTTGTAATTGTTTTTTCTTACTTTTCTGAATTGTGAGGCCTCTGTGCTGTTTCCCTTTTTTGGCACCACTTATTTAAGGAGCTGCAGCCATGGATGACAATTAACTGTTGATTTCTGTCCTAGCTCACCACAAAGATAAATCTACAAATAATGCTGAAACATCTGCTGTGCTTTAGTGTTCAGTGTTAATGTAAACATGGATGCCATCAAATCCCTTTGGCTTTGTTTCACACACAGCTCATAGCAGCTTTAAATTGAACAATCAGCACTTAGGTCAGAAAATACACAACTGTTGGCTCCAATTTTTTGCAGAGTTTCTTTAACAAAAACATAGATATCTTTCTTCATGAAGGCCTCACAGTGAAAATAGGAGACTTTGGTCTGGCAACTGTAAAGTCCAGGTGGAGTGGATCGCAGCAGGTGGAGCAACCCACGGGCTCAATCCTGTGGATGGTGAGCAAAGCATTCCCTGCTTTCAGTGTTGTTCTCCTCGTGCCTTTGGTCAGTTCACTCTTTGGAACATTCAGCTCTGTTAGTCCTGTGTGGATTTTTATCCACTTGTAGGACAAGTTCCCATTGAAGTGCTGGAGGGCTTAATTGTGCAAAGCAGGCACCAGCCACCCAAGGATTCTGCTTTGGGCTTTGTGAGTTATTTTAAATATTTAGGGCTGTGAGTGCTTATAAAAATATCAGCATGCTTAGCCAGGACTGGTTTGGGCTCTGTTAAGTACACACATCACCTGAAACAAAGTTACAAAAGCAGAAACATTTTTTCTTTAGAAAACATGTTACAAAAAAGCCCAATTTTTTTAAAGCTTTCTGTAAGATTTAAATTAATTTACCCAATGGTGTTCAGTGTATTTGTATACAGGAAACAGTCCTTGGGGGAAAAACCCTGCATATTTGCTCTTTACAGGTTTTCTCTTTTATTCTCTTTTTTAATTTTAACCATTTATAGCCCACCTTTGCTGAGCTGTCCTTACCTAGAAGGGGAGGTTGTTTCTGTTTCCTCAGAAGTTCCTGTGATCCCTTGTTGTTGTTATTGTGCTGTTGTACTTCACTGCTTTGCTCAGTAATTCTGAGGGGATTCTTTAGGAGGGGAAAAAAATCTTAGCCAGTGGGAAAGTTATTCAAAATAACTTTCACCTTGTTTTTTTCAAACATTTTTTGTTATTTAGCTTCATAGTTTTGCTTTGTTTTACAAAGATGCTAAAATGTTCCTGCATTTTTTTTCCCTGGTCTTCAGTATGTGCTATTTTGTATTTGGCTTTTACATTTCCTGACCGTGTTTTGGTATCAATTTACAAGAGATTAGGTCTGTTAGAATTTTGTATTTTTCCCCTTCAACACTGATACCTGTTTAAGAGCTGGTGAAACTCAGGCTCAGTTCTGTGTAGCAGAATCAATAAATGTTATAAATGTTACAAATGTTACAAATACAAATAATAACAATTTCTCTAATGGCAAAATGCTTGTTCAGATAAAGCACTGTTGTTTTTCTTTTTGTGTGCTCTGAACTGTGTTGATATTTTTCATAAGATGTGGAGTAGTCCTGCCTGAACTTCTCCAGAGCTTTGGGTAAACTCCTCAAAGGTTTGGGGCACCCTTTGCTCACTCGTTTCTAGTTGAACTCACTGTCTCTGCTTCCCAAATGTTCTCCCCTTCTGGTTGTAACTTCTGATAATATTTTTCATAATTGGATTTGTTCTCCTTGCCCAGGCCCCAGAGGTGATCCGGATGCAGGACAGCAACCCCTTCAGCTTCCAGTCAGATGTCTACTCCTATGGAATAGTGTTATATGAGCTGATGACAGGAGAGCTGCCCTATTCCCACATAAACAACAGAGATCAGGTGGGAAACCCTCTTCAAACATTCCAGTTTATTTCTGGGCATGGCACATTCCCTTGTCCTCCAGAAATGCAGGATAAATACAAATGCAGAACAACTGAAATGCTGGTGACAATCCACTTCGGTTCAGCAGTAAATCTGGAACTGAATGGTCACTTCAGTAGTGACAAGGAAATTGCTCAAAGGAAAAATAATTCCTTGTTCTGAACATTTGAAGTGCCCTGGTAATTTATGCCCAAGTTAAAGCTTTTATTGCACAGTAAAATCTTAGTTTATACATTTGCAGTCATGGGAAATTTCCCTTTTGGTGTTCAATATGCTATTGGTACATCAGGAAGATTGGATTTGGTGCTTTTTACTAAGGGCAAAAACCCAGTAACTATTGTGAAACCTTTGAATATTGAATATTTGTGTGGTTTAGTCCTTTGGGACTGCCTTTAATCACCTTGGGGGGCACTAAAGCCACCCAGGAGTGAGGCCCCTCCTGTAAGCTGGTTTTTGTTGTTTTGCAGATCATTTTCATGGTTGGCCGAGGCTATGCTTCCCCAGACCTCAGCAAGCTGTACAAGAACTGCCCCAAAGCAATGAAGAGACTCGTAGCAGATTGTTTGAAGAAAGTTCGGGAAGAACGACCTCTGTTCCCCCAGGTGAGTGGAGTGTTCTGCACAGCACTCTGAGTACTTCAGCAATAGCCATTAGCACACCAGAGGATCTAGTCTGAAGTTTTGGTTCCTGTCAGGTGCAGCCTGTGTCCTGTTTCTGCCTTGATTCCTAATTCAGCTCTTTTGCTGTTTGCTTGTAGTGGTAGTTTCTGTCAAGTTCATCAAGCACAGTGTGCAGGCTGAGGCTGTGCTGGACTAACACCAGAGCAGGCTTTCAGCACCTGACATGTTTAGAGATCAGCCAGACCCCACCCTGACACACTGAAAATGAAATCTATCTCTGCACAGACATTTTATTGTAGTGTAAGGCTGAGGGAAATGAGAGGCCACTCCTCCTTTCCTTCCCCACAACTTGGAACAAGCAAACAAGATCCACTGGGGATGTAAATTCATGGAGCAATTTTTGGTATTTTTACAAGGGGTACTTTACCTTTTCCTGCCACTATGAGGATGATGAAGGTACTTTTTTATACTCATTAAATAGCTTGAAATAAGTATCAGCAGATTTTGGAAGAATAACTTCTTGCTGTTGCAATCAAGTATTGTTTGAAAAGGTCTTTCTAAATGTCAGGCAGAAGATGCAGTTTGTTTCCTGTTACTCTATTGGAGGATGGTTTAGATGTTTGTTAATTGACCCCAATGTCTGTGAACTGATGAAAAACACCCTAGGGCTCCTCACAGCACTGACATGGGGCGGCAGGGTTGGATTCCTCCAGCTTGGAGAGCTGTTTTCAGTGCCCTGTGGAGCATTAAAGATACTCTTAGAGCCACAATTGAATTGAGTAAGGAATGAATGAACGTTGGGAGGTGGAAAGAGGGAGCTGCTGTCCCCCAGGCTGTTCTAAGCTGCTGTTCCCCTCAGATCCTGTCGTCCATCGAGCTGCTGCAGCACTCTCTCCCCAAAATCAACCGGAGCGCCTCGGAGCCGTCGCTGCACCGCGCCGCGCACACCGAGGACATCAACTCGTGCACACTGACCTCCACCAGGCTGCCCGTGTTCTAGAGCTGCTGCTGCCCTCCAGCTCCCCAGGGATGCTCGGCGAGCAGCAGGAGGAACACGCCTTGTGCTTCCCACCACGCCTCGGTGCCCAGGCTCAGCGCCAGCAGATCCTCTGCGTCCCACGCCTACAAAGAAGCTGCTACGGATTTGTGCAGTTCTCAGCCTGCGGGGACACAGCTCCTCATTGCCTTTGCTACCATCTCTTGTTCTGGGAGAGGTAACAGACTACAAATCAAGAGATCTATTACTATTTTTTTAATAGATGCACTTGAGCCTTATTTTCCCCTTCCCAGAAGCGATGGCTGTTTCTTTGGCAGTGGTTCTGGCTGGGTCTGATGTGTGCTCAGTGGGGGTTTTCCACAGCCAGGATGGCTCTGAGGATGGGTGATGGATGTTGTTCTGGTGCTCTGACTGCCCCAAGTGCCACCTCACCGTGGGGAGTTGCGCCTGGAGTGGGAAGAGGAAATAACTCTGGAAATCAGCTCCTGCCTAAGAGCTTCACCAAGCCAATGAAATAAGTTCAAATGCTAATTCAACACAAAATAGTTTTGCAATAGTTTTGCACATAGAAGAAAAACTCTTGCAAAAGGATGGAATCTGTTGTGAATTGTCCTGCTCAGAGAAGGAAGTGAGCCAGTCCTGCTTTGGTCATCTTGAAAGCCTCCCAGCTGCCTTTGGTACTATGGACTTGTTCTGCAGCCCAGCCAGGGGGGAGTGAGGAATGCTGGGGCTGGGAAAGGCTGAGGGATGTTCCCATCTCCTGCATCCCAGCGCAAGCTGTCGTCCAAGAGATGCACTAGCAAGAGGAAACTGAGCATATACAGTTTTTCTTGTTGATTTGGGTTTTAATTTTGTTTTTAATGCTCCTGAGAAAATGCATTTATTGTAAGCCAAGGTTCCTCTGATTATCTTATTTTAATAAAATAAATTAAATTTTAGGTTTAAGATTTCAATGTCATTATTTTAACATAGTCATCCACAGTTCTGACTAGGACATCTGCATTTGGAAAACTCAGGAAGTGACATTCTGAGTAATTTTTAAAAAGTAACTCTTAAATAACAGCAGTGCAAGTAAAAACACACTTGATAAAACAACCTCTAGATTTCCAGTCCCATGACAAGACAGCTTTTCTCCTAGTGCCATGATCTTTCAGCAGAGCTGCTTTGGACACCCACACTGCTGTGCTCTCAGGCTGTTCCCCTGCACCACTTTTGCTGTTTTCTCCTGTTTATTAGGGTGAAAGTGAGTATTTAGTCTTGGCTGAATGGTTCTTAGGGCAAGAATGGAAGGCCACCTTCTGATGTTGCCTTTCTGTGAGTGCACAGCAGGGAGTGGTGACAGGGGCTGGCTGTGCAGTCTGTCACCTCTACCCCAAGGCTGCTGGAAATGCCTTTGCTGTGGATTGTGACAATTCCTGTGTCCAGCTCTCCCTGGAATGCCAAACAGCCACTGCAGCTTCTGCTTTGCAGCAACAAAACCCCACAAAACTCCTGTGAAAAGGAAGAGAGCCAGACACAGGAATAATCTCCAGTTTGTCCTCAGAATATTCCAGAACACAAGAAAGGTGGAATATTAACCCTTAAGGTGATAATTGACAGTAACCCTTGCTTCCTAAATAGTAAATTGAGACTTGAAGGAGACTGTTCCATATAGTTCTGTATGGTTTTTAATAATATTCTTGATATTTTGGCTGCACATCTCTCTAAACATTATTTATCTCTAATTTTAACTTCATTATAATAAGCTTTAAAAGGGGCAAGAAAAAAAACAACCAGAACTGGTAAGCTGCTTTTACTTTTAACTCAGATTTCCCAAAAGAAACCCTTAACCCATGCTTTGTAAACCAGATTGTGTCTCTTGAAAAAATAAAATATTTTTGATAAATAGGTTTACTTTAGCCAGCACTTGATGTCCAATTAAATGAAATATGCTGAATGTAGAACTTAAAAAGTCTGAGTTTTTATGTCCCTAGGTAGCTTTGAGAATCAAGTTGCCTTTTTCATTTCAGACTACTTATTCATTGCTTCTTGGGGCAAAGTAAATCAGGAATGTCTTGTTTAAGGTAAAGAACAGCTTCTCCATTGGTTTGTTTGGTGTGTTACTGACAATACTTCTAGAAAAAAAAATGAGCAGGAGCAGATGGAGGTGAGCTTCAGTGGGGGGTGAGGGCTGTGGAAGTATTTTGGGGTAGAAAGGGTGCTTGGGTGCCCTTGGAACATTCATTTAGTGTGTGACATCTCTCTTAGGGATAATTTGCCTTCACCTTTGTAATTAGTGCTGGCTAATTGCACTGACAGGACTTAAGAGCTTCCCTGGTGCCTTCATGGGCCAGTTTTACCAAGAAGCTGGGAGTTGATGTCCCTTACAGACACTGCCACAGCCAGGCCTGACTGCAGTGAGCACTGCTGAAAATTAACTTCCAGGGGGAAATCATTATGAAAAAGTTGGATTTCCCAGGTCAGAGCAGAGGGCAGAGCTGGCATAGCCAGGGTGGGGGAAGTGCTGGGCAGGGCAGAGGGGAGGAGCTCTCCATCTCCCAGCTGCAGTGTCACCATCCTGACCCAGAAATGCCAGCAGCAGCTGAATGGATAATCCTGGAGTCGCTGCTTTGGTGCCATTTAAAGATGTTTGAATCCAGATTAAGGTTCCTGCTGTTTCCATCCTGGTGTCACCAGCCCAGAAAATAACCAAACCACTCCATCCCTGCCCTCCATTACAACCAAGCTCTGTTTATGTTTACAAGCACTGATCAGTCAGTGTCTCACTCTCAGCCCAAGTGATTTACAAGGCCCTGAGTCAGTCTGACAGCTCTGGCTCAGGTGTGTCCATGCTGTTACTCAGCAGCCATTTCACTCGTGTGCACACTGAATTCTTGCTTTAACTGCAACGTTAACACAAATGACTGAGCAGAATTAACTTCTCGATCAAATGTCACACTCAAACTGCTTTGGCCACACAAACAGAAATCACATTTTTAACAAAAGCAGAATTCAGTAACAATTCTGTTAACTCAGCAGAGATGTGCATTAATCCCTCACCCCTCCTGGGCCTTCAGCATTGCTGGCTTTGCTGTGGAGAAGGCAACTGGAGGAGCTGAGGTGCTGCAGAGCCACTCCTGGTCCTGGGCAGGACTGGCCAGCAGTAGTGACAACACCTCCCTCACACTGCAGTTTCCAAGCTCCACTTTGTGCAGTAAATGCAGTTTAGCTCTGCCCTGTGCCACCAGCGTTCTCTGCCCGAGTTTAGGAATCAGTGCAGCTGCATTTGCTTCACAGCAGGTGCTCCAGAGCCACTCCTGCCTCTGTGCACTTTAATTAGTGTAAAACGGGTACAGACTCAGCTGGCAGCACACTGAGAGCCAGGCCCTGGCAGCCCCTGCCCCAGACACTCCCCTAGGAGTGCAGGAAACTACTCTGAACTCCAGGAACTATTTGAGGTATAACATACCAGCTCCTGTTTAAAGAGAAAACTCTACACTGACCGTAATTCCCAGTGGGTTTTGTAGTTATACATTTAGCTGGTTTAGTGGAGAAAAAAAACCCAAAAGCCCCCAAACTCTATTTAGCAACAGTTTTTACCAGCTTAAGCTTTCACTGGACCTGGATTTACACTACCACTCTGCTCACAAGACAGCATATGTTAGGCCAGAGAGGGAGAAACCCCTCCTGGGAATAAGGGATTTTTTTCCATGCAGCCAATTTATTTTTTTAAATATATTTTAGTCTTTTGGTTTTTTTTGCCATATAAAAACTATCTGAAAACTTTACCAGGACTGCACAAGTCACCACCAGGGCACATTTGTTCTACCTGTGCTGGAGAGAGTAAAAGCATGGCTAATAAATAGCTGCGTTGCTGGGCTCAGAGGGGCTGAGGGTGTCCTCAGTGGGCAGCAGTGGGATCCTCCTCAGCCCCAGAGAGGTGCATGAAGAGCTCCCCCAGTTCCGTGACCTCGTCATCCATGCTGGGTGCGCTCCTGCTCTCCCTGTCCTCGATAAAGTCCCACAGGCGCACCGAGTTGAAGAACTGCAACAGAGAAAAGGCTGCCTGAGCACCAGCCAGCCCCAGAGGCAGCACAGTGCTGCCCTCGGCAGGCATTGCCTCATTAAAAACCAGGCACAAGTCGAGATCCCAAAGCTGGTTTGTGCTGCTGAGTTCAGGGTGACAGCCAGGCTTATGTGCCCCAGAACAGGCAGGGAACCCAGCTGGGGCTACACTGAGAGCCACCACCACTTTCACCCTTTCCAGCTGCCCTCACTGCCAGCACAGGACAGGAGCTGTCAGGACTGTGGGTGAAAGCTTTAAAGGCAGGATTCCTGAGAGGAAAGCTTTGCACAGAAGGTTGAAAAACCAGTGACAATATTTTGCAGTTAAATGAGTGGTGCCTTCTCCCTCCCCCAAGAACAAACCTTTGCCCCCTGTTTAAGGAACATTGAAAGGAGGTTTTTGCACTTGTCCTGCATAGCAGAAACCATCCCCAGCAGCTCAGGGGAGCCCAAGAGGAGGTTTGGGGGACAGCAGGGCACTCTTACCCGCACAGTGCCCTCGGAGCTGAGCTGTTTCCTGGGTTTCTCAGGCTCAGCTCGCGTCCCGTCGGGATAAGCGTGGAGGTAAAGACACTTCCCTCCAAAGGGACATGTTCCTTTCCCTTGCTCAAAGTACTTGCAGGGCTTTTTCCTGGGTTAATGAGAAGAGAGAGGGTTAATGCCTTCAGCTGGAAGGGAAGGAGATGCAGGTCAGTCCCCACAGCCTCAGTGATGCTCCTGGTAATAGCCAGAGCTTTGGCCTCCCATTCCCCAGCTGAGAGCAGCCAAACAGAGGGCAAAGATCATTAGAAGTGAAAAAAACCACATTAAAAAGCATCATAAATCAAATACAACAGAACTGTTCTAAGATGTGGGAAGTGAAGGATGTTGAAAGAACTATTTTTCTAGCCATGTTTTCTCCTGCATTTCCTACCAGTATATTTTTATGACCCAATTCCTCCCTTCACCTCCTTTGAAAGGTCTGTGCCAATACTTGGTTAATTTAAGTTTCCCTCAGCTCTGCTGGTCCCCCAAGCTGTCCTGGCTGCACAGCAGTTTGGTACAGGGTGGATCCTCACACAGGAGCTGCAGATTGGATTGTTCTACACTGAAAAACTGCTGAAGAGGAAACTGCCAGCCCAGCTCTGCCTGTTCACCTTGCAAAGAGGGAGCAGGAGAGAAGGGACAGTTTCTCCCTGCTCTCTGAAGCACAGGCCTCACACATTCCAGCCAGATTGCTGTTGGACAGCACAAGGAATGCACTCCTGGAGTATTTGCCATTTCCAGCAGACATTACAAAAACCCTGTGAATTTGTATCCCACTGTTACATTTTCCCTCCCTGTTTGCTCTCCTCAGTCACCAACAACCTTCCAGGCAATTATGGCTGAGGGACCCACAGGAGTCACACGAAGCCAATTTTGGCAAGTGAGCTGAAATAACTTCACCATTTCTGAGCACAGTGAGGTTGAATTTCTGAACTACAATTACACAGCCACAAAGTTAAGCAGAAGTGTGAACAGAGATGAGCAGCTCTCTGTAGAACGGTCTGTAATTACATTAAGTTTAAAAATAAAGGCTCAGCAATTGACAGAGTCTTGGAGCAGCTAAAGAACAATGTGAGAAGTGTGGGTGGTTCCTGAACTTACCCCACTCCCTGCTTAAATGCTTCAATCAGCTCATTTTTCTTCTCCTGGTCTTCCACCCAGTACACACTGGGGATGACAAACTCGGAGATCACCCGGCACTCGGGACAGGACCTTGAGGAGCAGGACAAAAGAGATGCTGTTACCTCCAGAGACTGAATCCCTCCAGAAATCTGCCGTGGGCAGTGAGAATCCTCCCGAGGGAAAGGGGATGTTTGTCACCTCAGGCAGCAGACACCTCCTCCCACGTTAGCACAGCACTTTTGTGTGCATTTGTTAGGAGTTCCACTTGGAATAACCCCGTTCAGGGCACCCAGGGCTTGTGTTTGTTTCTGGACTTGAGCAAAAGCAACAGGGATTTCCTCAATCTGCACAAACAAACTGCATTCTGTGAGTGCAGAATTCTCTGCAGTAGGAAGCCAAAACCATGTAAAAACACGAAGTGTCTCAGCCTTTTGAAATACAATAAACTTTTACTCCAAAGTTGTGCAGAAAAGTCTGTTTTGGCAGAAGACTGAAAATATTTCCCACCTTTTCTTTACCATGTTTGTAACTTGAGAGAGATGCTCAAAAAAGGAAACTTCCCTAATTGGATGTTTTAAATGTTCCCATCTGAGGAAGAACATGTTTGGAATACATTTTTTACTGAGCTAGAAAACAAAGGCATTCACTCAGACACAGATAAATGTGTGGTTAGTGGGACATTTACCTGGAGTAAGCTGTAAGTTAGGGAAAAATCCCATAATGAAGCCCAAACATAGGAAAAAAAAGGAGTTCTTGGTTTTGCACACAGGTCAGTGCAAGGGGCAGAGCTTTACAAGGTCCCAACTGTTCCAGAGTCCACTCTGCCCACTGACAACACAATCAGAGAGGCCTCAGCTGCCACAGGCCAAACTCCTCATGGAGGAACTATTACCAAAGGACACCCAGTGCATCCAGCTGCTCGTGGAGGCAACTCTCACAGCCAAGTCCTGGGCCTGGCCAGCACCTGGAGCAGGATTTTCCCAGCTCTGTTAGTATCTGCAGCTCCAGGCTCCCTGGTGAGCAGGCTCACTCCCCTCTGCCAGCACTCACTTGATGATGGGGTTCTCGAACTGCTTGGCACACCTCCACTGGCGGATGCAGGACAGGCAGTACGTGTGGTTGCAGTTGGACAGGATCCCAAACCTCCTCTCCGAGGCTGAGGGTTTCTCATACACCACCTCCATGCAGATGCTGCACACCTTGTCCTGGCTGGCCTGGAAGGCAAAGGCCCTCTCCATGTCGTGCTCAAACGTTGCCATGCACATCTGTCACGGGAGAGAGCACTGTGAGGACAGCCCACCTGCCAGCCTGTCCTACCAAAGGCCCTGTGGGAAGCATCTACTGCAGGGAGAACATGGAACACTCATTAAGGTCATCATTCCTACCTGCCACTGTCATAGTTTAATTTGAAGAACATTAAATTCAATCACGTATTTCAGCCTTTAATGTTCTCTCAGCTGTCAGAAATAAAGATGCTTCATTCACCCCTTTCTGCATCTCTGTCATGGAACAGGTATTGAATTATTTGATGCTTCAAACAAAAAACATCTCACTGAATAGGTACCACACTCAAGGTGTTCCTCTGATTATAATTAAGGCTACATTCATTCACCAGAGCCTAATTTTTACCCAATTAAGGAATTAGTCTCTTATTTCAGGCTTTCCTCCAGCACTTCTCATCCCAGCAGTGACAATCCACAACCCATTCACACTCCCACAGCACTACAAGGTGAGCTGATGACTCACTCAAAGACCTCCAAAAGACATTCTCCTGGGAAGAAGACTTCCAGGGTGTTGTGGGAGAAGGCTGCAGGCCAGTCTCTGAGGAGGATGAAATGGGAAAAACCTCAAGCTGCTACCTGCAG
Organism: Entomyzon cyanotis; assembly: GCA_024500445.1. Taxonomy (NCBI): domain Eukaryota; kingdom Metazoa; phylum Chordata; class Aves; order Passeriformes; family Meliphagidae; genus Entomyzon; species Entomyzon cyanotis. Next base: position 1,460,141 of record JAKEPQ010000033.1, on the reverse strand, counting down.
TATCATTGCCAATTCAGCCCCAGATGCTTGAGCAGACCACTCTTAGAACCATTCTGTGGCTAGACAAGCAGTAAAACAAAAGCTCTTTGGAACAGGCTCTTCTACACTTCAGCCAGCCCAAAGCCTGCCCTGAGCAGAGCAGACGGCCCAGTTCCCTCTTTACCATCTCGTGGGCTTTCCTCTGCTCCTGGTCGAAGGGGTGCAGCACCTGGAGGCCGCAGATCTCACACAGGTCCCCGTGCAGGTAGAGGCAGCGCTCCCCGAAGTGACACGTGCCGGCGGCAGCATAGGGACACAGCTGCTCCCCCTCCCCGGGGCAGGGGGCTGGCCCTGGCTCCTCCAGGCCGCTGCAGATGGCTTCCAGGTAGGAATGGGGCTTGCTCTCCAGGCTGTCAGCAGGCTCACTGCAGCATGGCATGGCACTGGGGGCGCTGGGAGCACTGGGCCGCTGCTTCTCTTCGCTCGAGCCGCACAGATCTGGGCAGGGACAAGCACAGGGCACTGCACTCAACACCAGCAGCTCCAGCTCCTCTCTCCATTTAGTTTTCTTCTCAATGAAATCTCATCTCTAAGCCCTTCTGCTCACAAATCACAGGACTTTTCCCAAATTACCTACTGAAAAGCTCAACCACAACAACAAAGGTGTTTCCTCCATACAAATACACTAAAAATTCACAGAATCATTAAGGCTGGAAAAGGCCTCCAATAGCAAGTCCAAGCTGTGACCAATCCCCACCTTGTCACCCAGCCCAGAGCACTGGGTGTTCCACACTCACATCTAGGTGTTCCTTGGACACCTCCAGGGATGGGAACTCCCTTCCAATGCCTGAACACCCTTTCCAAGAAGGAGCTCCTCCTGATGTCCATCCTGAACCTCCCCTGGCTTGAGACCATTTCCTCTTGTCCTGTTGCTAATTGTCTGGGAGCAGAGCCTGACATCCCCCTCACTCCATTCTCCTGTCAGGGTGGACAAAACACTCCCTATCCCTCAGGGGACAGAATGGAAGCCAGACCCTGCACACAGGCATTGAAAGGGACTGCCAGGCAGAGTGTCTCCAGGCAGGAGGCTCTGTGGGGTGGGAGCTCTGGCAGCACCCCTCCAGCTGGCCAAGAAACTCAAATAATCACAGCAGAGACACCACCTCCCTCCCCGCAGCCCCAAGGATGGGCAGAGCAGCCTCCCACTCACTCCTGTCCCTGAGCACCAGCGTCCTCTTCTCCCTCTTGCTGCGCGTGGCTCCGGGGCCGGGCTCGGGGGGCTGCCGGGGGCTGCCCGGGGCCGCGGGGGGCGGCGGCGGGGCTGCGGCTCCGCCCGGCGCCGGGAGCCTCACGTGGTCATACCTGCGGCAGGAAAACCGGGATCAGGGCTCGGCACGGGGCGGGAGCCCGCCCAACACGGACAAACCAAACCCCACAGCTGCTCCCTTAGAGGATCCTTCTAGGAAAGGATCCCTAACATCCAGTGGAACCATGGAAACACACCAGCAGCAGAGCAGGAGCAACCAGGGAAGTACAGGGGCTGCTCCAGCAGAGCCATGGACATACCCAAATGCTACCATATCTTTCATGGGAACGGAAATATTCCCCATCTCTGTTTCTGGCCCTGTACATGCCCACAGACGTGTGCACCAAGTGCCCAAATTCCATCAAAACTGCTGGAAAACAACACACAGTCTGCAGTCATCACTCCGTGGTCACTGTGAGTAACTCAGCCCCATCCCACAACAGTCATTACTTGTGAGCAGCTGATGGAGGCTGCAGGAATCACCGACGCCCAACCCCTGATCCCAGTCTGGCACATGCAATAGGCAAGGAGGGAACTCCAAGGTGAGATGCAGGCCTCTCACCCACCCACCAGGGAACTCCTCCAGGAGGGAGCCAGGGGCTGGCCTGTGGCACATCCCTGATGGACCAACGCACCAACACCAACCAATGCACAGCATTCCCTAGAGCATTCCTCAGGGAGTTTTAACCTGGAGACTCCAGGGAATGCTGTGCAACTGCTCAGCCTTCCCACCAACCCAGGAGGGCATGATGAGGGAATTTTGCTCTGAAGCAGAGCTGCAAGTCCCCAAAATTGTGCACTGGGATGTGCAGAAGGATGGCTCAGAGCTGCACTGGGAGCTTCCAGCCTCTCCATGCCCATTCCACGTGCACCTGCAGCTCTGACTGCAAGAACTGGATGGCAAACACACATTAAACCCAAAGTTCAATTTTTACAGGACAAATAATCGCTGAAACTGAGTCAAAGCAAAACTTCACTTCTGGCTCTGGCAAAAGTCGTATTTAACAAATTAATAATTGCCTTTGTCCTCTCTCCTTGCTCTGTGCCTGCCCTGGGTGCACAGCTGACAGGACATGAGCCCTCCTGCCCTGCCAGAGCACACAGAAGGGTTTACCTGCAGCGGGCACCGTAGGCACACTGCCCCTTTTGGTAGTACTTGCAGATGGTGGAGGATTTGCTGGTAGACAAGTCATGGGAGAACAGGCACTTGCTTCCCTCCCGACACACGCCCTGCAAGTAGTACCTGTGGAGAGACACAGCCGGTCAGAGCAGGCACCGCTGGCAGCAGGAATGGTTTCGTTCTTTCACGGAATCATTCAGGCTGGAAAAGCCCTCCCAGACCATGGAGTCCCAACTGTGACCTTGTGCCCCAGCCCAGAGCACTCCAGTCGTTCCTTGGCCCCCTCCAGGGATGGGGACTCCAAAACTCCCCGGGAAGCCTCTCCTATCATCTGATTGCCCTTTCAGCCAACAACGCTTCCCCGACGAGACCTGGAGAAGCCTTTCCATGCTGTTTCCACGCTGGACCTCGCTTGTTTCCCTGGCACCCCGCGGGACCCCGGGCAGCCTCCGGGCAGGGGCCGACCCCGGACGGCTCTGGGGGGAGTGGGGGTGCTGCGTGAGGGGAGCTGTGAGGATGAGGCGGTGTGTGAGGGAGGTGTGGAGCGGGGTTGCTGGGGAGTGTGAGGGCACTGAGGGGCTCTGAGGGGAGGTGAGGGGGGCATGAGGTGGGGAGTGAGGGGTGGTGTGAGGGGGGATAAGGGGGAATGTGAGAAGGGAAAATGTGAGGGGATGGCGAAGGGGGGTGTGAGGAGGGTTTGCGGGAGGGGTGTGAGGCGTGCTGGGAGTGGGATGTGAGGGGTTGTGAGCGGGACGTGAGGGAGGGCCTGAGGGAGGCGTGAGGGCTCCGGGCCCGGCCGGGCGGTGTGAGGGCTCCGAGGGCTCCGGGCCGGGCCGGGCCGGGCGGTGTGAGGGCTCCGAGGGCTCCGGGCCGGGCCGGGCGGTGTGAGGGCTCCGGGCCCGGCCGGGCGGTGTGAGGGCTCCGAGGGCTCCGGAGGGCTGCCGGGCCGGGCGGTGTGAGGGCTCCGAGGGCTCCGGGCCGGGCCGGGCCGGGCCGCGCTCACCTGCACGTCACCTGCTTCGTGCTCATCGCGGCGCTGCACTGCCGGGCCCGGCCGGCTCCTCCCGCCGCGCACGGAGGTTCCGCGGCGCGGGGGGCGTGGCCGTGGCTCCGCCCCTTGCCCGCGGCTCTGTTCCCGGCCGGACGCTTTCCGCCGCCGCGCCGGGCCATGGCGGTGCTGCGCGTGCGCCACTGCCGCGCGCTCCTGTACTGCCGCCGCGCGCCGCCGCGCTGCCCCGCGTGCGGAGGGGACTTGCGCGCCGCCGGGCTGTGCGCCGCGCCTGTCCGCCTGCCGTGCCCCTTCCGGCACGGCCACGGGCAGCCCCGAGCCTTCCTCATCAGGCCCACCCAGGGCACCTTCCTGGAGTAACCGCCAGGGGGCGCTGCGGGAGCGGGGAGGGGTCTGAGGGGAAAGGATGGGCGGGAATGGGAGGGAATGGGGCGGGAGAGGAGAGGAGGGGAATGAGGGGAAGGGAAGGGAATGGGGAATGGGCGGGAATGGGAGGGAATGGGGCGGGAGAGGAGAGGAGGGGAATGAGGGGAAGGGAAGGGAATGGGGAATGGGCGGGAATGGGAGGGAATGGGGCGGGAGAGGAGAGGAGGGGAATGAGGGGAAGAGAAGGGAATGGGGAATGGGAGGGAATGGGAGGGAATGGGGCGGGAGAGGAGAGGAGGGGAATGAGGGGAAGGGAAGGGAATGGGGAATGGGAGGGAATGGGAGGGAATGGGGCGGGAGAGGAGAGGAGGGGAATGAGGGGAAGGGAAGGGAAGGGAAGGGGGAATGGGAGGGGAAAAGGGAGGGCACTGGGACGGAATGGGGCGGGAAAAGAGCAGGGGAATGGGATGTGGAAGGGAAAGACAGGGGAAGGGAAAGGGGAAGAGAAAGGGGAAGCAAATGAAATGGGAAGGGCAGGGAAGGGGGAAGGATGGGAGTCCGGCCGGGCAGGGACAGGGATGACAGCCGTTCCCGGAATTGAATCGCCTTTCCCAGGTGCTTAGGGAGTTCCCTGAGCCGCACGGCAGGCCGAGCAGATGGGAAGTGCTGCCTGTCGCAGGCAGGCCGTGCGAGGCCATTCCCGCGGGGCCATTCCCGCAGAGCCATTCCCGCGGGGCCATTCCTGTCCCTCACCCGCCCCCTCTGTTCCTCTTCCAGGGGCTACGACGGGCACTCGGACCTGCACGTCGGGATCACCGATTCCAAGGGTAACAGCCCCCCGGGGTCCCTGCCAGGCAGTGCCAGCCCAGCCCCGTGTCCCCTCGAGCCGCCCCAGCTGCCACCCGTGCTGCCATGGCGGTTCTAGCTCGGAATATTCCAGGACTGGGTCATTCAGGATTTATCTCACCTTGCAGCAGAGCTGCAGAGCAAATCCATTCCCCTGAACGGATTAAACAGGCACTGAATGGAATAGAATGATGAGGTGCCTTCCACTCCTGGAATGAAAGGCTAGGCCTGCTTTGAAGGGTTTACAGGAAATTTGGAGCTAAACACAGTTTTTGCTAATTCTAAAAATACTCCTAATTAAAAAACATTTTCAAAAGCCACATTAAAACTATTGGGTTCTCCCTAGAGTAGGCCCACACTAAAAATATGATTTCAGATGTATATTTAATACAGTCTAACTTGGGGGCTAAAAATGAAGCCTGATTGTCCTTAAGTCGCTCTGATTATCAAAAGAGCAAAACTTCTTTTCAAACCACGCCGTGCAAATGAGACCAGGTTTTTGCTGGAAGCCAGGACTGCATTTCCTCCTTAGCTGATAGGAAGTTAAGTCACAAAAACCCCAGAAGGGCTCAGTGTGTGTTCCCCAGCGAGCCCATGGTGTGTGTTTGCAGGTGTGGTGTACAGCTATGACCAGGAGGGAGTGCACAGGGCTGACAGGGGCTGGGAGCAGTGCATCAGCATCCCCCTGGTGCAGCCCGACATGGCCGAGCTCCTGCAGCAGTGGAACAACCTCCTGGAGGAATTTGCCTTGGAAGAGGCCTGGCTCCCTCACAGGTGTGTAGTTTAGCAGCTGGGGTGATAGTCTGGGGTATGTTTAATCTGGGATGGTCCCTCTTGTGCACAACAAAGTTTGTGGGTCATCAGAGCCTGGTGTTCCTTCAGGACACACACTCCTGATCACCCTCAGCCTGCCCTGGCTGGACAGTGTTCTGAATTTTGACTCATCTGCTGGAGCATGAAAGCTCTAAACCAAAAGGTGGCTCTAGGGAATTTTGCATAAACCCCCAGTTTAATGCAACATTACTTGCTGCTGAGTACACAAGTCCAGGCACAATTCCATTATTGTTTTTCTAGGTTTCAGCAGTTTGAGGTGTATTTGCACTTAAAGGCTGAGCACAGTGGTGGGATTCTTGCCCAGGTCTGACTTCCAGATGATGCTTTTGTTGTCAGTGGGGAGAAATGGGAAACCAGGCTGATTTCCAGCTCTTCTGGGGACAGAGCAGCTTTCCAGGAAAACCCCAGTCCTGGGATTGTCCCTCAGTAACAGCAGCTGTGACAGAGCCTGCCTGGGTTTAACTGAATGAATGTAACCATAAAAGAAAAAACCCCATTGAAACAAATGCATTTTTTAGCAATTCTGTATGTGCTAACTATAAAATCTCAGGGATCATACATTAGACCAGAAGATGGAAAATTTGATTTAGAATTTTTAGATGTTTCCAGAACTTGTAAAGGCAACAGGATTTATGATACTTTAACAGTAACACTAAAATTGACTTAACACCAAAAAATCACTGGTGGGTAGATGTGTGCATCCCTTCTCCAAGCTTTTCTTTGGTTTCCATCTGCCACCTCCTGACACAGTGACCTACTTTTCCCACAACCAGACCAGCGACCACTGAACTGAAAACTGACCTCTTTTCATTAAATCCTCTGCTTATTTTTTCAATGGCCAGGAACTGCACTAAACTAATCCTGTAACTCGTTTGGGTTCCAGCCAAGCCTAATTCTGATTTTCTTGGTGGCTTTTAATTTACTGAAGAATAGTAGAGAACAGCTGGGACCAACAGTATCTAAATTTATTGACAGGGGCTGGTTTTACTTGTCAGGATACAGAGATGCACTTCCCAAAGAGGAGAAACTAAGCTTGACTCCCAGACAGGAGTAAGAAACACCCTGAATAAACCAGGAGAGGTTTGAAGGAACAGTGAGCCCTGCTGAGCTGGGCTCAGGGTCACTTTTCATCCCCACACACCTTGCAGAAACCCCCTGTAAATCCCCAGGGCTGGCAGGGAAACCTCCCAGATTCCCTGAGAGCCACTGAGAGCACAAGGCAAGGGATGGCTCACAGGGCTGGGGACAAGGGACAAAGGACACGGTGGGGGCAGCTGCAGAAGCAGGCTAAGCATGAGGCAGATGGCAAACAGGGTCTGGGCAGGGCTGCAGGAAATGCAGCTACACTGGGAAAGGGGAAAATGCAGCAAAGTGTGGTAGGGAATGGAATAAATGAGTGACCCACATGAGACAGTTGGGGCAATGTGAGCAATGTGTCAGGGAACAGGTGAGGGCTGTGTGCTCCTGGGGCAGGGGAGCAGGGCAAAAGGCAAAAGGCAAGGACATTTAAGTGGCTGTGCCTCCTGTTCCAGCAGCATTTCTGTCCTTGCACAACTGGCACCAATCATTGCCACTGGGGTTTGACTGGCAAACTGTAAAAAAACTGTACCAGGACATCACTGATAGAAGGAGCTGGATTTTAAATGAGTTCCACACACACAGTGAACTCTGGGGCTGCAGGAAGAAGTTGGTAACAATAGGTGAAAGAGCAAAGGTTAACAAGGTAAAAGCCAAATAAATATAAAAAGCTAAGAACTCATTTTTGCCAAGTCTTGCAGGCCTCCTGGTTTTTCTGCGCAGAGTTCCTGGTACCCCTGGGTGGGAAGTGCTGCTTGTGATGAATTGAATCTATTTAAACACTGGGATCAGGGGGAGAGCTTTCCCTGAGTAAACATTCCCATGTGAGTGGCAATGCCTGCAGAGTGCCCTTGCTGAGGAGGTGTTTCCCCAGGTATGAGGAGGAGCAGCACAACTGCTACACCTTCGCTTTGGCCTTCATCAACCGCATCCGGCTGGCCCGGGGCCAGGGAGCCCTGAGCAAAGGCCAGTTCACAGAGAGGTTCCTGATCCCACACACCAGGGAGGCCTCCAGGTACCTCACCCTGCACCAGGAGCTGGCACACAGAGACGTCTACATCGTGCCCCTGCCTGAGCCAGAGCAGGACAGCGGGGCTGGAAATGACAGCTTGCTGGATTAAAGCACTGGCAGCAGGGAAAGGAAGGGTTAAGGCTCCACATCTCAGGCTTTAAGGTTGAATGGAGTTAAAAACATCATTAACTTCACCCTGCACCTCAGGGAAGGATCAGGATACTGAGCTTGTGCATTTGAGTGAAGTAACACACATACAATGTACACACTAGAGAGAATTTCTGTGGGAACTGTTCCTACAGAAAAATGTTTTCTGATTTAACATTCACTGTGTGCTCTTCTGCAAAGACCCTTCACACCACAAATCAGAACTGCTGTGGAATTAAAGGCTTTACAAATGAACTGTGATGACTTCAGCTGTAGCAAACCAAAATGTTTTGTTCTTGTCACATTTGTTTACTGATGAGTGAAAAAAGGGAACATGTACTCATGTGCTGCTGAAATCCCCAATCCCTGACTGACTGCAGTCACTGTTATTTTTCTTTCCTTTCATTACTAATAAATGTAACAACAAATAAATCCAGCCTCTTTGCCAGTCGTGTTTCTTTTTCCATTCTGAACTGCATGGTCAAGGAAAGAAGCCAAGGTGGAATTGAGATGCCTGAATGTGACACTGCAAATCCCAAGGAAACAAAGACATCTCACCCACATGGGGAAAGATGCCCAACACCTGATGAGGCCCCAGAATTGATTTAAATCACTGCACATTCTGGGAAGAGTTCCTCAATTCTGAGCTGCAATTGTGAAAATAAGCCAGCAAGTTCCAGGGTCCAATTGCAACAACCAAACCTCTCTCCCAATCCAAATTTGTGCAATTGCACCAAGACTGTGAAGTCAGGTTTTGGCTGAAGAATGGTACCATCAGTACCCCAAAAGATAATTTGACTCACTGTCATTACTGCAGGGTTTTAGCCATTACATTTGAGGACTCTCTGCAGAAATGCAGAACCCTGTGCTGAGCTACAAAACAAAGTTAGCTTTGTTCAGAGTTACCAGCTCTGAACAGGTATTCCCAGCAAATTGTTTGATGCCCCATTGCTCAGGTTTTGTAGCAGACACTCAGGATTCAGACCAGTGGCTCTGCAGTGCCCATTCTAATGCCTCCACCTGCCATAATATTAAAAATACTGTTCCTAATGACTGCAGTGTAGCCACCACTCAAACATACACCTTTTGATCTTTTTTTAATTTTATTTGAATATTTGGAGCTGGGACACAGCTTTCATTTTTTCCCCTTCAGCTGCTCAGTTACATTTTGCAGTACAACATTCTCTGCAGTAAACACGGTACACCTCATTTTAAATAGCATTTATACACACACCAAATGACTATGTTGGTAGGAACTGTTCTGAGGCAACAGTTCGTGATGAGATCAGATAAAAAACAAGGAGAAGTGGTTTTTAAAAAGTGAGTTTTTCTCATGCAGTCAGTTAAAATTCATCTTGTTCACTGCGCTCACGGGAAGAAACCCAACGAGTCACGATCAGTTCCTGAAATAAACCCCAGCAATTATTATGGAAAAAAAATGCCAAAGCTACAGATAATCAGTGAGAGATGGGGATTAGGTCTGTAAAATTGATGTGTATTACGTGACCTTTTAGAAATTTCAGTAGATGACTATTTGCTCCTGAAGTGAGCTGAACTCTCACACATTTCTCCCTTTATTTTGGAACTTACCTTAGCCCTGCCGTCTTCATAGGTATCCTTATTTCCCCATGCAAATGCTTACATGCACAGTACCAGCAACATTCAAATTCAGATTAGGAGATTTTAAGTTTTTAGAGAGCCTGCAAGGCACTTCTCATGACTTGGGGCATGAAGGAATTTAATTTTATTGCAGCCACGTGCGCAACACCCCAATCAAGCCAAAGAACAATGGACAGTTGTTCCAATGAGCTGCAAAAGAGCAGGAACCACTCACCTGAACCTTGATTCTCTTCATACACTCTGGGGTTGACATCTCCTCTGCAGTCATGTCAGAAGGTCTGATCAAATAGCAGAGCATGAGCTCCTGTGGGCAGCCAGGAAACACAGGAATTTCTATGGATTATGGAAGCACTGTGAAGCTCTAGCACACAGAAATCTCATGGAAATTTCAGTCTCACTGCTCAAAAGGAAATCCTGGGAGATGGAAAGGGCTTTCAAAACAGAAGTGGCAATCAGGACACAAGTATCCCTCAGGTCTTCTGTTCCTCACACAACTTTGACCATTTCTACAGGTGGCAGAGCTTTAATAATGATTATTTAATAATAATTCTTCCAGGATTCACCTGGATATTGACAAAACAAACTTGTTTCCCTACTGCAGCCCAACATGTTCAGCAGGAGGATTCTCTTGCCAGCCTCACTCCAAGTCCCTGCCCTTTGGAGCCAAGCTGCACATTTATCATTCCAAAGCTGTTTTTACCACAGCACACTTACCTTAGAAGCATTTGCAGTTGTTCTGTTCAGCCCAGACAGGGACATCCAGCTGAGGGGGTCTGCGAAGGGAGCCTTCATAATTATCATCCACCAGCTCAGCAATGACAGAGTAACTGGAAAACACAGCAGGCAGGACAATTCACAGAAAGGAAATTTCCTTTTCATGAAGAAAATGCAAGAACTAGAGGCTAAAAACTGGCATTAAACTATCTGCCAGCTTGCAGGTAACAAGTTGTGAAATGGAGTCTTTTTCTCCAAGGAAAAGAGGAGAAATACTGAAGTTGTGGAAATGCCCAATGACACCTTCCCTCCCCACCCTTCTCCTGATGTTTGTAGCATTCTCTTTGTTAATGCCAAGCTGACATTTATAACCATTTTATTATCTAGGAGCTCAGCCTGACTAGCCAACAAATAAAGATAATTTTCACCCCTTAAAAGTTCCCCCAAATTATATAAATTACCCAGACCATATATTTTTCTAAGTCAGTATTACTAAATCCAATTATTTTCCTGAGTGCATAATCATATGAGTACTAAATGTGCTCACTGCAACTTGTAATTTTTAATGCCTGTTATTAAGAATCAAAGAAATTGTGCCATTCAGTACTCTGCTGAAAGTATTTTCACATTCCCAGTGTGAACACAGCTGGCAACATATTTTGAGTGATGAATATGTGCTTAACCAGTGAAGATGCTAAATTGGTGTGAGTGAAATTTAATTTGAAGCAAAGAAATGAGCCAGAAACATGAGTGTCAAACCTGGCATGGTAGAAGGGAGGTCCTTTTCGATACAGCACTGAAATGAAAGAGAAACACCTCAGTGAGATCAGAGTTTCAATACCAATTTAATACCAGGGTCCATAAATATTATCAAATGTTGTGTAAATTTTAATTACACAAGACAAAACTTCAACTCTTCTGAAGTCTGCTCAGAATTAGGTTGTCCCAGGAAGTGGAGAGAGGGAAGAGCAGCAGAGTGACTCAGGGCAAGGCAGAGATAAAGCAGAAGAACCAGAGGAATTAGTAACTGCTGCAGGGAAGTTTAGGATGGCATTTTTCTGCAACAACTCATGCATTTGACACTGTATCTACAACAGCAGCTGAGCCACTGGAGTACAGATAAAATACCACAGTAAGCCATGGAATTTCTGTTCCAAAGAAGCATTTCCCCAAGTTTCAGGAGAGGCACAGGGTACAAGTGATGAAATACTGCCCACCAGACCCTACACAAGACTTTGGACTGAACCAAGTCAAATGGTTCCACTGCCTGTCTTCCCTTTGCCAAGAGCCTTTAAGAGGAGGCTTGTTTCAACTGTCAGAGCTTTTCTCACGCAGCTGGGTACCACAGACCCTGGCAGGAAAGGGATGAGCAGCACTTCTTCCAATGGCAACCAGGACTGGAAAATTGTCCTTTACAAACAGCTGTGGTGATATCAGCTCTCCAAAGGTGCTGCCAAAGAACAGGAAGCTCAGGAGTAAAGCAGAATTCCTACTAACCCTAAATGACTCCCCTTTCTTTGCCTGGCACAAACCCACAGGCAGTGACTTAACAACAGCTTCAGGCCAGAACAGGAATGAACAGTGAATGAACTGATATCAATTTCACAGGTGATGAACAGCAAAGCCCCAACAACCCCAGAGAGAAAGAACAGTGAGGATGAATTTAGGCAGAGCTACACACTGATCTGATCTAAAGGACTTGCTCAGCACAACCCCCAAACTCTGAAACCACTTCTGCAGCATTAAACCACCTGCTGGTTGCACACATTAGAAAAGATCTTCCTTTAATGCACATTCTCCTGTAATAACATGCATTACTGCACTGTTTATGTTGACATGAGCTAAATAGGAGTTCTTGGATTACTTAGCAAGGACAGCACTAATTACTTCTGTAATATTAAACCCCCAACCATTAATTAAAAAAGTCCCTTCTCCCTCTCCCTCAAAAAAACCCAAAACAGCTAGAGAAACAGTCTTAGCAGTAAATTCAGGAGAAGTCCAGCTTCTATTAAATGGGCTGAATGAGGTGCATGAACTTTGATGTGAATCGGGATCTGGATTCAAACCTCTTATTCAAGAAACTGTCACATTAACACTGCAGATGTGTTTAGAAAGAGACAGAGAAACTTGGGAATTTCAGTGCAATCCTGCAGGAATTATTAAGCTCATGAAGCAAAACAGACCTTCCAAGCTCTCTCTTCACCTACTGGATAGGGGATGTCCCTTTCCACTGACACCCCAACTTCACTGAAAAAGACCCCAAATGTCTTTTTCCAACTGCAAGTAGCAAAGGCTGCTCCAGTCCTGCAGGATTCAAGACTCATTTGGTGAATTCCTGCCTGGCCCTGGAGTTTTGCCTTGCCTGGATGAGGAGTGATGGAAATGATGCCATTTTTGGGGAGATACTCACAGAGATCTGTGCCATACTTCAGCCCCACCTTGGGCACCCAGCCCTTGCCTCGGAAGTAGTGATAGGCCATGTAGGTGGTTTTGAAATCAGGCTTCACCTCACTGAACACTTCCCACAGCTTCACAATGCTCAGGGGCTCCTGGAAAGCACACACAAGGTCACTGCACTGAGAGAAAACAGTTCTGCTCTACTACACGCAGCAGTACAGCCAAATAGCAAATATCACAACAGCCAAATAGCACATACCACAGTCTGCTGCACAGAGCATGAGCTACAGGCAATAAAATACAGAATCCCTAAATTCAAGACAGAAACCTGTTGCTCCATTTAGTGGGTCTTTTAGGCATTTCACAATCAGTCCCATAACACCCTTGTTTAAAGTGTAGGCTGATAAATCTTAAACTAAAAGCACAGGTTTGAATTATTGTCATTACATGAGTAACAGCTTGATAGAATTAATGCTTAAAACTCCCAAGGAATTTTGCCATTTAAGGTGAGACTATTCCCATATTATTTCTCCCATATTTCCTGCCTAAGTTACAAAAAAAGTCCTTTCTCTATAGAATGGTTGCTTAATTAGATTTGTCTTGGTAAACTTTAAGCTTTCAGACCTGTATTTCCTGAACAGAAACACCATTACTTGTAAGAAAAACTTCCCCATTACTCTGTTTGCTATTCCTTCTCCAGAATTAACAGCATAAATCACTCCCATACAGTAAAGATTTCAGGCCAAACCATCTCCAGACAAACAGCATCCCCAGTAATCCAAAATGAATCCAATCTCTTACCTCACCATAATAAATACTTAAACATCCCAGGGCATACACCAAGAAAAAAGCCTGAAAAAACACACAGAGTAAGTTTAACTGATAGCCACATTCCTCCCGTGGTTTATATGCAAAGCCTTGCAAGAACAAAGACTTAATTAATTAATTTAATACAAGAGTCCCAGCGTCATCCCTGCTGAAGGCAAGGTGTTAAAACTAACACATGAATATATTTCAAAGCAGCACAATTGAAACAGGACTCATAAAAATGTTGTATTCCTGGTATTTCTATATTTAAGTCCTGGTCTCTCTGTCTGTGGGATTGTTCATCTAAAGCAGATGGGATTGGACCCTTACTATTTTTAACCATCTCATGTAATTATCAGAGGCTATCAAAACGAAATTTAATGACAGACAATCCAAGTACTTAGGAGACACAGGAGGGCCCTGTACTTTAGAAAAAGGTATTAAATGACATTGTAACACAGATTAATATTTACTTTTCCAGACTAAAAGCAAACCAACTTGCACTGTACTTGACACATACCTCTTCCAAGCTGAGTTGTAAGTACTCAAAAATCCTAAATGGGTTTTTCCTGCATACTAACACTTCCTTCTTGACAAGCTACAAGAAAAATTGACTGTATTACTAAAATGTTAAACTGCAAAAAATACTGAATTCTGAAAGTAGCTTTTTCCAAAAGATTAAGATCTTCCTTTTCCTTACATTCCCTTGTGCATGAGTGGAGTCATCTTCAGGACAGGAGCTTCCTTCTTCCTCCTCTTGCACCAGCACATATTCTGGAGCACATTCCCTTAACTCCATCCCCTCCCAAGCCCTCTGCTCAGGGCTCTGCTTCACCTCACAGCCACAGTGCACAGGAGAGTCCCTCTGGCAGGACCCTGCAGCCATTCCTCTGGAATCCCCTCGTTCCTGCTCCTTGGAGCCACTCCCAGGATCCATGGCTGCATCCCCTTCCTTCTCGGAGCTCCCATTCTGACCCTCAGCATCCTCATGGCCAGCAGATTGCTTGTGAAGGTCTGTATTTTGTGTGTTTGGGCAGCTGTCCCCAGTTTGTTCAGCCCCATCCCCTTTAGAGAGGGGCAGCCCCAGGGGTTTGGTGTAATTGTCCAGGATTTGGGTAACGGAGCAGTCGTCGAGCCCTTGCTCCTGCAGGACGCTTTTAGCCCACTGGACACGGCGCTGGTACCTGGGAACACAACAAATCAGGAGTTCCAGGGCATAAATTCCTTCTATTAACACTTTTAAACCCTGAAAGGTTCAGCAGAGCTCACAAACACACCCCAGCAGCTGCTGTGCACAAATGTGATCGATGCAGTGGAGCTCCAGTTTTTAGGGAGCCTCATGAACATGAGGATTCTGCTGCCTCCTCTGCCTTTGTTGGCCTTTACACTCCTGAGGCAACAAACACCATTGCTGAGCTCTGCACAAGCTGCTGTGCAGCTCCAGCAAGCAGGAGCTTCACCAGGTACCAAGTCCCTTCTCCCATGGAAGCCTTAAGCCTGAATTCCCCCCAAAACCATGCTGGAGTCAGGAATTGCAGGATTAAAATGTCCAACAGGACTCTGCTGCAGAGCCCTCACTCTCCAGCTATTGCACAGCCAAGCACTGAGAGCAGGAGCTCCAAAGCTTTGCTTCAACTGCCTTGGAAACAGCAATGGCACAGCAGAAACACCAGACTAAAAATCCCAAGCAGAAACTAGAAACTACCTTTTTTAACCAAAACCCTCAGCTATATCCCAGACAAATAACAATAATCCCATCAGTGAGATATTTACAGCTTTCAGCTACTATTTCTAATATTTTTCAATAGGGATTTTAGTGCCCTTGCAGTTCCTTCTCTTGGAAAATAACATTAATATCCAGTTGAAACACAGATCTTCACCCTGTGAAAGCTGCAGGGGGCTGAGTGCTGCTGTCCTCCCTCCAACCTGGACAAATCTTGTACAGTGTCTTTTATTTCCCAGAACAAAATCCTCGGCAGCAATTACAGCCCAGGTAATGAAGAACTACAAAGCAAATTAAATGCAAATTCCATGTGGCAACACAAATACAAGTCCCTCTGCAGTCTCCTAATAAAGGTGGATAATTCAGTGCTGTACTCTGGTATAGAAAAGACACTCCTCTTTGTCCTATTATTTAATTACCATATAATTTGCACCTGCAGGTCTCTGCTGAGGCAGATCATTTTGAGCACCAAGAAAATCACACTTTCATTGATGCTCAGCATCTCCAAGCAGTAGTAACTGTAGCAGCATTAGAAAAAACATTGTTACTGTTTTTCTCACCTCAAATTGAGGGCTGAAGTAGCATAATTTTCATATTTAAGTGAGTTTTTTTAGAGTTATCATAAGATTAAAACAAACTGAGCAACTCACCTGCACATGCTTAATAGTTTATACACTATTTAAGCAGAATAAAATAAATATGTGGTCTAACATAAATAAATATGTGGTGTGTTCTGCTAGGTGTACAAACTACCAATGTTAAATGATACTTTAAAAAAAGTAAACTATCAATGTATTATAAAAGTTCAAGAGCTGCTTCAGCCTACACGATAAAAATTCCATAAGGAAATGGAAGAGGTATTTTAAGTAGCCTGCCCCAGAAACTTCTTTTCCTGCTCCTCACCTGAGGAATGTTGACTATGCTTGTTATTATTATGAATTAATTACCCATACTAGGCATGCACTCAGCCTTGGCTTCTATTCAGCAATCACTACCTGCAAGCTTACATGAAAAACCACCCTGAATATCATCCCCTACCCTATTTCTACTTCTTCCAAAGTGATTTAGAAATGAAATAATGAGAAAAGAAACAGAAGCAAGCCACCCTCATTATTTATACAGCCAACAACCTGAAAAACCACTAAGAAAAATATAAACCAGAACAATCAGTTTCCTAAAAACACCAAGAAAAAAGCAAATTAACTTACTTTTGAGATGTAATTATAGGCATGCTTGTGTTAACACCTGTATAAAGAAAAAACATACATTGTTTCATCCACATAAAGATGTTTTTGTATGATTTTGATCACTGGGGTGGTACTTATCCCCATTTTCAGTCCTCAGTGCAATTTTGGTCCCACCTTTCAAGAAGGGACACAGCAGAACCAGAGAAGGTACAGAGAGAACAGCCTGCACAAGAGAGTAACTAAATACACCTTTTTTCTCCAAAAAATTGTGGGGGGATGGGATAAAACCCAGAGATAGCATTGGGACTTAAGTGAGAGAGATGGGTAAGGAATGATTCTTTCTATAAACAGCCAAGAGCAGACTGGGTGTAACTGGCTACAAGCAGCCTGAAAACTTCACAAATCCTTCCCTCGTGATTTCAGGGACTGAAAAATCTGCAGATTAAACCCAAGGAAAATTGGAGATTTATATGAGGAAAAGTCCCAGGATGATCCCTTTACTTCAGACTTCCCAAGCAACAATTCAGTGAAGGTTTAGGAGAATGCACTAAGAAATTAATCACCTACAGTTCATGTTCCTGGATTTTCCCAAGGCACAAGGGATGGGGAGAGAGATATCCTCAACCTGACCCAGCAGACTATTCTTCTGCATGTAATTTAGAAAAATATGAGTGAGGAAAAGTGAGAGGAGCTACTGGAGCAGTGATGAAGTACAATCAGGCCCCATTTACCTCTCCACTTGGCCACCAGCAGAGGATCTGAAATGCTGAACACTGGCCGGCTCCTAGAAAGGATCCCTTTTCCAAAATAGCCCTGCAAAGGACAGGAAAAAGCCCTGTTAGCTCATGGTACAAAAATTAGCTTCTTTCCCAGTTATAAAAAGTGGACTGCTGAGATAACCTGGAATAAACAGCAGAACTCCTGCAGCATTTAAGCTTTGCCTAAAGCTTGTTTAGCTGCTGGTAACTGGTTCAGGATTAAACACCTGATTTAACCAGGTATTTAAATCCCATTTAGCCTGGAGGGTGTTGGGTCGTTTCCCTGAATTCTAAATATTTGTCAGCCAACATCTCCCATTTTAAAATGTTTGAAAACAACACCTGAAACCAAAGAGATAGCAGTGCACTAGAATGCTGCTGAAATGGTACTCTGACACAAGAAGCTCAACACAGCTTATTTTACACAGGAATAAATCACTCTGAAGTTAAAAGAATGATACAAACATTTATAAAACATTAATATTTCAACCCCCTGAGCTTTAAAAACAAGAAAATGCTTTGAAAAGTTGCATGAAATGTTGAAAGGAGACATTAAGAAGCACGAAGACTTTGCAGCTGTTTCTTAGCTCACAATATCACTTAATTCCAAAGTTTACTAGCTTGGATGAGAAAGACTTTTCACATTCGATACAGAATATATTTTTTGTACTGATTTCAGAAGAGAATGAAAATATGGACAATCACAGGAGGCTGGAGGGGCAGGAAAGCACAAAGGCAGCAGATTTGAACCAGTATTATGTTTTACCTGCATTTAAAACACTTAAAAACATTGTGCAAACAGGATGCAGCACCTTGTTGTAGAGCTGTTCAATATCCTCTGGGTTCCTCACAATCACATTGTTGTTAATGATCTCAGCCTGGCATAGTCTGAAATCCTTCCCCCCTACATCCACAGGAAAGGGAGCCTCATATGACTCAAAAACTCTTCTTTTCCTTCTTGGGGGGTGAAAAACTGCTTCTGCCATTTCCTAATTTTTCCTCCTAAAACGTGGAAAGAAAAGATTTAAACATTCAGGAGTTAAGGTTCACCCATTTTTGTCTGTTTCAGCAAGACCCCCTTTGCAGCAGCAAATTCTCCATGCAGGGTAACACAGGTTTTATTCTGTAGCTCCTACAGCAAACAGAGGCAGAATGTGCTGGAGATCTCTGCTAATCTGGCTCTGGTGCATCCCCTGCAGAGCTGACAGGGATGCTCCTCAGCCAAGTTTATGGGAAACTCGAGTAAAGAAAGGAATAAAGAATATTCAGGAATAAAGCAGAAGAATGAGCAAAAAGCAGAAACCACACAAATGCCTAAATATAAACCGTTCTGAACAGTCTGAGCTCCAGGAGCGTTTGGACAACACTCTAAGGGATGCACAGTGGGATTGTTGGGGTGTCTGTGCAGGGCTGGAGCTGGACTGAGCGATCCCTGTGTGTCCTTCCAGCCCAGGACATTCTGGGATCCTGGGAATCACGGCAATGAGCTTTGCAGGAAGAGCCGTGGGCTGGCACTGCATTCTCTGCTTTAAACCGGAGCTTTAAATGCGCTTTGGCCAGGGCGGCGGGCCGGGGCACCCCTAGGGCTGCAGCTGAGGGGCACGGCGGGGTCCGGACCGGACCGCACCGACCCGGGGTGTCCCGGTGGGTGTCCCTTTGGGCTCGGGGGCAGTGTCCGGTCCCGGGGTGTCCCGGTGGGTGTCCCTTTGGGCTCGGGGGCAGTGTCCGGTCCCGGGGTGTCCCGGGGTGTCCCGGTGGGTGTCCCTTTGGGCTCGGGGGCAGTGTCCGGTCCCGGGGGTCCCGGTGGGTGTCCCTGAGGGCTCGCAGGGCTCAGGCCGTTCCCGCCACCCGCGCGCGCCACGCACCGTCACAGTCCCTGTCACCGCCGCGCCGCCACCGCGCATGCGCCCCGAGCCCGCGTGAGGGAGCAGCTCCGCCCCAAGCCCGCCTCATGCCCGCCGGTTCAGTCTCCCTGCGTTCCCGGCCCTGCGCCGTTCCCGGCCCTGCCTCATCCCCGCTCCCGCTCCATCCTCCCCCGTAGGAAGATCCGGCCCCGCCCCGCTCCGTCCTCACCCGGGGGTGCCGCCCTGCTCTATAGCCGCTCCTCGGTCCGGTCCCGCTTCATGGTCCTGCCCCGTCCCTGCCTGGTGGCGGTCCGGTCCCGCCCGGGGGTGCTGGTCCCGCTCCATCCGCGGTGCCGCTCCATCCCCGCCGTGCAGCGGCTGGCTCGGGTGTCCCGGCCTGGTAGAGGTGGGGACGCGGTGTCCCGGTCCGGCTGCAGCCCCGGGCGAGGGATGCTCCCGGCAGGAAGCACAAGGACCGCGCTCCCGGCTCCGCTGCGCTGCTGTCCCCGCCGGGGCTGCCGTGATGTCCCCGGAGACAAGTCAGCCGGCGCTGCGGCTCGAGCGTGAGCAGGGGAGACAAACTGTTGGAGTGAGCGATGAGCTCCACGAGGAGGGGCAGGAGACACACGGGGAGATGGTTTCTTGGCGCTGTGGGGGAGGCAGGGACAACGTGTCCCTTGTTCGGCTCCGGAACGAAGTCCTGTCACAGCTGTGGCTCAGTGGCCACCCGGGCTAAGGCAGCGCTGGCCCAGCTGGTGATGGTGATGCTGCAGCTCCGAGCCAGCTCGGTGGGATGTGCTTGTGCAGCTATAACATAAGGGACCTGAATAAAATCCAAAGCATTTTCACTACTTCGTGAGGAGCCACCATCCCTTTTTCTGTTTGAACTCACTGTGATTTTATTACCAGCTTGAGCCTTGCTCATGGAACCAAGAGTCACACCTTCAGCCACAACACAACTGCTCCTAGGTTGAGGTTGCCCTCTGAGGTACCACTGTCCCACAAAGAGGATCAAGAGCATTTGGTTCCAGAGCCACAGACTTTCAGCAGAGAATTCTGATTCCCTACAGAGATCAGTGAATTCACTGCTGAAAAGTTGCAATAAACCATCATTCTTAGGAGGTATTTTATCTCTCATTGCTGTTTTTTATGGTGAGCCAAAGGGCAGGCAATAGTGGTTACAAGGCCAGGCAGGAATAATAGCACAAAACGTGGGGTTACTGAACTTATGTTCCTACAGTTATTGCCTACAGAGGTTCACCTTATCCACCAGCTCAGGACTGTTAATTTGTTTTAATGTTGATTCACATAAAAAGTGTTAAAGCCAAACCACAGAGAAGCCTTTTGTATTCCTGTCAGCAAAGTACAGAGATGCTCTGGTAACTTCAGGTTCATTCTCAGAGCTCTGCCTTTGAAACACCCAAATTAAAACGTTCCACGTAACAAAAGGAAAGTGAGTCAGCATCAAAGATGTCGCTCTGATTCAAAATTCCTTCTAAACTGGTCAAATCAAGTCTCACTGGAATGGAAGTGGAGTTTATCTCTGCTGTCTGTATCTGTATTTTCTCCTTGTGCAGACACATTTACTATGAGATGTCCATTGCAGGGAGGAGGAGACAAAACACAAGGAGCTACAGGTCATTCACATCTCGTTATCAGCGTGCAGCCTTGGGAGGGAGCCCACAGCCAGTCCCTCAATTAACTCACTCACACTCCTGTTTCTTCAACCAAAGGTCTGCTCTGCTTTCTGATGATAAGCCCAGATCATGCTGCAGCCAGAACTTGCTATCTGAAGGACAAGCTTTAGATGAGTCATGTCACATTTCTTTTATCTATCGATTTCTGCTATCAATAATTGTACAGATGCTTTCACAAATGTCTGCAGGCTCCCTTTTCATGATGAGCCAGCAGATGAGGAGGCAGAACCCAAATGACAGACTGTGAACTGCAACTCTTGAGGTTACAGTGCATCCCAGGGAGTCAGAAATGTCAGGAGCCAAGGGAGGAGGGATGAGGCTGAAATAACTCAGGCTAGAAATGGTAAAATGGACAAAACAGACCTGCATTGTTCTGCAGGACCACTGGAATACAGGAGGAGCAAAATAGATTGCAAAATAATATTGTACCTGCGAGTGAGGACAACGCTGAGGATGGTACTGTGTCCATCACTGGGAGTTTTCAGAGCAGGTTAGACAAACATCTTTCAGGAGCAGCACAAACAGAGCTAATCCTGCCTTGAGCCACAGCACCGCACTAAAAGCACTGGAGATCCCTTTCTTGGGACTTCTCAGGGTTTATTTGCCTTCCAAGAGTGTTCCTGCTCTGCCTGCAGTGCTCCTGCACGCCCTGCAGCTCCTGTCGAGTCATCCCTCAGCTTTCCCTCTCTGTGCTCCATCCAGTCCTCGGGCTCAGGAATGGCAGGATGAAACAGAGTATTCTGTGGTGTCGCTAGCTGATCCATCACTCGAACACAGAGAATTCAATTGCTTGCTATTTCTTGCTACTCAGCTGATTTATTGCATTATTAAATTAAGGTCCAAGCCAATGTCAGCTTTCTGACAAGGCCAATATGACTCTTCCCTAAATCACCATGGCCGTAACCCTTCAGTTCTGGAAATGGATTGCCTTAAACTCTGACACAGTTGCCTTTGCTGCCTGGTTTTCAGCTGTGCTGCCTGACTCTCAATGTCCTGTTGTTTGCATTGCCAACCCAGAAATTCCAAGCCATATGGATATAAATATGGATATATTATGGTATCCACGTGGGGACACCAGTGCAGCCATAGGAACCCCTCTGAACTCTCAGCATGTCTTTCCAGGGGGAAGATGCTCCTGCTCTGTGTCATCACAGGATTTCCCAGGCCCTGGTGGAGGAGTAGGGCTGAAAAGCAGTTCCAGTGGCAAGATGTGATCTCAGCATCAGGCTCATTGAACTCCTCCTGTGACCACACACGTGGTAATTTCCTCTAAAATCTGCATAACATTTGCAGTCCTGTGCTCTCAGCCTGCCTGTGGTTTGTGTCCTTCCGCAAGCACTGTTCCATTGCAAAGTCCATCTGGAATCGTGTGGAGAAAACATTCCATTTGTAAAATTGGAGCTTGTTTAGTATTATATTTACTAATATTTAACAGCTAATATTA
Organism: Entomyzon cyanotis; assembly: GCA_024500445.1. Lineage (NCBI taxonomy): Eukaryota > Metazoa > Chordata > Aves > Passeriformes > Meliphagidae > Entomyzon > Entomyzon cyanotis. The sequence goes on along the minus strand of JAKEPQ010000033.1, from coordinate 1,438,254 downwards.
ACCAGTTACCATGCTATGAAGTTTCTACCCCAGTAAAATTGAGTTGCCATGTGCAGAACTGCAGAGGGGAGTTTTGCTATCCAAGGTAGTTTTCTGAGTGTTTGGGGATTTTTGAGGTAGTTGGGAGTTAATTCTTAGTCCTACCTCAGCCAAAACATACAGGCCAGGTACTCCTTAAATACATATTTTACATGCTTAGGCTTATTAAAAGAAACAGAAATGTCAGCCTGTAAAACTATTCACCCATGTAGAAAGTTACTCATAAAATCATAAAAGAATGATCTGTTCTTACAGTGTCTTTAGGTAATTTTGGAACCCGTGCCAAAAGAAGAAAAGGGTTTTGCACAGAATCCCATGAAATTCAAGTCATAATTTGTCATTGTAATAATGTCTGTCTGGCTTTGACAGAACGTTCCTGTAAAATTTTGTTATCCCCTACAAGTTATAATCCACAACAACCCCATGATGGCACTCTGAATAAAGCCCTTTTCTTTCTCACAAGGTGCTGTGGACAGTAGTGGGAGGATGGGCTGTAGTTATTTACATGAGCCAGTTCCAGTTTCCCCAGACTGACAGAAATTCCCATGGAAATTCTGGTTACATTAACTTTGACAGAGATATGGGACTGTTTTTGGAAACTTAAAAAAAAACCCAACTGGGGAATACTTTTCATTTTTATTAACATGCAGCATCTTAATTTTGTTTATTAAAGAAATAAATCAAGGTTAGTTTCTGCTTAGTTTCAGATGGTTTTCACAGGAGACAAAAAAAGAGAAGTCAAATATTGGCCAACCATCCAACCCAGTGAGGAATCCCACAATAGCAGCAATCCCGAGGTGGATGGCAGTGAAGGGAACAGCATGAGAAAAGAGGACATTAGAAATGAGCGTGTTGTGAGTATATTTGCTTCAGACATGGACAATGATTGTGTGTTCTTGGAGATTAAACACACTGATGTGGAATTCTTGTAGGATCCGTGCCATGCCATGCCATGCCATGCCATGCCATGCCATGCCATGCCATCCCATGCCATCCCATCCCATCCCATCCCATCCCCCCCCCCCCCCCCCCCCCCCCCCCCCCCCCCCCCCCCCCCCCCCCCCCCCCCCCCCCCCCCCCCCCCCCCCCCCCCCCCCCCCCCCCCCCCCCCCCCCCCCCCCCCTCCCCTCCCCTCCCTTCCCATCCCTCTGAAGCCATCAGTCACTCCTTGCCCTCCATTTGTATTCTAGATGCATTTAAAAATGATGTGAACATTAATTTTCTCTGCCTTCATTCTCCCGAAAGCCACTGCTTTCCTTCTCCCCCTGGAAACAAATGCAAAAGCCCTGAGTTGGCCATTCCAGGGGGAATTAAGGGCACTTAAAGCCCTGATTTTCACCCAGCCCTGGAGCTGCAGCCCCAGATTTATTTACCTTTTGGTGAAGCACCATTTATTTCTGTGTGGCTCATTAGTTTTTCTGCTCCATCAGTGCCCTGGCCGAGCTGCTCAGTGAGGCACAACTTCTGTTGGGCCAAGTCCTGGCTCCATCACCTTCACCTCGTGAGAACAAAGATTCCAGCGAGATGATCAGTAAAAGTTCATTTTTGGGTGTGCATTCCAACTGGGCAGAGCACAGCGAGAGTTGGGTGTCTCCACTAGGTGTCCATGTTTCAGCAATTTTCAGCTCCACTCCCAGCCCCGTGCAGAACGCAGAGCAATTGTTGTGCTCCACTGCAAGATGTGAATGTGATTTTCATATCAGTCAAGTGTGCACCTGGGCCTGCATCTGAAAAGGCACAAAACACTCAAAACCCACCTTTAAATTGCACATCTTTGACACTCAAACTGATCCTGTAAGGGCTGGCAGACTTTCCCGATATTGATTATCGTCTCTTGCTTTTCCTAACGTTTTCCAAATTATTACGTGCTTTGTATTAACTTGTAGGAACAAATTAAAAAAGCCTTCCAGATTTTTAGTGTTATTTAAATTTTCTTTTTTGTTTGGCTTCCAGCTTTCCTCTGCATGGCCCTTTTTTTGCATTCAGATGAGCGCAGAGCCCTGAACCAGGGGCTCAGATTTTCAGAAACACCTGCCTAATTGTTAAATAACTGCTTTGCTCATTACATTTCTCCTCAAATATTGAAGCCCAATATTTGCCTACTTTCCCTGGGTGTCTAATGGATGCTGGAAGGCTCAGTTTTGTGCACTAAGTGAGCACATGGAGCTTTTCCTGCTCCCAGTTTTAAACAAACTGGAGGTAGCAGCCTTTGGGTCTCAGTGCTCGTTTATTGAAGATGTTTTTCACTGCTTGTTTTTGTGATTTGCAAAGCCATTCATTAATAAGAGGTCAGAGAGCAGTGATTTCATTCAGATACCAGGGAATTCCAAGGGGCTGAAATGAAGGCCTTATTTAAGATTACTGAATTCCATTCTAGGAATAACCCAGCAGATTTTTTCAGTGTTTTTTTTTTTCCTGGTTTCCCAGGCATTTTCAGTTCGTTAAATGTAAGGACACAATAGATTTTAGGGAATGCTATGTGCCAGACCATTTTAAGGCAGCTTCCAGGACCACATGCAAACGAGGCTCCAGTGATTTATAATTCCCATAGCTGTGAGTGTAACATTGAAAACTGAATTTGACTCCAAAACTTTTACCTCATTTACAATGCTAAGGAAGCAGAATAGGTTATTTTATTGTCTAACAAAATGAAAATGTGGTGTCACTCCATCTAATTTGGACTGTGCCTGATCCAGGAATGTGCTTGAAGATTTCTGCACAGAAACAATCCTACAGGATTGAGATTTTACCTGAAATGTGTCACAGAGCTTGTCCTAAATCCTATCTAGGTTCATGTGTCACAACTGACAGAAGGACAAACTAACAAGCAAATCAAGAAAAATCCCTAAATCATCACATTCTAAGACTGAAATAAAACAAATAAACCAACTTGTTGCCAAAAGTATGTATGTTTTTAGATACAAAAAAATCCCCCAAAACAACCAGACCCAGAACATCCTCTTATGGAATATATCCCAATCTCGAATATTTACTTTCCGTTTGTTTAATAACAGGAAAAGGCTTGTTGCTCTTTTGTTGAGTTTCACATGTCAGCATCTTAATATTCCTATGGTATTCTCGAAACTTTTACCAGGAAAAAAAACAGTGCCATGGCCTCTACTAGGAAATGTTCTGTTTATTTGAAATGCCTTTATGAGCACACGAAGGCAAACAATTGCTGTCATAAACCCAGGGAGCAGCTGCTGATGCCTTGGTGTCTCATTTGGGCTTTCTGTGCTTCCTTGGCTCCTTTGTCTGCCCTTCCTGTGTTCTGCTCCTCACCTCCCTCTGCCCCTTCGGAGCCCCAGGACAGGTTAAATCCCTTTCTTCATTTCCCCATCACCTGCTTTTGGTGTCTCAGCAATGTTGGGCTGAAGGTTTATCCTCCATCTGCTGCTGGATCCACACTTGATGATCCTTGTGGGCTTTTCCAACTCAGAATATTCTGGGATTTTGACAGGAATTGTCACAAGCATGGAACTGAAAGGCTGATTTTTAATTACACGATCCTGGGATTGGACTCTGCAAGAAAGGATGACAAAGAGCTTTCAAAGGTTGTTAAGCTTCTTACAGAAGTATTTGAACTGATTTTGGCCTTGCCTGTTTTATTGTGGCAAATACAGTAAATTTGGGCCTATTCATGTTGAAAAAAGAGGCTTTTGTCAGTGTAGGATAGACCTATAAACTGAATAAACCAGGCTGGTTGTCTCCACATAGCTCTGGTGTGCTGAGGGATTGTTTGAACAATGACTAAGCTCCAAACAGCCACTGACTGGATTCCCCAGGAGCAGAACTGTGGGCACAGGAGTGTCTGAAATCCAGGCTGCAGATAAAAAAAGGTAAATAGCTCATAAAAGGAAGTGCAAACAGCAGGAAAATCTTGTTTGCATCTGTCAAGCTCTGTAAAGGACAGGCAGGCTGGAAAGAATGGGCAGTGTTAGGAGGCTTTTTTGTGGGTTTTGGGAGCATCTCACATCCTTGGAGCAGCTGGGGAGGATGTGGGATCTCCACCTGGATGTTCTGCACCTTCCCTGAGCCTCACAACAAATCTCTTGTGCAGACACCAAAATTTCAGAGGTGAACATCAGGCTCAGAGAGCTCTGTTATCACATCTCCCTCCTGATTATTGCCAGCAAAGTGAGATTCAGCATAAAGCTGAGATCATTCCCTCTCCCTAAAACATGACTGCTCCCACCGCTGTGGGATAACAGATCTGCTGATCTGAGGGAGTTTATAAAGTTTATGTGGGTAGTTTATCCAGGAACACCTCTCAGAACTCAGACAGTGGTGAGCAGTTCTGGCTGGAGTGGGCAGGTCAGGCATGGCCATTTAAATCTTGCTCAGGTGGACATGGCACACCAGATAAATGAGCCTTTAGTGGGAGATGACAAGTCTCTCAAATGGAATTTAAACATTATTTAGTAGTGAAGGACCTGGAAGCATGACATGATTTGGAAATCAGGGGGCAAAAAGAAGGGGATGATCCAGAATTCATTATGCCAAGAATTGAAAAACTTAAACATAAACCCTGATCATGAACGTGGTCACTGGGAGAAGTGCCTATGAACATATTAACAAGATTATATTAACATAAACAATGAACCCTGATCATGACATGGTCACTGGGAGAAGTGCCTGTTTTCCTATGAACATATTAACAAGATTATAATAACAACATGAGGAAATTAGAGAGGTTTGCACAGGACAGGACTGGTTGCTCAGGACCTTTCTGAGCAGTGCAGCAGCAGCACTGCAGACCTCAGAGGATGCATTGGAGGGGGAAAATCCCCTCTGCCCACCTGGAGAGTGGCATTTGGTGTTGCACTGCACTGGGAAATGTGAACACAGAAGCTGCCAGGCTTGGTTTTCATTAAAATGCAGGTTTTCACACCTTGACTAAACAACTGCTGGAACTGTGAAGTGAAAAGAGAGGACTAAGCACTTGATTTTCCCCATGATGTGCTGTGCTGTTCTCCCAGCCCACCCCTGGAGCTGTCCTCACTGGGTTGAACCCAAGCTGAGGTGTTTGCTCTTCACTGAGCTCCTGCCCAGGGGCTGCCCCAAAATAAAATCCACAGCTGTTTTGGCAGCTCAGCCGAGCCCTTACTGGATGTTTCTGCATTTTCATGTGTGATGGAAGTTCCCAACAAGCTCCAATCCTTTTTCTTCTCCTCTAAATCCAGGTGGTTTGGGTGGCTGGGTTTGAGGATGAACAATCCCTGTGGAACCAACTGTGCAATTTGTGACATGGTTGGGTTTTGTCTCACCAGGGAAGAGGTTGATTAACAGCTGGGGACAGCTGGATATTGGCACTCAGATGTGTGGGACAAGAGATGCAAACATGCAAATCCTGTAGAATTAAACGAGCAAAACTCCACAGAAACAGCTCATTTCTCATATCCTTCCCTGCACCACAGCAGGGAGGAATGACACACTTAATTTGCTGATCTAACATTATTTGGCTTTCTACATTTACCACCTTTCATGTGAGGGATTTCCAGCCTGTTGTGCCCTGGAACAATGGAGGAAAATGAATTAATGTTTGAATTAACACCTCCAAGCTGTCAGTGATGGAAAACTCCATCTACTGATAGGTATGTTCAATCCAGCCTCAGGGAGAGTCACAATTCCCTGAAATGCCTGCAGGCCTCTGGACTATGGGTTTGGGTCTTGGATTAGGGAAAACACCAGGAAGCAGAGAGCACCTGCTGAATACAGCTCTAAGGATGCTCCCAGGGATGCTTTGGAAAGTGTTTAAGGTCTGGAACAGCTTGCACCTGCTAATTCTGTTCTAGATATAATTCTGTGAGTTTATTTGGGTTTTTAATATTTTTTCCCCTGAAAACTGCCTTTTTTAGCTTTCTTTTCACCTCGAGGTGTGTGTTTTCCAACTGGTTTTGCTTACCAACATAAACATCTTAGATATATCTGCCTTTGCTAAAAATGTTCTCCTAGAACTTTGGAATGGTGATGTAAATAGCAATATATTTCAGTCTCAATAACATAATTATTCTCATTCTGCATGTTCTTCATTCACTTAGTTCACAACCCTGGTGCCTTGCCTTCACCTTTGCTGGGCCAGGGGCTCTTTTCAAATGCAGCAAAGTCAAATCTTTTCAAGTACAGCAAAGTCAAACATTGCTCCCCCTTGAGTCCTCAGCTCTCCTGCCATGCAAATATTGTGGCAGTGTGTGGCATTTCTGAAAGTTCCTCAGTGGAAAGTCTCCCAGGTCCCAAATTAGCATGAGTTTTGTAAAGTTCCTATTAGTAAGCTATGGAATTTATACCAAAGGTGTTGAAATCACTTACGCTTTTGCTGACTCACTTCCCCCAGGGAGGGCTGCTGACCTCAGAAATGGCCTCCCAGGACCCAAAGCTGCCATCTGTGCCATGCAGAACATCCTGAACTCTCAACTCTGCTTCATCCTAAAATTCCTGCTTACTGTAGCCTGTCACCCTGCAAGCCCTGCTCTGTTTGAAATGCCACTTTCTTTATTATCTGCTCTGACTCAGATGGTGAGTTGGAGTGCTATTTACAAAATATTTGTATCGCCGTGGATTTATCTTGCCAAGAAAAGTTAAATGGTTACAGATTAAAAAGATTTTATAAGCATGATACACCACAGTAAACATTAGTAAAAGTTGTTCTAAAACTATTTCTGTCTTTTGTTGGGAAAAAAAAATTATTGAGGCTTGAAGGGGAAGACTGCTTAGTAAAAGGAAGGAGAATTAACCATGGTGAGGTTTTAAAGGAACTCTGGTTTGCTGATTAAGTGCTTTTAACAGAAATGCAACTCATGTTTCCTTCTTTTTCAATTCTTAAATCAGGCCCAAGTGCCAGCAAATGACTTTCTTTACTGCGTCTGGAGGTTTATTTTTAGTCCCAAGAAGGATATAGACAGCAGGCTGGAAATGAAGACATTTGCAGGCTAAATAAACTTCCCCACACTTGAACTCTGGGTGTCAACTCATCCATCTCAGAGCTCAGCTCCGTTTTCTGTCAGGAACAGCTTTGCAGTCCCATCTGCCAAGGCTCCCAAGCTCCTGTTCTTATCTTTCTGCAAGCATCTCTCAGTTCTGCAGCTCAGAGGTTCCACTTGGGCTGAATTTTGCAGGATGAGACTCAGAGTGGAGCTGGAATTTCGTTTTCTGGCTGCCAGCCTGACAGCAGAACTGCAGCACTGGCACGTGGTGGTGTTTATTCCACCATAAACAGTGGGCACAGCCCCACTCTGCCCTTGCAGAACCAAAACCTCGGTGGATGCTGACGCAGGAAATGTTCACAGGTCTCTCACCACAAGTTTAACATCCCCAGACAACAGCCTGGCAACCAGGTGACCAAAGACAGAATTAGATTATTTTAGGTGCCTGCTGGCCTGTTTGTGCAGTTTTTCTGTGCAGATTTTCTGTGCATTTTTCCTGTGCAGTTTTCCTGAGCAGTTTTTCTGAGCAGTTTTTCTGTGAAGTTTTCCTGAGCAGTTTTTCTGTGCATTTTTCCTGAGCAGTTTTTCTGTGCAGTTTTTCTCAGCAGGCTGTGGCCTTATCCTGAATGGAAAGATCCAAGAGATCCATCTTTTAAAAGGATGATTTTCCTGTCCCAGGCAGGGTATTTGTGCCCACCAGTGCTGTTTGCCAAGTCCAGTTTGTGCTGAGCCACTGCTTTTCCCTGCTGTCCCCATGCTGTTGAATCAACACTCCAATGGTGACAGCAGTCCTGGCTGCTCAGCCTGAAGTGTTTGTCACTGCATTAAGGGACAGGACATTCTCTCCTGTGTCACCTGGCTTCCAGCAGGGCTGCAACATGGAATGGTTCATGCTCAGGCTGCCTGAGATTCATCCACGAGCTGTTTGGTTCAGATTAAGTGCAGAAAATGAGACAACTCACAGTGCTGCTGCTTCAGGAGAGCTCTGCCTCTGTTCACCTCAACTGAGCAGCTAAAAACCCTGGATTTTTGACATTATTTTCTCATACTGTAGAGTTACCACAACTCCAAGAGAGTGAACTGCTGGTTGCAGCTCATCTCCTGAAGCCACAAACAGAACTGTTTGCTGATTTTCAGCCAATCCCACCTGCACCAAGCCATGGTGGCAGGGGAGTCACTGAGGGTTTGCTGTGGGGCACAGCATGGAGTGATTTGAGGTCCTGATCTGACCTCTAGAACCTTTTCATTTTGGACACATGAAAGGAACATGGAAATCTCTTATCTCTTATCCAGGCTAAATTTGCCAGGCTTTGGCAAACAAAATGTTTCTGCAATGTGTGTAGTCAGTGTAACTCCTAACACACAGAAATAAGTGTGATTATTGCCCCTCAAAGTGATGTGCCAGCCCCTGTGTCTTGCTGCAGAAACCATACACAGGAAATACCCTTGGATTCAGGTAAAAATCTTGGGATGTGAGGATCCCTGCTGGATCCCATCTCCACTCCCAGCAGGGTTACCCAGTGACAGCCTGATGGCAGAAATGGGAATTGAGGGAAAGTCTTGCAAACTCTGCCCCCAGCTCATTGCAAGACTGGAGCAGGATTGCATCAATCCCTGCAGTGGGTGTCTGAGCCTCCCAGAGAGCCCTGGCTGATTCAAAGGGACTCGTGGTCACATTCCAATACTTGGAATAAATAAACCAGCGACTGACTCTTGTGCAAGGTCTGTGCACTTTCCTCACAGCCTTTCACAGAAATGCCACATTTCTGACACCTTTCCAGCAGAATGTTTGGAGGCACCAGGGTCTGAGCAGATGGGATGGGAGAATGCAAACATGAATTCTGGGATCTGTTGCCCATTCTCACATGCACTGGACAGGAAACACCTCAGCTACTCACTCCTCTGTTTGCTAGAAGGATTGAAGTCACTCACACACCACTCATTTTGATATTAACAGAGAACAGTTCTGTTATTTAAGACCTATTATTTCTTATAATTCTTTTTAAGAAGCCTTTAAAAGCAGCTCTTTGACAAAAATTCATTTCAAAATGATGATGTATTCATAGCAATAGTAGCATCTATCTAAATGCAGATTTACTCCCTCATCCCATTGAGTATCCATAGTGCATATTTAAAATCCCCATGAACCTCCCAGCTCCATAAGGAATGTTCTGCTCTCACAGGTGAGCAGCAGGAATTTGAAAAGGCTCTCCAAGGCACCCAGGTCTGCAAGGAGGCTGGAGGGGATTGGAAAGACCCAGAAAATGTGGATTAAAGCAAAACTGCTCTTAAGGACAGGGTTGAACCTCTCACCTCCTTAACTCTGAGCCAACAGCAGTGGCAGAAACTGAGGTTCTGAGGGAGAGAAAAGCTCACTCTGTGGTGTCTGATCGAGTGGGAATCTTGCATTTGTCCAGGTAACCTCAGTTCTGGAGTGGCTGAGGACCAACATTGTTTACATCTTTAATCATTCTATCATTTAAATCATTTTATCAATTAAAACATGACAGGCATTCACACAACTCTCATTCCATTCACACAACACTCATTTCTTACTTTCTGCCTTCTGTTGTTTCTGATTTTACATCCAAGTGACGTCAAAGCAGAACAGAGATGAAATAAACCCATGAACTGCTAGTCAAAGTCTATCCATGGAAACCCATGTTTTTATGGATGGCAAATTGAAGTATCCAAATGTGCCAAAGACAATTTAGGAATTGCTAAACTGTATCAGACCTCAGGTAGTTCTAACCTGCAGTGTGAGCTTTCCTCCTTCAAAGGAAGATGTGAGAAATGCATGGCCAATGTTGTATTTCTACAAAATCTTCTGTCTGCTGGAATGCGAGCCTTGGGTGTGGAAAAAGTAAGTGTGAAAAGTTGAGAAATAGACCTAAACTGCCTGGGTTTGAGTGTGTTTTCACCAAGTAATGCCAGGTTACACTGAATTTCCCAGGGAAGAAACCAGCTCTGGAGCCATGGATGCAGCAGGACAGCATCTCCCTTCCAGCTGTGTCCCACAGACCATGATGGATTTTGGGATCCTGGCCTGACCAGCACCAGCCCTGCTGCTCCTCCACCCCTGTGCTCTGTTCAGAGGGTGCAAATAGCCACACAGAGCCCCGAGAGGCTGCTGGCACTCAGCTTAGTGCTGCCCCTCGATTTTTACATGACACATTTAGGGTTAGGACAGATCTGGAGCTCCTCACTGTAATTTAGACTGCTGGAGCTTAATCTCATCACCCCTGCTTCCACATATCAGCATTTCAAGGCAAACCCCACTGTTTAGTCTCTGTCACATTGCTGTAACCCTTAATCATGCCAATGCACAGAAATAACTTAAATATATGCACTTTAGCACTTACAATAGAATAACAACCTCTATTTGCACTGCAGGGTGTGCAGATCCAGGCTGCTGTGCTGGAGAAGCAGAGGTCAGGGCTGGGCTGGGCATCACATTCTGCCTGGTGGCATTTATTCAATGATAAAATTATTCAGTTTATACAATTAGCAGATTCTAATTATCAGTGAAGAAAGAAGGTAGTGGAGGCAGACTTATTCCATAAGGAAAGCAGGAGTCTGCTGGATCTTATCCTTGCACAGCCAAAACAAAAAGGAGGTGCCAGAGCAAGGCTCCCCTCAGAGATATGCTGTGCAGTGCCAGGGGACAGAGGGGACAGAGGGGACAGGGCCAGCCTGGCTCTGGGTGCCATGCCCTGGTGGCACTGTCAGGAGCTGGAAGGCACAGGGGTTGGAATTTCCTACCTGCTCGCAGAATTCCCAGGAGCAGTCAGCTCGTGCTGGAGGTCAATCCAGTCCTGGGGGAAGGAGGGGAACATCACTGCATCTACTGCTCTGGAAAATCAAAGCAGAGGCAGCAAATGAATGTTTTAAATCACAGGAACAGTGTTAATGTCATTCATTCTAGGAGAGGTTTGTTCAGACAACAGAACCTTCGTTTTGTGAAACTTGTGCTGCAGTGTTTGCAATCGTAAAAGAGGTGAAAGGGATAAAAAGGGCTTGTAGCTCACACAGAACAGTTTCTCTTTAGTTCTGTTCTGATCATTAATATCAATATATTCTCAAAATCAACTTTCTGATGATCCTGAAGTAAATTCCTCCCTTCTTTTAAAATTGAGAAAATCACAGAGGACTTTCAAATCAAACCCAATGTGAATCATCTCCTGCTCTGCCTTTATGAGATGTTTTTAAGCTTCTTTCAGGGCCCAAAAATCAGCCACTGTGTGTTTCTTCGATCTGAATTGCTGAACATAAATACAATGACAAATCCTAGAAGAGATCCTTGTCACAAAGAAACAGTTTGGTTTCCTCAAGCTTTCTGGAATTTTTTCCCTTTTTCCCTGCAGCAGTGAGACACAGGCAGTGCAGCCACAGCTCCAGCCCTTGGTCCCTTTACCCTTCCTGGCTCACAAACTCTGATTTGCTCTTCCCATGGCTGCCAGCAAGGAGGCAATATTCAGAGGGAAGAGAAATGGATGGAGGGAAAAAGGGAAAAAAGAAACAAATATCAGGAATTCTATGCAACTTACAGTGTGAGTACAGGACAAACCCTTTCCTCCTCCTTAGGGTCTTCCCTAGTGGTGAGAAACACTTTTGAGAGAAGGAGGCATCTCAGGAAGATCAAGGTGAGTTCAAGGTTTGCCCTAAAAACCAGGACTCGTTTGCTTTTAAGTTACCAAGAAACAGAACTTCATGGAAAAAATATTCTCAGATTTATGGTCTTTCAGTATTCCTTGGTTTTTTAACCAAAGTTTTTTGTCTTGATGTTGATCCATTATTTCATTCCATCATATTTGCATTTGCAAACCTATTCCCTCGTATCCTGCCCCATGGGAATGATCCCTGACCTCCCAGCATGGACATGTGGTCATTGCTTCATTCACAGGCTGGGAGAGCTGAGGATGTTCACCTGGAGAGGAGAAGATCCAGGGAGAGCTCAGAGCTCCTGCCAGTGCCTAAAGGAGCTCCAGGAGAGCTGCAGAGGGACTGGGGACAAGGGCTGGAGGGACAGGACACAGGGAATGGCTTCCCACTGCCAGAGGGCAGGGAGAGATGGGAGATTGGGAAGGAATTCCTCCCTGGGAGGGTGGGGAGGGAGGGGATGGAATTCCCAGAGAAGCTGTGGTGCCCCTGGATCCCTGGCAGTGTCCAAGGCCTGGTTGGACATTGGGACTTGGAGCAGCCTGGGACAGTGGAAGGTGTCCCTGCCATGGCTGGGGTGGCACTGGATGGGATTTCAGGTCCTTCCAGCCCAAACCATTGCAGGGTTCTGTGATTCCCATCACTCTGAAGACACAGGAAGGCCACCAAGGGTAAATGCACCACAGGCAGGTCCTCCCAGTTTGGAGCTGCACCAAATCCCTGCTGTGAATGGAATCCATGAGGTTTTGTCTGGTGCTGAGGTGAAACTTTCACTGTCCTTTTCAAACACAGCCCTATTGCAGCACTGCACTGCCCTGTTGCATCAATGGGAAGTTTCAAAATAGAATAAAAAACCAACTTGGCCTCGGAATACTTATTTATTTATTCATTTGGTACTCATGTCTAAGAGAGCAGCAGCATTCCTGACAGCCAGAGGATTCCAAGCATCTGCCCTTAGCTTTCCAGTGACCCTGGGGAAGCAACCCAGAATCCACATTTTTTAATTGCCACAGGGCTTTGTGGGCTGTGGAGGGGTGGGAATGCGGGCAGGAATATTTCTGGGTCTGTAATTAATCCTATTTGTTGTAGGAGTGTGATTTATGGGACAGCCATGGCACAGTGGGAATGAAGGAGCTGCTCCATGGAGATGTGGAGATTGGGGTTTGAAGGAAGGAGAACACAGAGCAATTTCTCTGTTTAATAAACCAGGAGGGCTGGAAAGGCTCTCATAAAGTCCAATAGCATCCTGCCAAGAATCATCCCTTCATTTTCTGCAGCCTGAGGATTATTCCAAAAGTGTCCCCAGAGTTTTTTGGCTGCAGAGTTCAGGATTCACCAAGAATTTGAATTCAAGACTGAAGCAGAAGTCAAAGCTTGCTAAACTGAGGCTTCCAGGTCTTCTGACAATGGATGGAGCAGGAGCAGAATCATCTGCTCACCTCTGCTCCTTCCCACAAGGAACTATTTGTCCAACAAGGAAGGAATGAACCATTCTGCCACAACTGATTTCCCACTTTGGCATAAGCAGATAAAGAACAGCCTGGTTATTATTTCATACACAGTCTCTTTTGGAACTTCCTCATCTTTTAAACAGTATTGGATCATCTTAAATGTTTCCTGTGCAACTCTTCAGCTCCTTCCACGACGATTCTGCATGGACAAGAGTCTCTGTATCCCATTTCAGAATATGTTAGGACACTAAAATTAGCATCCTTTTGTCACCAATGTTTCTGGCCATGCTGAGCCACCCCTGTCGTGTGACCAGCCCCAGTGGTCACCTGACAGTCGTGTCCCTGCTGCCTCCATCACTTCCTTTTCCCCTTTTTCCCCAGTGCCCCGAGCTGCCCGTGCTGAGTCACCCATGTGGTGACAAGGCACAGCCACTGCTGCTCCACAGCGTCACTCACCCAGTGCTTGCAAAAGGTGAATTTGGGTGTCCAGGCTCAGTGCTTGGCATTGCAGCTGCAGAAGGCAATGCCCTGCTCTGCTGAGCCAGAGCACAGCCATCTCTCTGCACGTGGTGGTTGGAGGAGTCAGGCAAACTGCAATCTCTGTGTTTAAACTGCTGGGAAAAATGGGGAGAGATTTGTCATTTGTCCCCTCAGCCAGCATCCTGCCATCCCTACCCTGCCATCATCCCCCCCACACCCATCCTCCATCACCCCCACCCTCCCATCACCCCCATCCCTCCATCATCCCATCCCCCCATCATCCCCATCCTTCCATCATCCCCATCCTGCCATCATCCCCATCCTGCCATCATCCCCATCCTGCCATCATCCCCATCCTGCCATCATCCCCATCCTGCCATCCCCATCCTGCCATCCCCACTGATTTCCTTGCAGTTCAGGCTCCATTCCAGTCACTAATTTGGGTGTCAAGCTGTCCTGAACACAGTTGCATACAATTAACTATAATTTGCTAAGACAAGAAATTATTCCATTCCTTCTCCTGTGAAAGCTTAAAAATTGCTCTAGAAATTAACTGGCCAATCTCTAATTATCTCTAATCAGCAGCAGCTCAGCTCTGGTGTTATCTGCAGTTTCTGGTACACCAAACTTCGGGGTCAGATCCAGTGCAAATGTCTGTATTTGTCCATGTAAATGTAATGGGAGCTTGGTGAGCTGGGAAATGCAGCAAGGGCTGTGCTTATCACAAAAAGAGTTCAGAAATTGTATGGAGTTAAACTGTAATTTTTCCAGAATTTAGAAAATAGGCTGATGCTGGCCTTGCTTCCGGAGGCAGGTGATATTTCTGCTTCATACAAATGTGAAAAAAATTCAAAAATTGTATGGAAAAAATTCATACAAATGTTCCTTGGAAAAATCCATCGTGTTGGACACAAACCAAGAGAACTTCCACATCAGCAAAGCCATTGATTAGTGCTGAGGGGATGCAATCTGGGCTGCAGGCACTGCCCAGCCCAATTCACAGAAAACACTCTTTTGGAGCCCTGATGCTGCAGCAAAAGGCAATTAGTGAGGCCTGGGGCTGATTGGCTCAGCAGGACCAGGAGGGAATGGTTATAAATGATGGATTAATTTGGGCTCTAAAAGTGCCTTTCCAGGCTGGTGTCTGCACAGAGGAACTCCTCAACCAGCCTTGCTTGAATCCCACTGTTCTGCAGGGAAAAAACTTCATTCTCCAGAGATCTGATCCATCTTATCTGCATTAAAAAAAGAGGAAACAAAGGGATTAGACAAAACCTGAGCAGGATTCCATAAATCCAGCCATTCTTCTCAAATCCTTGCAGGAATACAGCAGAAGCAGCAGCTGAAATTAGCTACTGATCCAACCAACTGCATTTATTGGGGAAAGAAATTGGGAACTCCTTGGGAAAATACAATAAAAAATCTTTCCATCAAGTGTCCCCAGCTCGTGGGTGGTTGTGAGGTAGAGCCAGGGTGTTCAGCCTGGATTGCTGGATATCTAGAATCCCTCTGGCAGAGATGTGGCTGCCAGTCCCAAAAACCCCAAGAGAGCTCTGTGTGCACACTGGGGTGGCACATGTGGAACACAGCCAGGAGCAGGCTGAAAATATTCCCCAAATTTCCCTGTCACTGTGGCAAAGCTGCTGGTCACACCAGTCCCAGAGACAACTCCTTTCTGCTGAGGGACCCTCTGCTCCCCCAGCTCAGAGCACTGGCTGCAGGAAGGAGGCCATGGGGTGCCACAAGGAGTTTAACACGAGTCATCATTTTGTTGAATTCAGAAAAACAGCGAATATTTCATGGAGTAAAGGCTGCTGTTCTCATCCTCACGAGCAGAGCAGTGACATGCAGCCATAAATCCAGTGGTGCTCACTTTACAGTGCCTGGAAAGGCTTTTCCTGCCCAGAGCAGCCATAAAACAAAGTGACACTGAGCCATCAGCCACCAAAACCTCCCAGGCTTCCTTCAAGACCAGGAAGCAGGGATGGAAATCCAGGGATCAGAGCAGCTGAGCCCACTTGAGATGTTTAGATGTCTCCCAGCTGGGACAGCTGAGGGAAAATGCTCAGTCAGAAGTCAGGAGAGGGAGCTGCAGAGGGGACAGTCAGTAGGAACAGAGCTCCCAGCACTGCCCTGCTCAGCGTTTTCCAGGCTGTTTATCCAAACCGTGCTGAGGTGGCAGCAGGATGACAGTAATTCTTACTGGGGTGGCTCTGGTTACAGATGTGTCCTGCAGCTCCTCAGCAGGAGGATTTCCCTCTCCTCCTCCTGACAGCTGGCACGTTGTCCCTGCTGTGTGCAGCCCAGCTCTGCTTGTCCCTCTGGTGCAGAGCAGCCTTTGTTCTCCTCTCTGAGCCACAGCAATCCTCCCTGAGTGATGTGTGGGCAAAGCTGAGCACAAATCACCTCTCTAAATGATGCCTGGTGATTTTTGCCTTTTTTTAAATATATATATACTCTTTTACACATTTTTCCCCTGTTATTTTCTATCCCTTTACACTCCCTGTTCCCCTCTCCCTGTTTTCTCCCCCTCCCTGTCCCAGCAAAGTCACTATATGTATAAAAGGATACATAAAAAGACAAGGCAGAAATCATCATTCATCCTGGGCACACAGAGCATGGAGGGAATTCTCCATGCCGAATTTTTGGTTTGTCCCACTCTGGGTGCAGGCAGAGTGTGCAGAGCAGCCTCTCTCAGAACATGACTCATGAGCTCTTCTGCCATCAGCTGAGGATGTTCAGGCAGAACAAATAGCATGTGACCTGGGGCCAATCACAGCTGGGAATTTGGATTAAAAATAAAAGAGGAATGAGAACGTTTGTCACAGAATACTCTGTCCTTCAAGGAGAAGGAACTTTTCTGACAGGCAATGAAAACAGCATTTATTTTTATTAAAAGTGCTTCTGTTTCACTCATTTTTTCCTGACCCTAAGAGTGATTCTCCCTCGTGGGTTTGCCTTAGTGAAACACCACGATGTATGTTCTTTCTCAGCCTGGGAGGAGGGAATGCTGTGCCTGTGAGAAGCTGCACCTTGCACTTCTGAACAAAGCAAAAAAGCAATTGGATTGAGATTCTTGACTGTATCCACGCATGGGACTGAGATCCTGCTGCCAAACAGGGCCAGAACGAGCAGGAAAGTGCACACATTTGTTGTCTGGGATGAAGGTCCAGGCTGGGTTGGTAAGGGATGATCTCTTCAGGGTGGGCTGCCAGCCAGCCAGGCAGGGCTGAGCTCTCCAGGGTGGACAGCAGGTCAGGCAGGCTTTGCTCCGAGGGCTCACCCTGTTTGCCCCCATGGATCAGGAGGTGTTGCCATGCAGGTGACAAGAGTGTGACAACCTATTGGAAACAACCACCAGACTGGGGCTTTCCCCTGGGTTTTGGTGCTTTGTTTGAGTTGTTTGTTTGCTCCTGTCCTTTGCTAACCCCCATTTCTGCAGTGCCTGTTCCAAACAGCAGCTCAGCAAACACAGAGCTGCTCAGTGCCATGAGAGATTCCCCCATTGGAATAATCTGCCTGGGAAGAGCCTGTGCCTTCCACACCGTGCTCTGCAGTGAATCATTTACCCAGCCTGCCTTCCCCAGCTGCAGCAGGAGCAGCCACCAGCACAGCCTGCCAGTCCCAAAGTTCCCTGGCTGATAATTTCGTCATTTCTTTATCAGCTGGCAGGGCAGAGCTGCTATCAGTCTCAGCAGTGGCACTCTGCTTACAGATTGTCACCCCACTATTTTGTCTATATGATTTTGCCCAATCCTACACGAGCAAGCCAAGGAATTTTGCTAACTCAGCTCCAGCACTTCAGGCCTTGCAAAGCTCTGTAAACACAACTCCCAGAGAAGAAATCCAAGAGCACGTTGTGGCAGGGAAAAATATGGTTTAAATACCTTTGGTGAGAATTACTTAAACACTCCATCAATCAAGTGACAAACAAAAAGCGAGATCTTATTTGTAATCCCTCTTTGCTTTGGGTCTAGTAAGATGTGAGTAGATGGCAGGAAATTAAAATCATATTTTATTTTTCCACCTGCTTGTCTCTGTTACACTGTGGCCAACGGTGTGTCAGTGCATTCCAGAACAGAGCCCAGGCAGTGTGGGAGCAATAATGAAACATCATTCTATTTTCTACATCATTGTATTTTCTGGGAGCAACTGCAAAACCTGAGGGGAGGGTTGGAGGTTCCCTTCAGCCATAGGTTATTGCACACATTTTTCAGGCAGCTGAGAACAGGGAAAATAGCTGTGCTGAAAAATAGATAAACACTTAATCCTTTGGTTTACTTCAGGCACAGGTTTCCAGGAGCACTGAGCCAGAAGAATAATTTCTTTCTTATAGTTCTGTTTTCTTTCTTCACTTAAGTGCTGAAATCAATTATTGAAATCAGAGGAAATCTGTGGTGATTATTAGGCTGAAACCCTCAGCCTCTGCTAAACTGTCCAGTGTGTGATTTAGTCTCATTTTCTGTGACTTGAAACCAGAAATGAAGTGGAAAACTCTGTAAAATAATGGATTTGAAGCAAGGCTGTTTTTACCACGGTGCCCACTGGTACTCCAGGAGAAATGAATAATGAAGTTGTTCTCAGCTCTGAAGGACAGGAGTTCCCAGAAGCATTAAAGGACATTTGGGGTATCAGGGATAGATGTCAGCATTTGAGGAAAGCAGGGGGGAGGGACTGGGGAAGGACCTGAGCATCACTCTTAGAACAGAAATACAGGAAGAGTGCAAGAGGGGGATCAGAAATCTTCCAATCCATTCTCCTGTTCCAGGGCAGGAGCTGAGAGCCCTGAGCCATTCCTGGCAGACTGAAAGGGAAAACCAGAAGTTGGCCTGGAGAATCTGCAAGAGTGGCTGCTGCAGAAGAGCATTCAGCAGTTTCCCCTTTCTCTGGAGGTTTATTTGAGGGTAAAAGCACAAAGCTCAGTGTGCCCTGTGCTGGACCAGGGCAGGTGAGGCCTGTCCTGCTGCACCATCTCCTGCTTTTTGGGAGCACACCTGTGCCCTGCACATTCCCACACAGCTAAACACAGTATTTATCCCATTTGGTGTCTCCAAGGTGGGGTTTTGTTGTTAGCTCCAGGGCTGGCAATGCTGCTGCCAGGGAGATGGACAAACCCAACAGGCTGAAGCTCAATCAAGGACACACCTGGATGGAAGTTGCCCTGCAGCTCCTGCTGTCCTGGGGCAGTGGGGAGAACATTTCTGCAGTGCCTTTGTTTCAGTGCTTAAACCTTTGCTGATGAGGACAGGATGGACATAAATGTGTGGAACAAGCATTTCTCTCTTTGGGAGCCATCAAGCTGCAGTTCTGGCTGCAGGAGGAGCAGCAGCTCAAGGTGTGATCTCTACTGCTCAGCTCCACCTGCTCATGGCTGTCTGTATTTCCTGCTAAAGGAGCCATTTCCACATTGGAATAATCTACCACACTTTAATGACAATTCTGCCTGGAAATGGAATTAATGAAAATTCCCCCTCTGCTCTTGGATGTGCCCAGTGAAGATTTCAGCTCAGCCACCCATGGTTTGCAAACTCTGCTGCTCCTTCCAGCCCTGATTGCATGTTATCCCCATGGCAAATGGCATTGCCCAACAGAAACAAACATTAAGAAAGCATTGAATGTAGTGGTGCTTGTCCTCTGATAATAAATGCAACAGCTGGAGACAAAGAGGGAACTGTCACCTGGAACAGGCAGTTCTGCACCCAGCATTCTGGGAGAGAGCCCAGCAGTGAAATCACAGAGGAGCCCCCAGGGAAGGCTGGAGAAGGCTTTTGGAAAGGCAAATTTGAACCACTTTTTGGGAATATTGTGATAAACATTGCCATCAGATCCCACCTGCATCACAGCCTCAGTCTGATCCTCTTCTCTGATTTCCAGACAGGATGGATTCCTACTGAGAGCTCCGAATTCAGATTTACAGATCCTGCAATTCTTTTGTTTTCTGAAAGTGCTGGAAGCCCTTGTGCCATCTTCTCGTGCATGTGGGGAAAATGAATGGCAAAGATGCCCCTGGGGGTGGCACTGAGCAAATCTCAGCCCAGGTCAGGAGAAACCAGTGACAAACATCTGCAGTGACACGAAGTCCTTGGGCATCCTGAAGACTTGGAAACACCCTTAGCAACCACATCCCAGCGTGGGGAGAAGCAAATGCCACCACACCAACTGGAGGGGCTGTATGAGAGAATAAAATTCTAGATTTTTTCCAGGCAGACCCAAAGCTTCTTGTGCCTCAGGTTTTCTTTGCCCAACACAAGAGTATTTTAGGAGTCTTGAGGATGTGAAGGTGAGAAGAAAGAGAAAGAAGAAAGAATGTGATGTGGATGTGAAGATTTAAAAAGAAAGAAGAATGAAAAAATGATGTGAGCTTTGCTAGGTTCCATGGAAATATATTAGTTAGTTATAGTAGCAGATTTCTTTAAAATTTCATGTATTAGGTGTGAGGAAGAAAATTCAGTATATGACTGGAAAGGAGATATGGGGTGGCAAATAATCATGGAGATTGTGATTTGTATCATTTTTGTTTAGTCACCTAAAATTGACACCCAGAGCCTGGAGAAGGAGCAGCACCTCCAGAGAAGAAGACAAATCCCAGCCTGAAACATCAACCCCTGCAGGAGATCAGTGCCAGGCTGAGCTCCCCATGGTAAAATGAGGCTTAATTGGATGCTTGGCTTTTGGACAGATTTAAATTAAGGATTAGGAAATCAAGCCGTGACAGCCATGCACATTTTTGCCTTGTAAATAGTCAAACAGTTAGAGGAGAGAACCTAGAGGGAGCTGAGAAATTAATTCAGAACCAGATGATGACAGAAAAAAATAAATCTGAGACTCTTCAGTGTGACTTAAATATTTTTTTCCTACATAGATGAAGCCCTGCTATTTAGCCAGGTTACCTTTCAGTGTCTGGTGCCATCACTTCTTCTTCAGTGCTTAGATCACTGATGTCCATTAACTCCTGAAATATCAGAGAGAATGTTCAGAAAAAAAAATAAATCACTTCTCTAAAAGGAAAAGAATGTTATGAAAACAAACTGCGGCTTTTTAGGACTTTTTGCAATTTCCTGAGGCTTTTTCTTGAACTGGGGAACATCAAGTTCTCCCTCACTCTGCAGCAGTTCGTGGGAACAGTGGATTGTGCACAAGAGACTGGATCAGTCCATGGGAGGGAGAGGCACAGTCAGACAATTTTGGGTTCCAAAAAGCCTCTGCAAGGAGCTGCTGTGTCCAGAGCCAGCCTGGCTGTGGGGAAGGGGCTGTGGCAGCCAGGGGTGGGAATGGCACCAGGAAAATCCAGCCTGGATGGGGCAGGAGCTGCTTTCCTGCAGGCCTGGGAGGGTGGCTGTCCTCAGCCAGGAGCAGGGAAACATGGAGAAAATCATGAGCCAGGTGAGGAATCAGGAGCTTTGCTCTGGGGGTTTCCCAGCTCTCCTTCTCAGGCTGACAGGGCTGTGAAATTCCAGCCTAGAATGTGACAATCATGGGCAGTGGTGGGCAGTTCTCAGCCAGGCAGATGTTTTGAGCACCTTTTTGCCTTTATCATGGGCAGGACCTGCTGGGCACTGGGGTCAGGATCTGCTCCCTCCTCATCCTCCTGGCCTCTGCCCTCAGTCCATGCCTTGGGGTGGCACGTGGCCCTTTTGCCCTGTATGGTAAACCTTCCCATTTCTGGCTGCTGAACCTCCTTGTGTTGGTTCCAGACACTTAACACCAAATCCCACTTTCAGGCTGAGTTCAAAATTTGGCTCCAGAATGCTCAAGTCTGTGATGGGATTTAGAATTTCTAGGTGCTCTGTGTATTTTGTTATCCCAGTCATGAAGCAAATGTCACCTAGAAAACCCCCTGGGCACCCCAGCTGGGATGATCCTTCAGTTTGACAGCAAACTATTAAAAGAAAACTATTCCAAAATCAATTTTAACCCACTTTTGCACCTGTAATAGTTTCAGCTTTCAGAACTTCCCCAGCTTGTTGACAGGAATGTTACATGTCACAGCACATGGACTGCTTCCCCTTACTCACAAGGTCAATTATTCTGTCAGAAGAGGAAATTAAATTCAATTAACATGGCATGATTTTAGTCTCGACAAAAAAATACTTGTTATGTTGCTGTTGGCTGGATAGCCTAAGATAGAGAGTTACTCAAACAAATCAGTAATTAATTAGCCATTTGAAGCTGGACTAACCTGTAATTCTCCTGGTCCTTTCTTAAGAAGGACTAAAAAAAGAAGAAATTTTCCCTTCCTGGGTCCTCCGAGGCCTCCCTTCTCCGTGATCCATGAGTCTTTAAAGCTAATCATTTAATGGTTCAGATTGTTTTAGCTATTTCCTTCAACACTCCAGGGTAAATTTCCCTGCAGTTTGCTCACTTGAATGTATCTAACCCAGCTGAACACATTTAACCTATTCTCTCCCTCCTCTCCACACTCCAGCTTGTTGCTAATTTTAATTATTCTAAGCATCTGCTGGGAGTTAACCTTTTGCTGTGTAGACTTAAGAAAAGAAACTGTTGAACAATTAATCTTTATTCTTCTGTTATTTCCTCATCTTCCCCTGGCAGAATTAGGATTTTTATCTTTTTGTTTGTTTTAATGCACAGAATTTCTCATCTCCTTTAACAGTTCCTGCAAGCTGCAGATTTCTGCTTTAATATTGGAGCACCACTGGATATTTTCTGCACAAACAGAAGGGAGATGTTTGATTTTAGAGCCAGGGTGGGAAAAGCTGCCCAACAAAATCAGCTGCAGTGATGTGCCCCAGCCCAGGAACTGGGGGCATTCATTGCTTGTAGAGAGATTAATTTTGGTTTACTGATTATTAACCAGCTACACTGACCCGAGGAGGTTTAGGGTGGTGGCTCTTCATGTGTTATCCAGACTCAGGACCTGAGAAAGTAACACTCAAAGCCACCAGGAGGAAAAAAAAAAAAAGAGAAAAAAAGCGAAAAACCCCAAAGAGTTGTTCACCTCAAAGAGAACACACAGCTGGGGAAATGGAATTTTAAAAAACGGTCCCAGGTTAGCTTTCCTGTTTGTGAATTAAAACATTGCTGGTGGTGATTTATAATGAATTTTTCCTTGGAAAAAGGACCATTTTCTGGTATCCTGGAGAAGATGCTGTAGGAGGGGGATTGAGGATGTTGGAGGATCTGAGGCTGATCCTTTCACTGCAACCCCATGGCTTCAGCCTCCCTGTCAGACACGAGTCAGGTTGGCACTGAATTTTGTAAAAAATTTGTAAAACTGTCTAGATTTGGAGCAATGCAGAGCATTCCTGAGTTCCCCTTCTCCTTAGGGATGTCCTGGCCAGTGCTGCAAACCCAGGCAGCTCAGAATGGAAAGGTGCAGCAGGGAGGCTGAGATGTTATCTTTGCAAGGCACGTTTGAAAGACACACTGAAATGCCCAATAAAACATGCTGGGCTCTCCATCCCTTGAGCAATTACTGGTTCAGATGAGAGCAGCAGCATTAAAACGCAGCTGGGGCAGTTTCTAAGAAAACCAGCAGATAGGATCAAATGCCAACATCCTTGTGCCCTGCAGTCCTGACATGCAAAGTGCCTCCTGAGCTCAGGAGGTCTGCAGTGCCTGAGCAGAGTGGGACAGGCTGGATTTGGGACAGAAAGTTCTTCACCCCGTGCCTATCCAAGTGAGATTTTGCTCCTCTGGCTGTCAGGCAGGATGTACCCACTGTCTGTGATTTAAGGCTCACCAGGCATGCCAAGAATATATTAGCTTGCTCTTGGCAGCAGGGATTGTATTTGTGTAACAACAAGCTTTAAAAGCCTGTTAAGAAACATTGGCTGATCTGTAGCATGGGACTCATTCATTTTGTTGTTGTCATTTCACTGAAAAGAAAAAAATAAAATGTGCACAAGACATTTCTCCAAAAATCTGGAGGGCACTTTGGAATGTCTTTAAAAAATAAAATAAACACAAACAAATAGCAAGCAACAAACACCATGACAGATTGGGTAAGAGCTCCATCTCCTCCTTCTGGAAGGCTTGTTTGGGATGTAAAGGAGAATGTTTGTTGTGTCTCCTGGACACACTGCTGTCCCTTCTCTGCTCACTGAATTGCACAAGCATTTCCAAACCAGGGCTGAGCGTCAGGCTCTGCAATCGATATTTGAGTGTGCAGAATGCTTTTGCTGAGCCCTGCTGGGTGCCAGGCCTTCCCTGGCAATGCCAACCAAGGGATGAGGAACCTGCAGAGTGAGGGACAAGGATTCCAAGTCCCTGCCCTGCCCTCCAGATGAGCACTGTGATTTTCTGTGGCTGTTTGTTCGTGTAAAGGGGAAGAGATGCAGCAGAACAAAGCATGGCAGAGAAGCTGCCTGTGCTGGCCATGACACCTGCAGGAGGGAGGGACACTGAATTCCAGCCTGGGGCTCAAGATGAGTCTGACTGAGCTTCACAAGGGCTCTTCTGGGTGCAGCCATGGAGTGCTGGACTCTCTCATTCTCGTCCCAGCACAGACTAAAGCCTCATTTTGTGGGTTGCATTTGGATTTGCTTTCTCAGAAGAGCTCTCCTGTTTTCACTCTCAGCAGGGACAGTGCCTGGGAGCTCTCAGCTCCCTCCTGCTCCGAGCTGCTGGGAGCAGCTTTGCTCCTCCTGGAGCTGCCAAGATGCTCCTTTTCCTGGCTGCTGTTGACCTCAGGATGGCTGGGGAGGGCAGGAGCAGCTGGGGCTGCACAGCTCCCCTGCCTGGCACAATGGGCTGGGGAAGGAAATGCTCTTTAATTGGTGTCCTCAGCCTTGGCTGCAAACCAAGCTGCCCTAACGCCGAGCAGGACAGGCAGCAGGGGCACAGGCCGGATGCTGGGACAGGAACTGGGGACAATGGGACAATCTGGGGTGCAGCAGGAGCCACAGGCTGTCCCTGGCTCGCCCTGGCACTGCTCCTGGTGCTTCAGGGAGTGATTGGAGCCAGGCAAGCCAGGCAGGCAGCTCGGGACAGCAACAGCTCCTCTCTCCCTCTCGTCTGAATAATGCCCAAAGCTGAGTGAAAATGTTCCTGCAAGGGAAGGTTTGAGGGCTCTGGCTGTGCAGAAAGAAATTCCTCAGCCACTGGAATTCAGTGAGGCTTGAGCCCAGCCCAGGATGGCAGTGCTGGCACAGCATTCACACCTGCTTGTCACAACCCCTTTTCACTATTTTTAATGACTGATTTATTCTTCAAAATGCTTTGCATTTGCTGTTCTTCAAATGTCCTTTCTGCATAGTGGGGACAAGTATCCCCAGAGTCATTTAGGATCAAATCCTGCTCACTTTGGGCACCCAACCCCATCCCTCTGACAGTGTGATGACAGTGAAATTCATCTGCACATCATTCCAGAGAGGCAAATCCTACAAGTCCTGCTTCAAAGGCTTCTCACCTGAATCTTGTCTGACTGAGAGTGAACAGAATCCAGACCAGGAGCACCTGAGTGGTGTCACTTGGAGCACAAAGGTGATTTTTCTCCACACTTGAGCAGCTTCTCCTTTCCAGGCTTGATCCCAGGTTTGAGGATGTTTCCTTGAATTGGGCAGTTTTCGGTGAAACTCTGGGTTAGCTGCATGCCAGGCTGAGTGCTGGTTAAGGTGCACAGCTTTATTGTGTGCAAAGGGAAGTGCAGAGCAAACAGAGAGGAGAGATGATACAGAAAATTCATAAGTGGTGCTTTACAGCCCACTGGGTCCTCCCTACAATATATCCCTGCCAATGGCAGGGGATTGGAACTCGATGTTCTTTAGGATCCCTTCCAGCCCAACCCTTTCTGGGATGATATTTGTGTTCAGGTGTATAATTTCCCCTGCTGGTAATTGATTGTTGTACCACTCATGCTGTACCTGGCAGGTGAACACCTCATGATCTCCTACAAAAAACAAATTAAAAGTTATGTCTTTGGGGAGCCAAAAATAGCTTACATCAGAAAAAATCCTCTTTGTGAGACAGAATTTTTACTGCTGGGTGCCAAAAGTGTCCTCTTTTCACCCACAGTACCCAAACAACTGCCAGCCACCTTTGCAGCCCTGTCATGTTCTCAAAATCCATTTCTCAGCGTGACTTCATCCCCTGCAATTTCATTTTGGTGTGATGCCATTGCCTCCAAGGACATTTTCCCAGGTTTGAATGACACTTGAGACAGACTCTGCCCCTTGGAACTGCAATGGGAATTGCAATGACTCCTTACTGGAGAATCCACCCAGAAAAGAAGGTGAAGAACTCTCAGTTAAATTTCCATCACCTTCACACATTTTACTTTTTCTCAAAAACAAAATACGATACTTCTGCAAAATACAAAAGGCTATCAATTTACTAAGCATTTAATATGTTTTATTTTTAATATTTAGAACAAACCTGTCTCTGACAGTCATTTTTCATTGTCTTTTCCCACAGAACTGCCAGTGCAAGCTTAATAGGAAGTCTCAGGGAATTTTATTCCATAAATTGACCTTGCAAAGGCAAAACACCTTGGGAGTCTAATCATCCTTGAATCTGACTTTATTATCCTTGTTTACATTGTATTGCAAATATGCACAGAAATATCAAATATTTGTACTCCAGCTGTGCATGCAGAGCTCAGATGCAGAAGAAGCTGCACAACTCTGTCTCACCCATAAGAGCACAGCTGGGGTGTGTTTGCTCTCCTCCCAGTCTAGAATAAACCACATTAATTCACATTAAAATGTGAAAACTAAAGAGAAAAGAAGTATAAAAGAAGTGTGGAGATATTCAGCTAAAGAGCTCCTGCATATTTTGATTAAAGTTTGATTAACATTGATTAAACTTGCTAAAAGACAGTAAGTTTAACATCATCTGGATTCTGACAGACTGCAGCAAACCATTCCTTTGGGTTGGACACATCCTAATCTGCTTCTGACTGCATGACTCTGATCATTCCTCTCACTTATTCTGGTTTGGGAAGGAATTTTGTGAGTCTGCATTCTTTCCAAAAGGATCCTGAACTGGAATTCTGAACGTGAACAGCTTTGAATCTGTGATTTTGCACAAATGTTGAGAGTGCTGCCCAGGGTCAGTGCTCTGTGACAGAACCAGCAACCAAAGCTCACAAGAGCAGCTGATCTGGGGAGATCTCATTGATCAGCTCCTGGTATGATCCTGTGATCAAATGGAGATCCACAGCCATTTTTTAACTCTGGAACCCAAGGCTTGTTCTTGCTACAGGAGCCACCTCCCCTGCTCTGCTGTGATTTTTCATTTCTTACAACAGGAAGAAGACAGATCTCCCTTGCCAGCAAGCAGATGTTCACCAAGAAGGTTTTACAAACTGATCAATTGCAAAATCCCTCACTGCAATCCTTCAGAAAATCAGATGCCCTCTGTCCTTCCTCCCACTCCAGCCCAGTTGCCAAAACTTACATACAAAATTATTACTGTAATGTTTTATAGTCACTGGGAAAAAAATATCCATTTGGTCTTACAGAATGATGTGAAATGAATCTCTGGCCTCAAAAGAGGAAAAAAAAGGTCTATTAAAAGTAGCTCTTTTTCCTCCCTCCTCCCTCTCCCAGGCCCCTTTTGCTCCCCTCCCCCAACAATAAAGGATGTTTTGGAACAGCCTTTTCAGGAAACATTTCCACAGCAAAATGCAGCATCATTTATAATATTTAAAGCTACATTTTTGTTGAGATGGCTTGGCAGGCTTTGCTCGCAAATCTGGCAGGATATGGCCAGCTGAGAGTTTGCACTAACAACCCAGGATATGCTGACACAACAGAATGCTTTAATCATCATTGCAGCAAGCAGGACAAGATCTTCTCCTGCACTGCCAGCTCTTCCCAGTGTGAGAACCAATGGTGCTGCGTATTCCTCCTTCCCTCCCCTGCCTCTGGAGAGTTCACTTTTCCCTTGCTGTCTCCACTGAACTAAAAAAACCCCGTTGGGTAACAGCATATAACATAATGAGCAATGGATATTCCTCTTGGCCAATGCTGTTGTGAAAATGCTCCCCATTTCCAACACAATGAGGAAGCTTAATAATTAAAAAGAAAGCCCTTAACCAGTGTGTGTCTCAATAAGGGCTATTTTCACTTGCAGCTAAAGCTCTTTTTTGGCTTCACCCTTTCCTGAAGCAGGGCTGAAAGCCATGTTCAGTTAGCAAAATCCTAATTAGAAACTCGTCCCATTTGAGAATTTGGATCTGATCTCAGCCATTTGCGAAAATTGATCAAAGTGAATTAATGTCACATTTTTAAAAAGTCCTGGAGCATTTAACCCCAAAAATGTAAGAGTTACTGCCTTGACTCATATTTGCCCAGAGCAAGACTTGCCCAGAGAACTCCTGCTGCATGATCCAGCCAAGCTACAGACTTGAAATACTTTAGCATTTGTTACATCAAGCAATGAAGAGGAGTCGTGAAAGGGACTGTGAAACGAAAAAATCATTCCAATTTTGGGAGCATTTCAGTGTATGGATGCTCTTTACTGGGTTTGTTACACCAAAACTTCTTGCAAACACCAAGTCCGTGAGGCTTTTGGCTCTGCCATGGAATAAAGATCAAATCCTGTCAGATCCTGTCCATGGATCCTGAAAAGGCAGTGCTCAGGGTGTTTGGCTGAAAGGTAACCCAGAGCAGCCAGGTTTTGCTGTCTGCAGCTGCACCCACAGGTTGCTAGCAATGGTCCCTGGCTGAGTGCTACAGCATGGCTGAATGTTATGTGTGTTCATGTGCACACACACATTTAGAACTCTGTCATACTGCATCCACTGTGGAATGATTTGCTCCTTTCTTCCTTTGCTTGGTCAATCATTGCCTCCTGAGTGTTCACTTCAACCCATGTGCTGCCTCACCACCCTAATTTCCCATCCAAACCCTGCACATGAGAATGAAAATCCAGACATTGTTTTCCCTACAATCACCATTTCCAGGGCTAGGTAGTGCTGAGAAGAATGGAAGGACATTGCTGGTGTCCATGGGGTTGGATACACCCCAGTGCAGCTGATCTTTAACCACTGGTTTTTAGACAAGCCACTTGGACTGGGATTTATGATGAGACATATAATTTTTTCCAGTGCTTGAATGAAAACCTGACTGTTTGGCAGGTGTGTGACTGAGCTGCTGGTCCAGGAGGCAATTGGGTTGTTCCCCCTCATTTTTGTTTTCCTCCTTCTATAAATCTCTAGCTGCAGCTTTGTATTGCTTGTGTTTACAAAGTTGGTGTCACATCCATTTAAGGGATATTACCTCCTATTTAAAAGGCAAAAAGCTCCATTAAAATCCAACTTCAAGACAGAGTTTACAATTGCAAACCAGATCCTAAATCCTGATTCCCCAGGGCTTCTCTGTACCCACAGTGACCTGAGCCCGTGGTGTGTGTGCTGAGGGAAGAGGCTCAGAGCACAGGCTGGGCCAGCAGTCCTTGGGAAGTTCATTTTCCATTTCCCAGTGTTCTGGAGTGCTGTGGGCTGGCTGTGGTGGGAAAAGGCTCCATTTGGAAGTGAGGAAGGGTGGGCAATTACCTGCACCAGGGGAATAAACGGGTTTTCCTCGCTGTTATGGGAACTGTGATGAAAATGGTCTTGGCTGCCTTTGCAGTGTCAATGGGGATGCTGGGAATGTTTCTTCTCTCCTCTTAGTGTTCAGTCTAGGCTCTCCCAGCAATATTTGCTGTACAAATATTATATTTGCTTATTATAATTATAATTATGATTTATTATAATCAATATTTGCTGTAGAAATGATCACCAGTGTTTGTCTGGAGAAGGTAATTTTTCCAGTCAAACAGGGACCTTTGAGCTCCTACAAGGAATGTTTTGAAGCCTGACATGCAGAGGGAAATAGGCTGGACGTGTGCAAAGACATCAAATGAATTTCTCTGGACACGATTTACCTCCAGTTTTTCTCCTGCAAAAGCAGATGGGTGTGAACTACACAAGAGAGAAGCAGCTCCGAGGTCTCAAAGCCTGTGGGAATGCTCCCGGATCCCACAGCATCCCTGAGGATGGTATGAGGTAGTGCACAGATGACTAAGGAACAGCACAACACCAGCAAAATGAAGCTCTTCAAAGGCAGGCATATACCAGCTGACTGCTTCTATTTTGGAGTTGTTAAATATTTTTAGTAGTGCTGAAGATCAAACCCCAAATTGTTCATTTATGGTGTAGCCCATTCTGCCCAAAACTCCAGAGAGTCTGAAAGTATTACAACCTACTGCTGAACTCCCATTAGCAAGTTTTTGTTTTTAATAAATAAAGTCCCATAGAAACAGAAAGTATTTACAATTAGATCAAAATTCTGAATATAATTCACAAGAGGAAATGCTATTTTTTGAGAAAATGTTTTCATATCCTCATAACAGTCATTTGTTCTAAATTAGTACATAGCAATTGTCCATTAAATGAACATTTTTCCCTTAAGACCTATTCTTGTAGAAAAGTATTTTAGGCAAAACTTCTTAACCATGATGTAACCGCTTAGAATCAGAACATCTCAGTGATTAGTAACTCACAGAAAAAATGAACACTTTGCATGGCTTGAGGAAAACATGACGAATAACTATCAATAGGTGAGAGAAGATAGGGTGTAGGGAGAACAATATATTTTATTAGAGCAGCTGATGCAGTTGAAAGAAACGTATAGGCTTTTGGGTATTTTGTCCCTTTATCCTCATTCCTGCAAAACTGTCTTCTCTTCCATCCTTAGACTGTTGTGACTACAATTACAGTGCCACCCTCAAAATATAGGGATTGTTGGACTGAGTGGCTTAGACACTGTCACTGCTGAAGGGACAGTTTCAAATTATGACCCTTGCAGGAGTGGAATTCAGCTCTTTGGTTAATGTACTTCTGGGTTACACTGATTCTTTCAGTGCTTTAACAAAATACTGAACTTAATTTCACTGTCAGAGCACCTCTGCCATTTATTTTCAAATAAATTTGAGTATTACTTCCATAAGGACATGCCCTGGAATTCCTCTTTACTGGAAACTACTTCTGCACTTCCATTTCTAGGGAAGGCAGTGGGACACTGGATTGTATGAGAAATGCAGGCTCAGATGAATGGCTCTTGCTGGGTGTTGCTGTTCCAGGAGCTCAGGGCTGGAGCTGGGGTCCATCTCAGTGCCAGCTCATCTCTGAGCCATCCTCTCTGGGAGGGGATGAGCTCTGCATGACTCTCCCACTAAAGGATGGATGGCAACATTTCAAATGAACGGTGGGAAACAACTGAAACCAGAGAGAGAATGTTTCCTTTTGAGCTGTAGCAGCCATGAAAGTGTGCATGTAATTCCTGCCAGTGCCACACTCAGCTGAACAGCCTGAAATGTGCAATTTCTGACTGCAATGTTGTGTTTGCTCCAGGGCCATCATTTCTGGGCTACCTGAAATGATCTCACTGCAAGCTCGCTAGGATCAAAGCTGTTCCCTTCAGCATCACAGTGACTTCATCTCAGTGCAATTCCACCTGCAGGCTGAATGATCCAATTCCCCAAACTTCCTGGTGGGAAAATGCTCCCAACTGACCTGAGGCCCAGGGGTTACCTGGAATAAGCAGTAGGAAACGTCTCCAGGTGCAGAAAGCAGGAGCTGGAGGATTCATTTTGATATTTACCTCTCTCAGCTTTTTTATTGCATAATTTGCATTGGCTTAGAGTTTCAAGGTCTAGATTAGGAGTGAAGCCAGTTTGTACTCCCTGAAGATCCTCCTCACACCTACATCACCTCTGTGTCCACTTAGGTATCTCCACTCCTCTTGTCTCACTAAGTTTAAGGCACATTTTTTGCTACATAAATAAAATATGGATATGGGGAGGAACCCAAGGGTATTCAATTGGGACCTCTCCTGACTTGGATATGTAAGGTACAATTTCAGCTTTTGTTCCCAACTTTCCCTCTTCTGTTCCACCAGGCTGTGTCTCCCCAGCTTGACTTTGTCAGGGCTCACATTCACAAACAGCAAATGTGGGCAGGGGAAATGTGAACCTAAGGGACTCTCACCTCAGTACTGAGAATACCCCAAAATGACAGTGTGAGGGAATTTATCTCCTGTTAAATTGGTTGGCTCTGCTGTGCTCTGCTCTCTGTGGAAGTCTTAGGTGACATTATAGGGCAACATGTGTAGGAAAACCAACAACCTCAGCAGCAGGGAACATCTCCCAGCGCCCTTGGGATGAACACTGGGAGCTCCAGTCAAACTAAGGGTGCTGGGTTTCCATCACAGCTTTATCTTTTCAAGAGTTAATCCAACCCTTCTTTTGCTTAGGAGCTAATTTGTCACTCTGTTTCAATTTTCCATATTTTGACTGTGCTGTTCAGTGACAGTCCATCTAATAATTTGGGAAGGTCTCAGAGGTTTGTACCAAGCTGTTCCAGCTCAGCCCTGGCTGCTGTGGGGTGGGAATTGGGGAGCAGCTGCTGCCCCACCTGCCTTGGACTTGCATGAGCAGAGGAATCCAAAAGCCTCTGTTTGCTAAGAGTGCTGAGCAGTGCATTTTCCTTCCTCAATTAACTCTTGAAATGGCATCTAATTTTTGGGTTGAGGGGCCTAATTTTTACCTACACCAAGCCCCCTTTGCAGAGCTCTGTCAGTGTCAAATCTTATTCTGGAAGGCACAAATATTGTCACACCTGACACTTCTCCCTTCGGCCTTTTAAACTCTCATGAGAAGTTACACTAATCTGTGACTGAATTTTATTTTGCTGCTGCCTTGGGAGCACAAAATCGAACGTAATACTTCAAACATTTCCCTAGAAATGTTCAAGGAGAAAGGTTTTTATTTAGTTGAAAATTTAACTGCATGCTTAACCAACTCGAGTGAAGCATCAATCATATTTGGACAAGCAATTTTAAGAAATAACATAGTTAAAAAATTAATTCTGAAAATACTGCCAACAATTTCATGATATAGATATTTTTTTTTAATATTAAAAGTAAATTGTAAATGTGTCTTTATAAACAATATGCATAAAATAGATCTACTATACTAAGCTCTCTCTTTTTAAATGCTGTTTCACAGTAATTCCTTAGGTATGCAAAGTTTTCCCTCACAGAAATAGTGCAATCTGAAGAACATACATTATGTCAGGGGATTGGAACTGCTCTGCTCATTAATACAAGTCCTTGTAGATCTCCTGTAGGAGTGGATGGAGGCTCATGTCCGTCTCGGTTTTCTTGATGATCTGCAGGAGCTGCACGTGCTCCGTGACGATCTGCCTGAGGTCTGTCATTTTCTGCAGCAGCTTGGCGAACAGCTGGGACGACTCGGGGTGGTTCAGCTTCAGCTGCAGCTCCAGAGCCTGCAGCAGGTTGTCCTGGATGTCCTCGATGGGCTTCACATTTAGCAACCCCGGGCGGTCTGCGGAGAGAATTGGGAGTTGATGAACACATGGAAACAGTGAATTCACACGTTCATTTCTTGCACATTTCATAATGTGAATGTTCGGCCTTTACACACAGCATTTCCTGGCAATCAGGTAATTTGTAAGATTTTAATTTGATTTCCTCAAAGGAGTTTTAGAACTAGTCCTGGAAACGGTTCACGTGGTGAAGATACAGCGACAGGTTTATACACTACTGCAGCGCATTTTCCACACTGAACTGGGAGTGTGTGGGGGAAAAAGAGTGATATAGCTGGGGAAAAACAATCTTTAACTTCTGGAAAATCAACATATAATCTGATGGATTTGCATGGAGTTGCTACCACTAAAAATGTTTCCTGCTAAGGTGGATGCAAACCTATAAAAATTTAAAAATAAGGCATTATCTCAACTTCTGCAGTCATACTAACCTGAGAGATTTCAAAACCACAGGCTCAGTTGTTCTCCATGCCCAAGCTCCAGCTGCTGTTAGGAGTTTCAGGATGGCTTTGATCAGCTCCTGAGCTCAGGCACTGCTGGCAGTGGAGACTGGGATGTGGCTTGAGCACAAAATGCCTCTCCTTGCACTGCCACAGCTGCCAGAGCCCAGCAGCAGCTTTGGCACAGCTTATTCTCCAGCAAGATGCAAAATCTTTGTTTTAACCATTATTATCATCGTCATAATAGCTGCTCTGCTAGTTCTGCCTGTCCCCAAATACATCCTTAAGTGGTTGCAATTATTAACAGAATTTGCAACATTTGTTTTCTAACTTGAGGTAATAAATTACTTGTTTCTCCAGCACTGAAAGTTAGTGAAATGTTGAATGTCTAAGCAATGAAAGCTGCTTAACTTTGTTAAATGCTCACATAACACAATGACCACCATGAATTTGTTGCTGCTAAAATACATAATACTGGGTAATGCATCCCAGTTACACCATGAAGGAACAGTCAATAATTAAAATAACATTTGCTGTGTAGCTACGAAATTAATTTCATAGATGGATCAATAAAAAGCAGCACCTACTGCAAGCTTTAAATTACTTCCCTAAGGCAATAATTCCATTTCAGCAGGACAGGAGGTTGATCTCTATTAAAAACTTAAAAAATAAGCTGTTATTTCCTGTGATCTCAGTAACCTTTCTGAGCATTCAGTTCTACTAACTCAGCTTGACTCGCGCTGCACACTGGAAAAAAGGCTGAGAGAAAACAAAGCTCTTTATAAATACATTGGGTTTTACTTCATGGGGGAAAAAATATTGCAGTGTAAACGAAAAGGCAAAGCTGGCAGGAAAAGAAATGAGTATACACAAGCCTTGAAAACGAAGGTCACTGATCAGGAAAGGATACTCAACTCTCCAAGAGGTGAGGTTTGAGGAGAGTTTTTCAGAGATAAGAATAATGGTAATTTTGAATATGAACCTGGATACTTGTTTGTCAATGTGCTTGTCTTGAAGACATGACTTGTTTATCCCATTCAACTGATAACCCCATAAAATCTGGTTCAGAAAATCTGGGAGTAAACCTCTGCAAGCAGAAAATTGTCTCCAAACAAAAGGTTCCTTTTCATTAATTTCCTTTGGCAATATTTGAGCAAGTTCTTAAAACTTAAAAACTTAATTAAAGAATTTTTGATAAGTGTTAGATATTTCTTTTTCAATTCCCTGAGTGCATTGCACGTGCTGCAGAATTTAGTTGCCTTCTTGGCATCTTTCTGAAATATCCCAATTTCAGCCCTTCCAAGCTGTTAACAATTCGGGGTTGCGATAGCTTTAAATTTTCCCTCTGTGTTGCAGCTGAACTCTGAGCTAGCTGGGCATGACTCAGTGTGCAGTGATATTAAAAATCAGAGAGCACAAAGACGTGGCCTTGAGCTCCTCTGAGATTCATCTCCATTTGCCCCCTGCTCCTTTGTGGTGGGAAGGCTTGGGGTGTGAGTTTTTCAGGAGTGAATCCCAATCGGAATATCGTGCTTTAGAGTCCAGGAGGGAAATCCACTGGGTCTGGAATTTATCAGGAGCTCCCTGAATTTGGGTGCCTGAGGTCAGTTGAAGTTCAGTGAGACAGCAGTGGCTAAAATCCTGGAACCCCTCTGGAAACCCCACTCTGATGGTGTTCTAATGACCCAGTGGAACCAGAGGCAGAAAAGATGACTCTGACAAAAGCCTAGGAGAGCATCAGATGTTATTTTTAAATAAGCCAATTCAAGAGGAAGGAAAATTCTCATTGAAGGCAAGAGAGATTTTTCATGAATGAGAACTTCAGGATATGAGCAGTGTTTTTTGGGTGTTGACAGTTTGCTATACTTTCTCAGTAAAAAACTCTTACAGAGGAAAATGCTGTTTCTGTTCCAAGAAACTTATCTAAATCAGGAAAAAAGGAAACAAGAGGCAAAAGCTTCAACATCCAGCTATTATGGTATATTTCAAGCTGTTAAAATGCTCTTAAATGTATATGCTCCGGACCAATTTGGTTTTGTACCAAAAGGTATGTTTAGCACAGTAAGGAGCTGCAGAGGGATGTGCCTTGTAGGAAAAAGGATGAGGGGAATGACTAACAGTGAGCCTTGAGAAGCATTGCAGTAGGGAATGGGAAAACCCAGAATGGGAGTGGGGAAGTGGATGTGACACTGTGGGGGAAGCCCTTGGAGGGCTGACAGACCAAAGTGCTGCTGGAAAGCTGCAAAACAAAAACTGCAAAGGGAACCAGGGAGGGAAGTGAAAGACAAAACCAAGAGTTGTAGCAGGACTTTATGATTCAATGAAAATGGTGACAGAGGGCCAGAGGGAAGAGGTGATAGGATTAAGGTGAGAGAGAACTCAAAGGGATTTGGACACTGCTTTTGATCCTCTCTGACACACCAGATTATTGTTTGAAGTTGAGCTTTTCTTTGCAATTTCCAACCTGCCTTTTAACCATGAGGATTATGCCAGCAAACCACCACAGTTCCCTTTTTATCATGATGTTTCTTCATTCACATGTTCTTTATACTTTCATTCATTGTCCTACAGCTGCTTCATTTGGTTTGAAAACTGTGCAGGAAACTGTTCTAAGTGGGAAAACATTCACAGTGATGAAAGGGGAAAGGCCAATAACTCCAAAGTTCTGAGTGCCCCCAGTACTACTTTGTGTAAGTTGATGTTCTGAAAACCCTTTGTTTGTTTATTTACTTACATATTTGGATGTCTCTTTCAAATTCCTAACAATAATTACCATCTTTTTAACCTGCTCCTCATGTATGAAATTGACACCTGCATGTCTTTACATTTTAACATGTTTGGCTAAAGTGCAATTTGCATTTAAATGCACATTCTAAAATCTCAGCATGAAAAAACAGGCAAAAGTCTGGCTGAGGGAACAAATGTGCTTTTTTTTTCTTTTGCTGAGGCAGATGTGACTCAGCAGTCTGAGCTTTGTCTTCTGAGACTGTCACATGTACTGGAGTCACCAGGATTTTGGTTCAGTGCCTACACCGATGATCTGCAGTTCTTGCTCTGATTACAAAGCATTTCTTTGTTCTAACAAAGTGTGAGATTTGTGTGGAAGTAAAATAGGAACTACTTCTTGGTAACAGTCTGTGATAAAACTTCCAATTTTGCTGATCTCAGAATGCAGCAAAATCACTGAACACAGTGTTTAAACCAGGAGCAGGGATTTGGCTTAAAATTTAGGGTAAAAAAATCCCCAAGAGACAACAGAAAAAGTGACTTTAGAAACATCTCTGTACTTGAATAGCAGTTTGAGTGCAAATGGACTGTCAGAATGTGGGTTTGTACAGGTGTACCCTGCCCCAAACACTGCTGTATCCAAACATTCCTGCATCCAAACATTCCTGTATCCAACCACCATAAGGAGATAATACACAAAACTTCCAATCCATCCATGTAAACATGCTACAAAATTCCCTTTTGAGTTTTTTCTTTGTTCGACAATAACCTGCTTGAGTGAGTTTGCTCTGTTGATAAATGTGAATTTTCCCAATAAGGCTTGGAGTGTTATCTTTCCTGTCCAGCCAGAGCCATCCACCTTGTTCTCCACAAACCTTCTTGTGACAGAGCTCATGTTCAGCTCAGGTGTATGTGATATTTTTAAAGATGCCTCAGTTCTTTCACATGGATAGCACAGCACTCACTACTGACTGAGGGTGAGTCTGAGAGGAATCCTACAGGGAGGAAAAATAGGTCCTTAAAAAAACTTTCCAAATCTCATTTAACCAAAGTTACAACAACCAGAAGGATGTTGTACTGAGAGTTTGGTGTTGCTGTTGATGGCAAAAAGCATTTCTGTCGTACAAACAAGGCGATTTCCTACGCTCACACACAGTGTCTCTGTCTCATCAGTTTTAAATTCGGAGCACGAGACTTCGTTTTCCATTTCCCTTGTTTTATGGCACCAACAGTAAGAGCAGCTCTTCAGGATGTGTTCAGAGGAACATTTGGAATCGCTGAGACAGAGAGAGGCTGCACTGAGCAGCTCAGCAACAGTAAAATCCCCAACTGTGGGAGTGGGAGTGCTTTCCATCTGTTGCTATTACAGTTAATTTGTCAGCTTCTTACTGCTGTGATTTGGGCTTTCTGCCTTTTTTAGATAACATGCAAAAGCAGCTGTTTGGTTATCAAAAGGCTGAACAGTTTTATAGGATTTGTGGCAAATTCCAAACACTTCCCAAAGAGAAGTTTTTCACATGTAATGTTCCAGCTGGAATCATCTTTCCCTTTGCCTTCTCCTCCTCTGTGTAGAGCTGCACAAGAGCCAGTCCCCCTGGAGCCAGCAGAATTAGCATCTTTTCTCTAGGTAATGACAGATTCACTCACAACTAGAGCCCCTGGCTGGGATCTTTTTGGGTTTCACAAACTGCTTTTCTGTTAAAGACATTTGCACACAGGATTTCATGAAGGGACTTAAGCATTAAAGGATTCCTGCAGCAAGTGAAGTCCTCGAGGTGCTCTGGTTTTGAAATGCTGTTCTCAGTGAAACCATCCTGCTGGATTCAAATAGTTCTTACATAAATACCATTTTGCAAGGACATAACTCTTACAGAACCAGCTGAGACAGCTGACAAATAGGACTAGTTTTATATCATGTAAGATATTTTAGTCCCACAGAATGCATGCAGTTCAACAGATATCATATCTGGCTGTAAATTCCATGATAAAAGCTTTCTCTAATTGGCAACAAAGCTTAATTGCTTTCAAAACATAAACTAACTTTTTCACAAGTAGCTATCATGCTTTTTGGAAAAAAAAGCAGTTCTGAATAAAGATAGGGACATCTTTGTTATCAAGAAATTAAATTATATTCCTAGAAAGGACTGATTTATATTTATATGGATTTATATATCTCTACAGATTTGCTTCAGAGTGTTGCTACAGAGTTACTTGATTCAAATCCATTAGTTCTTTACAGACCTCTGTTTACAAATTATTCTGGAAAAAAGAGACATGCTGATAAATCTGGTTCAACACAGTTAATTCTTGTATGTGAATCAATGTCCTCCTGCAATCTAAAATGTGAGATTGGTTACATCATTCCTATTTCCTCTAGTGGAAACCAAACACTGCTGAAGACAGGGCTTTGCAGAATGCAAGTTTTTGCAGTTAGGACTGAATATTGAGAGGCCTTTTTCTCATCTGTCACATTTAATTATACTAAAAAATGCAAAATACTGGCATATTTTGTGTAGTGCCCTGATAGGTTTGTACAATTTCTCCTCCCTCATCAAAACCAACCAAAAATACACCAGCAAGGTGTTTTCCTTCCCAAATTAATGTACAGCCCTTAGGTACCCAAGGTTTGCACAAGGAAATGTGTCCTGGGAGCAGATCTTGTTGGAAGTGGAATTAGTAAGATAAACCATCCTGTGATCCCCCTTTTTTCCTGAATGAAGCACAGTGCCAGGAGGAACTGGAGGTGATTTTAAATGAAACTCTACCTAACAATGCCCTCCCAGCAGCAGGGCTGTTTTTAGAACAATAGCATGTGGCTGTGTTTGATTGCTGAAATGTAATTTAATAACAAAATACTGCGGAGGAGCCGAATCCAGAGCATTCAGCACATTCCTGCCATGGATATGTGCAGCTCCACGTTGGGCCAAAATACACACAAATCAGTAGGGTAAGATTTTATTTGTGCAACATCACTGACTTGGGAGTGCTGGCCAAAGTCACAGCCCTTCAGTGTGCCTGGAATATGTCTGATGGATCAGTGGAAAGGTGTCTAAGGGAACTAAATCTTGGTGGCCATCAGTAATTCCCAAAGCAGAACAGTGACAGCAGCTCAGGAACAGAGAGAACACACTGACTGTCTGCAGAAAAGCTGAAATTCTGTGTTTTTTCAGGGAAGTGTTGGGATGTGTGCAGTCTGACACCTGGGCTTTCAGGATTCATGCTTTGCTCAAGGCATGAGGTATAAAGATGGCACAAACAGAGCAGCTGAGGAAACCTGAGCAGACACACTGTGCCTGTTTTTCCCAGGCATGAGGAGACCATCATTTCCCTGAGAAATGCATTTCCCCCCTCCTTTTAAAGTCAAACAAAACCTTGCATGAATGGAAGAACAGTGAAAAGCATCATAAGGACCCTGTAAGCCCAATACCACCTAGCCTTTGGAATTGTTCTGGAATCAAAGCCAATTGTGTACAATTAGTGAGCCACACCATCTAATTGCAGGTTTAAAAAAAATCTCAGGCAGAATTTTAGCTCTTGCCAATGAAATTCCACCCTTCCTGTTTTCCAAAAGATAGCCCTGATTTTGTTTTCTACCAAAATGAGCTGATGACTCAGCGGGCATTTCCAGCTCCATCACTAATATCAGGTCATTTCCATTTTCAATTTCTGTCTGAAACTGGAGAAAGGGAAAACAACATCAAGGCAGTTGAAAATGACTAAAAAAACTCTGTGTAAATGTACTCACTTCCATCTTGTAGTGCTGAGCATTTTGCTGTTTGGACAGGAATTTAAAGAGTCAATTCTATCCTACAAAATCTCATATAAGTAAGAGAGCACTTACCTCCACTTAGGATAATGACAGCTATAAATATTGCCAGGTCACTGTCATCTAATTCCAGTGCATTGAACTTCACAGCAAACTCAAACTTGGGCTCCATAAAGTCACAAAAAGGTTTCCTCAGGCTCTTCAGGAACTCCCTTGTCATGAATCCTTGTCCATCAGATATAAGAACTCCATCTTTATTCATCAGAGAAGCCAGCAGGGTATATATGATCTCGTGCACCCCGTACTTCAGGAGAGTCACTTGGTCGTTGAGGTCGAGGTTGACGAAGCCCGGGATGTTCTTGGCGAATTCCGTGATCTCCTGCACGGCCTCCACCGAGCGGAACTGGCAGCGCTGGAAGATGCGGATGGCCACCTCCTTGTTCTCCTCCTGCAGGGGGGACACGTGCTTGCACTTGATCTGGTCTTCTCCCATCATTAAAGAGTTCATGTCATAAATAACAAAGGGCTAAAAACAAAAGGAAAAGTGCATTTACTCCCAAATGTCCTTTCGGAGAGCGTTTGGCTCCTGAGAAACCCAAATGGGTGGAATCCACCAGCAACCCCTCAGACATCCATAAGGAACCTAGCAAGGGTTCCCAAAATAGTTAAATTGTCCTAAACCTATAAAACAAATATCCTCACAATGTTAGAATGGTTTACAGAAAGGCCAAATAAGGGGGGAAGGAACACTATTTTAAAATATCTAAGAGTTTTGCCTTTTCCTTTGTTTCTTTGCTTTTTGTTTTACAAACATTCTGTAATTCCAGAATTCGAAGTTTGTAATGTTTAACCAAAGGTTAAAATGATACTTCTTTTACCTAAATTACAATGCCTCCTATTACAGAGAACTTACTCTTTAATAAGAACTATTTTTTTATTGTATATTCACATTTTGATACCTTTATTTTGCTCCTTTCACGTTCTACCCTTCCAGGAAACACTGCAAGTAATATCAACTTTATGCTGTTGATTATCTGATAAATGTAACCTTTTGCTGTTAACTGCTTTAAAAATAACAAAGTTGGGATATATTTAAACTCACTCAACTTGTCTTTGGGAAAGAAAAAACAAATACCATGACACAAACCACAATTCAGAACACAAGAATGAGTCTGACTGTGAAAAAACTCAACTGGAATAAATCAATTTTGAAAGCAGCTTAGAAAAAGTAGTGCCAGAATACTTTCATTAGGATCTGGAAACAATCTGTTCCAGAATATGCAAAAGAAGCTCCTGTGTTTAAAGAAGTGGTTATGTGAGGATGTCTCAAATTTATTTGAAGAATCTTTCCTTCAGAGGATTAAAGACTGAATAGTTCATTGCTGCACTGAACAAATACCCACTGATATGAACAGGTGTGTTAACATACTTTGTTAATTAATTAAAATTACAAGGATTATACACCAACAGTTGGACTAGAGAAATGCTGTTTTACATTAAAGATTCTTTATGATTATGGATTCTAATGTCTAATAGGGGTGCTCATTCTCATGGTTTTTTATTCAGAACCTGCAGAACAGGTTCAAAATAACCCAATTAGAACAGGTTCAAAAATAACCCAAACCTTCCTATACACAGTCAGTGCTCCTTTCCCACAGAATTTGCTTCTGAAAACTCCGAAAACTCCTATTTGATTGAAGTAGTTTTAAAATCTGAACAGTACTAAATGAGTAGGGCATTATTTTCCCACTTGCAGCAAGGATTTCAGTGTGAAACAACAAACACACTGCACTGAGAAAAGCCAGGAGGAGAAGGCATTTGTCAAGAGGTAATGAAATTTGGCAGAAGCAAAACCATTAAATACATATCTGCACATATGGATGTGCACACACGTGGAATTGCAGAGTAACAAGACTGGAAAAGATACTTTTAAAATGCACATTTTGGCTCTAGTAGGTAATTTATTTCTGTTCTTTCTAGTGGGAGCACCAAGTACAACAAAAAGTCATTACTATGTCCAAGTCCATGCGCTTCAGAAAGCCTGTATTGTGCCTACTGATGATAGATGAAAATCAAGAAAGAGTTCAAAATAGCTGAATAATCTTTCAATATGAAGATGCAGATGAACTTGGGAGTAGAATCTTTTGTCAAATGAGCTCTGTATATCCCCGAGGATGAGTTACTCATTTTAGTTTTGACACACTCATTGGCACATCCAATCATTTTAAACTAATTCTGATCATACAGCAATCATAAAATAACATGAATTTAAACTACACCCACAGTAAACAGTTTGATGCTCCAGAGCACCAAATCCATTGATAAAAACATGGAAATGGTAACCATTAAATTCCGAGTGTCTCTCTTTCAGTGGTATTTTTTAAAAAGAATTGAAAATTGGCAGCAATGAAAAGTTGGATTCTGTCTCCTGGTTTATTGCTGTTTCAAATCTGGCAAAGTTTAAAAACTTTCAATAAAAAAGGAGAATGTAATTGATGTAATTATACATTTACTGGGTGAGAATTGCCATGGTGGAACTTTCAGACATGACCAGCTTGCACATCAGTTTCTGCAGAATTAATAAACTTTGCTAATTCAAACTATTCCATGCTGAAAAGTTACTCAAATTGTAAGTGTCTACCACATCTAGAGTTTTTATGTGAGGACTACAACCGATTTAGGGACAACACGTAAGTTATTATTTTAATTGCCTTTAAGGAAAGGAAGAAATACCTTTTTGGAGCCTGAAATATCTCCAAGTTCTGTGCTGTCTTTGAAATATTAAGGGAAATAAATGACAGTTTCTGTTGTAATCCTGAAAATAAGATTTCTGGCAATGATTCTAGAAAATACATCAAACTAAGAGTGATGAATTTTGGTAAACTATTTTGTTCATTAGGTATTTAAATACTGTCCAAATTTAAAATTTAGCAATACGATCAGATATTATTTATCCTCCTTACTGATACAGAAGATTGCTATGCATTGCCAGTGAAGTTTCCAAGGGAACACGCAAACACAGATACTACCATTCCTTACTTTTCCAACATTTTCCTGCCCATTCTCCTAAAATTTAAATTGCACCAACACAGGGCACTGATGTGACCTGAGATAACCCAGTTAAAAGCAGGAAGTCATCACAGCATCATAAGAATGAGCAACACAGTTCAGCCTTGTGCTTGTGCTGGGCTGGAATCACTTGACACTTAGGAAAAGGAATATTCCTGAGGGAACAGCCAGGGCTGATAATACACTGTGATAGGGATGCTTGGGTTGGACAGCAAGCAATTGCTGACAGCTAGATAGCCACCTTAAACAGATAGTGTGGGAGATAACCTCTGG
Organism: Entomyzon cyanotis; assembly: GCA_024500445.1. Taxonomy (NCBI): domain Eukaryota; kingdom Metazoa; phylum Chordata; class Aves; order Passeriformes; family Meliphagidae; genus Entomyzon; species Entomyzon cyanotis. The sequence goes on along the minus strand of JAKEPQ010000033.1, from coordinate 1,395,133 downwards.
GCAAGGAGAAGGAAAACGGGAAGAAAGGATCAGAGAATACAAAAAGGTTAAGGTGACCTTCAAATTCTTGTACCGGTTTCAAGTATTTTATTAGGTGAACTTGGAGTTTTTTCAAATAATGTTTACTTATTCTATCTAAAAACATTTCCTGTGTTTCAGACACAGCTTGAAATATGTCACTGCCAACAGCAAAGTGGAGGTTTTTTTTAGGTTTAGCATTTTTTGTTGTTTTTTTTTAAGAGCTGTGTTGTCATCCCAGTAAATCATTTACTTGGAAAAAAGGAAGAAACAAAAAGAAGAGGGAACTGACTGATTTGTCTGTCGTCTTTCCTGTCAGGATGGCCCTCGCCTTGGCTTTGGTCAGAGGGAAGGACTTGATGTAGGAGTCGTACAAGTGCTTGGCCAGCGCTCGCAGGTCGGCCGATTCGGGGTTGAGCTGGTCAATGTCGCTGGAGATCTCTGCCAGCAGCTTCTCCTTCTCCGCCTGGGGCATCCTCCCAAACCTGATGGCTGAGGAACAGCACAAGGGTTACTCTGGCTGCAGCTCAAAAAGCATTTTGAAATAGGTTTTCTGGCACCTTGCTGCACCTGTGCCTCAAAAAAGCACATTTGAGTTTTCTGTTGCCTTTTGGCTCCTGAAGCTTGTATGAAATAAAACTGGGTTAGGGAAGCAAGGAAAGAGGATTTTCTCCAGTAATTCAGGTAAAACAGCTGAAGTGCTTTAAAGAAATGGAAACAAACAAATGTCGAAGAGGAAATCACCTCTATGCTCAAACAGCACCATGACAATGCCTTGCTTAGAAACGCAAAACTGCTCTCAGCTCACCTGAATCGTGTGAAACCCCCTGGTTCTACCTCCAATCTACATAAAATGTCATGAATATTTTAGATATTCAAGTTCTGTTGGCTGAGGGTAGGAACCACCATTCAGCCTTGTTTTGGGCAAATCACCACATGGATCTCAGATTGTTCATTTGTTTAGAAACAAAACCCTCATGCGCCTTGCAGGAATAAATTCCCAAACAGCGCAGCACAATTTAATGTAGCAAGTGCTATAAAGCATTACCATAAGAGTTAAGGAAGGGGAAAGAAAAATGTACAGGGAATTAAAAAGCTGGAAAAGGCTGAGGTCTTCATGGTACCTGTATGTATGTGCTTAAAAAAACCCAGGAAATGGTTCTACCTCATCATAGGAGCTCAGAATTGCTCAGTACCAATCCAGGGCAAATCTCTAAACCTCCTAATTTTATGTCCATGTACTTCCTATCCAAGACACTATTTATTCATATGGGGACTGACTTGGATAGTATTTCAAATGAGCCATCAAAATCAAGAGTGATTTATCTCATGATATTTCAGTAAACAGAATTTATTTTGTTTTATGAAAGCAAAACAGAACAAAAGAGCATCAAAACAAAAAACGGAAGGAAGAAATCAAGGTTTGCATTTTGGCCCTAGGGGGAAATAGAAATATTGTGAATATTTTTTCAGTGATTAGTGTATTCCTTGGATAAAGGAAAAGTGCTGCTAAGATCATATATAGAGATGATTATACTGGGGATGTTTATTTTGGAAAGAAACAGCCATTTTTCTTCACAAATTTGCTTGCAAAGTGTTGATGGCCAAACATGATGCTTTTTTCCAAGAATAAATAATTATGCCAGAAAAGATCCCCCTCCTCCATTTTTCAAATCTTGTATTTATTGATTAGTTGTCTTATTTCATGGCTGTAGAAACAAAGTTGTTTATTTTTATGACTGAACTCCATTTCTCTCTCAGCAAACCCAATCTCTGTGTGACAAGAGCTGGATAATTCAGCTTTGCTTGGGTGTTCTTAATATTAAATTCTACTGAACACCAGCAGGAAATATGATTCTGTTGTGGGTCTGTTCCTGAGAGCCGAGGTTTGCAGAAGCAAGTTTAGAATCTGGAATCTCACTGGCAGAGGACTCCATTTATCAAAATTATCTTCACACAGAAGGGATAAAATAAGGGACTGTCTGTTGATTCCCCTTCCTCTGCTTTAGCATTAACTTAAAGCTGATCCACTCCCCCAAGGCATTACAAACAATAGGAACTTATTTTCTTTTTTCCACCTTCTTTTCTTCTCCCTCCTCCCCATTTCACTCAGGTATCTACTGGAACATTCCCAAGGATACAGCACAGTGTCTATCCCAGCTGTGGCACTGACGACTGACAGGGAATTGTTTCATGTGGAGATTTTACTGAAAAGGTCAGTCTCTGGTCTCCCTGCAGAGCAACTGCCAGGATTTGTGCAATTTGGTATTGCTGAACAACACTTTTTTGATGGGTCTCTGTTGAAAGTTTCCAATAGCACTGGTGTATAACTGATAATAAATGACAACTTACATTGTGCCTATTTTTTAATGGAAAATAGGATTCGCTGGGGTGTTCCAGAATCCCCTTTACTTATCCCAAGCAAAGGATACCAAGTCACCTGTGCAAGGTTGGCAGCTGTTATAAGCCCCTGGGCTTCTAATATAAAATTATTTCTATCTATTTACAGATGCATTGGAACTGATACTACAAATATTTCATTTACTGCTAACAGTTCTAGAGTAGATGCCTTCTTTCACTTAGCACTGATTTTTTTTTTTTGTGATGGTGATACTTATTTTCCTGAAAGGTGTTTTGAGATATCTGCATGAAAATTGTTATATAACCCAAATATTATTTATTATTTTGTTATTTGTTTCAGTACTCTTCCTAGCAGGAATCATATCTACATTTTTTTTTGTTTGTTTCCATGGGTTTGAGAAATTGCATAACTTTTATACAGAAAATCAAAAATCCCCATGAACATTAATGTTAAATTAGAGCATTGTCTTCAGTGTGCTGAATTTTATGAATGCAAACCCCTTTATATATAATCTATTTTGGAGTTAAAGCCCATAGACACAGAGGGAGACTGTATCAAATGAAACATTATTGAAGCTGCACAGAAATTTGGTGTGTATTTCTAAGGAATATGGGTTTGGTATGGGTGCTTGTGATGCTCATTTTTCCACAAAGAAAGATTATTTTCAATTCCTTCTGTGTAAATAGAAATGGAGAAAACCCACCACAAACAACAGAAGGAATAAGAATTACTCCCAAAGGCAGCACAGAAACCTCAGCCCAGCCCAAAGCCCCACTGCTATCACAGGATGTTGATCAGGGGTTACCTCTTACTGCCCCAAACTTCAGCTAAAGTTTGTTATGCACCTTTATTTTTGCATGGATTGAATGATTACTACCAATCCATCATTCCTACATGTGACTGTTTCCTTCTAGATGGATGTTTTCAGGATGGATCAACAGCAGTGGACCTTTCATGCCCCCCTTTTAAACACTGTCCCTATTTCAGGAACACGTGCTTGGAAGGTTTCTGATGTAATTAATGAATTATTAATGAATGAATTTCCCTAAAGAAAAAGTGATCATGACAGAAAACTAGATTTTAAATATAACATTTCATTATATTTTAAATATGACAATTCATTAAAAACAAGGGGAGTTGTGAATTAAGCCTTCCTGCCTTACAATTTCATAAACACAGAATATATTTAATAAATCAGATATCAATTGCAGCAGATTCTGCTCGAAGTCTGTTAGTAGTGCAGGCAAAATCTGGGGCAAAATCAATTTTGTGGGACTGGCCTAGCAATTCTTCTTTGGGAAAAATCATTGTCACTGTCATTTTCAGGGGACTGAGACAAAAACGAGGGAGAGGTCAGGCAGTGGGAGGTTTAGGGGAGGAATTGGGAAAGTGGGATTTTGGATGAGAGGAGGAGAAGGAGGGGCTGATGATGACACCCAAGGTCAGGTTGGCAAAAGGAGAGCCTGGGAAGGGGATCAGTCAAGATGTAAGGGTGGGAAGGGCAGGGAAAAGCCTGGGAGGTGGCAGAAGAGCTCTGGAAACCCTGCTGGCTGCCGGGGCTGAGAGGGTGGAGGGGTTCAGGTGGCAGATCTTCCCCAGTAATCCCAGACTCGGCAAGTTTGGGCAGGAGCTGCAGCTGGAACTGGGATCTCTCCTTTGGCAGCTCCTCCTCTGCCTTGCATTTGCAGCATTCTCCAAATGGCAGTGACAGAAAGCCAACAGTGAATACAGTAAGTCACTCAGGCTGCATTCTATCCTTTGGCTTTCTGTGGAAAAGCTACAATATTTATCCTTTTGGCAGCTTTTACTGCTTGGAGAAGCTAAATGTAAAAAAAAGATGATTGTTTATAGCCTGTTCTGTAGGACACTCTTCTGATTGTCTGGATTATTTCTGAGCACAGAGGAGACCCCAAACAGACCATAAATACAGCTTCTTACGTTAGAAAACACCAGAGAAAGGCAGGGTGGATACCTGTCTGAGTTTACTGGAGGCATGAGCAGATTGAGCAACTCCCTGCTCCCAGAACTGATGATAAAGACATATTGCCATGTGTTCTCTTTTCTCCTGTTGCAGTAGCTGGGTTATTATAAGCAGCACTTTTAGCAGAAGAGAACAAAATAAATGAAATTTCCAAACTAAAAGAACCAAGCTGCTGCTCAGTGGTGCTTCAGAGCACAATCTGCACAACTCAGGGTTAAACCCAGAGCAGCACTGTGGCTAGAGAAGGAAAGGAAAACAATATTCCAAGCATGAGAACACTACTGTCTTTTTTAACCTTTAGCCAAGTGGTATGTAGCATTTATACGTGAAAAAATGTGGCTGTAGCTGCTGAGTGTCTCCTTGCAGTCCCCCTTTTTGTCCTGATCATTTTGCAATAATACATTTACACAGAGACAGACATAGATTGGAACCCTGAGGCGCAAATAACCCACATTCTCCTTCAAAGCATTGAAAATTCAGATAATTTCTCTGCCCAAGTGGCTGAACTGTAATCTGTAGATGTAACATAAAAATGCATCTCAGTGTTGTTGATCACATCCAGTGTTGCATTTCTTTATGCTTCTGAGTCCTCAAAGGTGAAATTCAGCTCTTTTAAATCAATTTGTTTATAAATGGTGAAGGAATGAGGGTGTTTTGTGCAACACAATGTAACCAGAGTGAGCAAAAAGAAAAAGGCAAATGTAGAAGGCAATACTTGAATAGAAAGAGTGACTCCTTGTTAGGAGAACTCCTGGTTGGAGCAAAGGAAAATGTTCCTTGGAGCCCTGGGACAAATGGCTTTGCCCTTTTCCTGCCTCCTCCTGAGTCCTATAACCTTCTTGGTGCCACAGCTCCTGCCTGAACAGGACAAAATGGCAGGTGAAATGTTAATTTAAAGCTATTCTGTGTGTTATAAGCCAGAGAGAATGGTCTGGGCCATGGTGATGGATGGAGCTGCACAGGGATCCCATTGACACAACTGGGAGCTCTGCTGCCAGGCTAGGGGAGAATTCGGCATGAACCTTGAAATTAAGAATAATAATAAAACCTCCAGAATTACTATAAAAATACGCACAGTAGCATTTCAAAATTAGATTTATTTTTAAATGTTACTGTTGCATCCCAGGAATTTGCAAACCATATTTTCTATTAGCAAAACATTTCCCATACCAATTTACATTCAGTGCATGTATTAACTTTGCAAACCACAGCGCAGCTTTCCTCTTGGGGACAGTACACTCATTTTTTATACTGAAAATAATGAAAGTTCTAAAAAAACCACAGAGAAATTATTTTCCCAGTCATGTTTGCAATTCTTTACCCTTAGAATTACATAAGTCTCTATGTTATGACATTTAATTCCTGTTTTAACTCAGCTTTGCCAAAGCAAGGCAACAAAGAATCTTCATTATGTCTTTCTGTCCAAACATTCATAAGTATTTCCACATGAATTGCTCTGTTAATTTTTTAAGTTCAGAGGGACTTTTAAATTCCATGCAAGAGAGCAGGATTGTGATATTTTTCATACCATTACTTATGGTAAAGAAGGCAACCACAGCTGTGGGTGTCCTGGGAAGGAGGAGGACAGGGATTTTTAAAACTGTACAACTTTTGGTCCATTCATTTCAAATATGTTGTGTTTTAGGATGAGAAGTGCTAACTCAGGGATGCTAACAGCCCTTGGTAAGTGTCCTGTGCAGCAAATTCAAATTGCTGTTATTCACAAAGCTCCAGCACATTCTCTAACCCAGCTTTCATAATTAAGTTTTTGGCTTCCAGGAAAGGCATCCTGAGCTCCAGCCGGCAAAAGGGTCTCATCAGAAAATAAGACAATGAGCTGAGAAACAGCAATCACACAAGGAATATATTCAGGAGGAACTACCAAGGAGCAGGAATGATGGAGAGTAAAACCAACTCATATGTTACATTATGTTTTCCAGCAAGAAATGCAAATCTCCACCTACCTGATTTTCATCTTGAAAGAAATCTCCAGTCATACAGAGGCTCCTGAACTCAGGGCAATCTCTCTGACATGCATTTCTAAACTACCTGCTGTAAAGATTCTGGGCATTTAAGCAGCACATTTGATAATTGTGTTAATGTTCCCTGTTATTTTTCAGATGAACCATTCCTGATTTAAAATCGACCTGCACTTACCATTATGTGACATTCCAACAGCGAGGCATTTCTGAAACCTGCAGTACTGACATTTATTCCTGCTTTTCTTATGGATCCGGCAGTTTAGATCACACCTGTCATAAATTAGCTTTAACCTGATCGTTCTTCGAAAAAAGCCCTGGAGGAAAGAGAAAAACATGGAAATGGATGCAGGAAACTGCCAGGGCCATCTTGTCATTTCTCCATCCATCCATCCATCCATCCATCCATCCATCCATCCATCCCACCTCACCCTGACCCTGACCCGGATCAGATGGATTTCCAAAGGAAGCAAAGCTCCTGGACCATCCTGGCTGCTCTTGGTCTTATCAGTCATTTTGTACTCAGTTGGATAGAGGGGCAAAATCCCCAACAAGCGTTAGGGAATCAGAGGGGTTTAAAGGACATTAGGGATGTAAGCTCAGAGAACAATTCCAAAGGAAGCAAAGCTCCATTTGTTCCACTGCTCGTGGGACAATTTGGTATGAACTAAACAGGACATTTTCAGAATTAAAAGTTCACTACCAATGTAGAAAATTTCTTCTTAACCACAACAAACCAATAATTCTGCTGACAGCAGTTCCATCTCTAGTAAATGAAAAAGGTTGTGGGTTATTTCTCTTTTTACAATTTAAGGATGCTTTTTCAGATCAGTTACAATCAATTAATAAAATTCATCCAAAGTTATTACCCTCTCTTTCTTGTAAAATTTTTTTTCCTCACAGGGAATAATAACAGTAAAACCATAATGCTGACTTTTATTTATATAATTAACTGCAATTTAAGTAATCTACTTCATACTTATTGCTTTATGTGCATTCCTAATTCACAGCTGAGAATTTTATTTAAGCTCTGTTTGGTTCTTTCTTTTTAGTTATTTTCCTCAAGATGCTGAAAATAGAGAAGATGGGAATTTCACATTAAACTCTAACATTTTTCTTGGAACTCAGTGAATTATTAATAATTTATTTCTCTGACATTTCTCTCATTCTTGAGGATTGCATTTTTACACAATTAATTTGTCCTTTAAATGTTATTAACACTAAATATTGCTGACATTAAAAAGTTAGTAGAGTTTTAAAGCAGAAAACCACATTCTTAATACCATTAGACTTCTTTTAGTCACCTAAAATGTGTAAACTGGGTAAAGAAACTCGAATCAATCAGAATAATAGAGTTGGAATTTTAAATTGCTCAGAGTTTTGGAACTGGGCTTGAGTCTGCTTTTGCTGCACCCTGAGAATTCAGATTCTGCATGTGATGTCCAAGACAGCAGGAATGAAATATACTTGTATGATCGACAAAAGGAGAAAAAATGCACAAAAATCAGAATAGATCAATAACATCAACAAGAAAAAAGCAAGCTAGACTTTAAAAACTCCTGCTTATTAAGTCCTAAAGTCATTAAGTCATTAAAGTCATAGGCAGGACAATTTACGTAAAAACCTAAAACTTTATTTTTTTTTAAAAAAGCACAGATGCGTGATTTTACCAAGTGATTATTCAGGTGCAAATAACTTCAGCTCTTCAGGACAATGCCTTTGTGGCAGCTTACCTTGCAGCCCTCACAGGCATGCACCCCGTAGTGGAAGCCAGAGGCTTTGTCCCCACACACGCGGCACTCGATGGCCATCAGCGAGTTGGAAGACTCTTCGTGAGGTTTGTTGTACAGCTGAACTTTTTCTGAGAAATACGGGGGGGAGGGAGGCTCCATTTTGATGGCACCTGGGTGTAGAGAAGAGTGACATGATAAACTCCAATTAAATCCAGGGAAGAAGCAGCAAGGAACAGTCACAAGGCATTGCAGTGAAGCTGGGATGTGATTCCCAGGTCTGCTGCACAACCAAGGCAGCAGCAGACAAAGGCTGCACAGGGATGGAACTGCAAGCTGCATGCCACTGGCTGGGAAAGCTGGAAGGGGCAGAATCTGATGGAGAAAGTGTGTTACAGATCCAGCTCTCAGCTCTACAGGGTGGAATGGTTTGAAGAGAGGAATATTAAAAATTAATGTGTGGAGAACTTGGGCTTTACTCAGTCTGGTTGTATTTCTTTAAGGTGTTGGGAACTGCTGCAGGGAGATGGGCTGGAGTGACTAATCTAGTCTAGAAAATATTTCAGTGTTGTAGAGGAGAAAGGCTTTGCAAAGTGAGGGCCTTGCTGCCCTTGTGAAACCCCTGCTCACTTCTGCTCCTTTGGCTACCTAGAAAAGCATTCTGGGAATGACTCAGTTAAACCAGAAGTGAAAAACAAGTTACAGAATTGTAAAACAATGATTAGAACCAATAAATGCTCACACTGTGGGGCTGTGGTTGGGCACACCTGCTGCTGTTCCTGTCATGGTCTGTGGTGTTGGTTAAGCACATTTGTTGAGCCTCAAAAGTATGTAAACTCATAACAAACTAACAGTTTAAGAACCATAAATTTTTCAATAAAGTGTCTTCACCATACCATTGTGGAGAATGTGTATTTAACGCTGCATTTAAGTGTCCGACAAACCTATATATTGAATAATTTATTATTGGATAATATACATATTGGATATTTCAAGAAATTTAGCTCTCTCCCGGGGAAAACTGTTCAACTCTGGAGGCAGTTTAAGATAATTTTTGTCTTCTGAAAGTTTCTAATTAAGAGAGCATTTTCTAATATTGAACAAGCTCAAACAAGTAAATATGATGTCTTTAAATCAATCCTCACTGGTGTCAGAAGAGAGCTGGGACATTTGACACTGTTACATTACATCAGGAGTGATGTAACAGACATCATATTAAATAAAGGGAATATATTCATTTTTCCAGATTGGCTATGCTACACAAACTGGAAAGATTTATTCCTGTATAAACTAGGAAGAAATTATCTAAGTAAAGATGAGGAGGATTTATGCCACCTAAATTCTACTGCACTCTTGCATAACTGCTTGGTATTGAAGGGTTAGGAACATTTCTAATTAAACAAAAGAAAAATAAATTACTAGCTGGAAAAATGTCTATTCATGTATTACATTAGTCATGCAGAGATACACAGCACCTGCTTCACTGTACAACCAAAATTAAACACCACAATTTCCCCAGCAAGAATTCCTTGAAAGAGTTCCTGTACAGATTACTACAAATAAAAGTGATGTCAGAACTCAGCAGAAGCGGATCCTTAAAAGAGTTCCAGGCACAGCAACCTCACATTCCTACTTTGAGCAGGAATGCAGTAACAATTTATTTAGGAATAGGTCACTTCCTTTCTTAGAAGGAGAGTTTAGTGTCATTTTTTCACTGTAAGTGATGAAAGAACGGCATGTTTCATAGCCAGTAAATAATCCAGGAGCAGTGATAAGAGTTGTAACAACGTTGTGACTCAGATGTAGCCACTATTTCTACTCCATTGGTTTCTTAGGCTGAGTTTAAAAGCTGCACGTATTAATAATTAATATGCTACATATGCTGGGCATTCTTGAACAGCCAGAGTATTTATTTTGCATCATGTTCATTGAGCTTCAGAGGAAAAGCTACACACAAGGCACAGGAATAGGAGACAATGGAGGGGTTCAGGTGTCTAATAATATATGTTTCATGTAATTTTGGATACTTTATGATCCCTTTCTAAATCCAGCTGCTGCTCTGGAAGGGTGAAGTCTGCTGTGGGTAATCTCTCTTTTCTACCTGCCCTGCAAGGACACCTCTGCTGACACAGGAGATCTGAATTCTCCTAAATCCATGTGCTGTTAGTACATGTTCTAAGGAATGAAGGGAGCATGGACACAAAGGAAACACTTCAACAAGTGAAAATCTTACTTTGGCAATCCTGGAGCTTGAGATCATATTTATAATCCAGGCCTGACTGGTCAGCTCTGGCGAGAGGAAGATCTTCATAGTGCGGTGAGGAAATGCTGGAGAAGTCAACAGTGGTGAAGGGCTTGATGTCAAAGGAATGTGTGTGATCATCCATGGCTGACAGATCCACGGGGCTAATTCCAAAATTCATGGGCCAAAACGGCATTTCTGTGTCAACCATTGTAATCCCTGCAAACAGCAACAGAAAAGAGACATTTTAGAGGAAGCTGGTTATCTCCTGTGTGTTCAGCCCCAAGCTGAGGTCCAAGTGTCCCATGGCCAGAGGGTTGAGAGGCAAACCTTAACTGCATCTCTCCACAGCATGCCTATGAATAAAATTGGAAGTCTTCCACAAATAATTTTCAGTTTTGCAAATTCTAATCATCATTCTTCCCAAGTGCCCAAAAATCTCAAGGGTTTTTATATTAAGAAAAAATCCAAAGTAGCTGGTATTAAACAGGGGTGGTTTTCCTCCAAATAACCAGAAATATTTGAAAACTTTGCTCATCTGAGTTTGCCAAAAAGTTTAATCCAAGGCTTAACCCCAAGGATCAAGGAAATGTAAGTTATGACTTTTCAAATTCCATCTATATTTATGCAAATCTTGAAACTAGCAAACAAATATGAAACTTTGATCTGAAAAAACATCTGCAAATTGAGTGAATTTAGATTGAGATATGAAGTGTTTTTCCAAGTCCTCTCCTGACAGATAGCTGAACCTTGATTTAGACATAGTTCAACTATGAAAAAGTTTGTAAGTTACAGCAAGTGCAAAGATTATTTTATAACCAGGGTCTGTGTTTAATTTTCCACGATTTATAAAAAGAACATTCTAACCTAAAAATAGAAGAGATGTTACAGAACTAAAATAGCTTGGTCACTCTGGCTGTTTCATTTGGACTTCAGACCCAATCAAGTCAGTGGCCTTTAACCTCTAGATAACAGAAACTTTGATTTGATCTGCTTTGACTCAAAACTACTCTGTCACACAGCCAAAGCGCTGCTGCTAAATGAAGAGATTGGAATAGAATTTCAGCATTTGGAGCTCATGCCGTGTTCTGCCAGGTAAGTGAAGCTGTGAGTGTCCTCCCCATCAGCCCTATTAAAGTGCCAGTGCCTAGGAATGGTTACACTTCTCTCTGCCTTCCCTCAGGAATGTCACCATCATCCTTCCACCTTTCACGACACCCAGCACAACCCCTCAGTTCTCCTGCCTTGAATGTTGACAATAAAGGTTGCAAGGTACCTTTTTAATTCTTACATTTGAGAGGAGAGATTCTCACTGCAGTGGGAATTAAGAGGTGCTACTGCACCCCAGCTACCTCTATCCCCCTGGATGGGACAGAACCTCACATTATCCTTAATGAAATTAAGATCTGTCTACAAGGAATCCACAGGATTCCTAGTTGCAACAAGTGACAATTCTCTGGGGAAACTACCTGACAGCTTGTCAGAGTGCCTTGGTGTTGTGGATTATCTTCCAAATGGTCAAGTTGCAAGTCCAGTGTTCAAACCATGGGCACTGCCCAGGCCCCCCAGGGAATGGGCACATTCCCAAGGCTGCCAGAGCTCCAGGAGCATTTGGACAATGCTCTTGGGGACAGGGTGGGATTGTTGGGGTGTCTGTGCAGGGACAGGATTGGACTCCATGATCCTGGTGGATCTCTTACAACACAGGAGATTCTCCAATTCTCTGTATTTTTCTGTGAGCATGAAGTGCAAATCCCCAGCCACCAACACTGGGAACTGTCTTCCTAAAACAGATTTCCAAACAAAGCAATAAACCAGAATAGACTCCTGATTAAGAGCCTATTTTTTCCAATGACCAGACACATCTTTAAAAAAATTTTAAAATCAAGAGCTATCTAGCATTTAAATGGGTTTGTATTCCCTCAGGCAAGTGACATCGAGGGTTATGTGCACTTTTTATCTGCAGTGCTGCCTCAAGGGAGCAGAGGAAGGATGGCTGCAGGCACATTCCCAGTCATAGCCCAGGTCCATCCCAGGGATTCCCAGGACTCACACACTCAGGACACCCACGAGGTCACTGTGTGGCCAAGAAACAAGTGCAGGAAGCCATCACAGGGCAGGAGGACCCACAGTCCAGCTGCCCTTGCACAGACACCTCCCTGCCACTGATCTCACTGAAAAATTCACAGTTTCCCTGCATCCTCCAGCAAACCTCAGTAAAAACATCCCCACAATCTCGAGGCCTTATCTCTTTGTCTTTTCAGTTCAAAAGCCTCAGTTTGCAAACCCCTGTGAGCTGAACAGGAAGCTACAACTGAGCTGGATTTCCCTTCACACTCAGTCCATGACTGGGATGTTCTGGAGAAGCTGATGATGTATAACATGAGCATCTCTGTGAAACTCCTGTACAACACACACAATGAGTGCATGAACTTCACTATGTACAGTTATATTACAGCTTAGAAAGACTCTGATAAGCAGGTAAGTCCAGAGGTCTGGCTTGCTACACACAAGCTCCAAAATTGAAGAGGTTGTAGTAATTCCTTATCAGGAATCTTGTTTCCCAGTCAGCACAGTCGAATAATTTCAGCAAAGTCTACCAAAAACGCCAGAGTGGTTTCATGGCCAAAGTATATCTAGCCTAGAACTGTGATGGTTTGGATGGTTTAGATTCCATTTTAGAAGCAGCAAAATAAAATGAAATAATTAGAAAGTAACCTGTTATACTAACCATCACTGAATATGAGGAACCGTGTTTCATGCATGCTGGTTTTTCCCTACTTATTTTTTCTGTATGTCTGTCCAAATCACACACATGTTCTATATGCTGAGAACAGAGGAGATAGAAATGCTAAGATTAAGCTAAAGAGAAAACCAAGGAATTGTGGCTGCACCCATCAGCTACTGCAGGTCACAAGGTAATTCTGCTTTATCCTACTCATATTTCTGCTGTAAGGTAATAAAATCTGGAGTCAGCAACCATTTATAAATCTTAGTCAAAAGCCTATCAACTCCACCCCTTCCAGAGGTTAACATCCCATGAGTCCTAATATCAGTTCTCAGCTTTCAGGCTTTGCTAAATTGTCCCTCTACAAAAGAAAACATCAACTTTTAGCTTTTAAAAATCATTCTGTTGTGTTTGTTACAATTTCATCTAGGATGTCCCCAAAGGTACCTGGAGATGACCTATATGAACACACATGTACATCTGAAGGCTTCTCTTAAAGGTTCCCACCTGGTTAAATGCCTTAAGCAGATGGGATTTACTCAACATAAGAGGTTGGTCTGTCCATTTTTAGTGCTTTCCTTTCACTGAAAACAGTTCAATTTGGCTTTAGTGTAAATCTGAACTGACATTGCTTTAACTCTGTACAAGTGACAGGAATGGAAACATCCACCCCCATTCTGGCAGGACCCAGGAGGACTCAGGAACACAGAAATTTTCCTGGAACCACAGATGGGACAGACTTTGTCTCTGAGGCCTCCCAGGTAAGGATTTTCCATAAATCCATCCCTCCTGAAGGATGTAACATTCTCCAAGTGCAGGAGAACATGTGGCTTCCACCTCATCTCAGCTTTCCTCAGTTCTGTAAAAAACACAGCAAATTCTGTGCTTTCCCAGCTGGAGGAGTTGTATTTCTATGCCTTCCTATGATGTCTGTGTGAGGACAGGGCAAAGGATTCTTTCTACACTTCATGATAACAAAAGGACTGAAATATTCAGCTTTCATGATGCACACATTGGATTGGATTGGATTAGGCAAAAATGAAGAAGGAGCACTGTGACCTGGTGTATGGAGACACCAATCAATGGTTATTTAGCAAAGATGCCAGCAAATTCAAGGTCATTAAAGGGATCCTGAATATGTCAGTGATTCTGTACTGTAGCAACATCTAAGGTCAAATAATCACAAGTCAGCACTTTGGTGCCTCTTTATTTCTGGATACCAAGCTGCCCAATGTAGCATTTCTTTATACAAACCGCCAGGAATCAGTGATTCCAGAGTAATACTGTTCATAACCATTCCCGAATTATGAAAATTTCCAGGTTTGCTCAGGTTTGGGGTATAAAACACAAAGCATTTCATGGCAGTTTTAAAGTTCAGATCTGCACATATGACTTAAGCAAATTATAAGTACCTTGTTCAGTTGAACAAATTTTTCTATTACAGTAGAAACAATGATTTTCAATTCTCATATGAACTTATATTAGAAATACTAAAATGAAGGAAACATTTTCTGTGGTATTTTTACTCTCGCATTATTGAAAACAAAAATGTGAAGATTGTTCCTATGTTTAATGGTTATTTTACAAATACTTCTATTTTATATGTAGTTCTACTTGAATTTTGCTATGTACTTTGTCTTTCTTTTTCCCCAGGATAGAAGAATGACCATATTTCCCTCTGGAAAAAAAAAGAAAACCCAACTATTGTACTCTTCTTGTGGCTTTAAAAACACCAAAAATCAACAACCAAGATTAAAAAAAAAATCCAATGGATAAGTCCAATGAACAGACTAGAGAATGCTTCTATGAAACTCACAGATCTTGTGTGACATCCAGGTAATAGATATATAAGTATTTATCTGATCTAGAAGATTCTCATGTGCAAAAATCGTTCTCAGCCAGCAAAAAGCTGTGCAGAACAGCAGCAGAGATGTCATTCAGAGAGTGAGATGGAGGAGCTTTAACATTTAATCCTCCAAAAGAGCAGGAGTGAAGGAGCTAATGCTGCTGAGATAACATTGAATACTGAGCTGTGGAGCTGCTTGTTGGAAGTGCCTTCGCTCTGTTTAATCTTCTGCAGAGTACTCAGGAATATGGGCAAGGAAGCCAAGGGAGGCTCTGAACTCCTCTGCTGCAGGTTTGTGCCACTGGCAGCCACAGTGACAGCAACTTTGGTGGTTCTGCTGCTGATAGGGACAAATCTCATCTCATCAATCACTTCATCCACAATTGATTTGCTTTCCAATTCCCAAGACAGTTATTCCCTGCATTTTCCCTGCTAGGGAGACATAAAATCTAATGTAGGAGATGACCATGGTATGAAAAACATCCTGGATCACGAGCTGCTCTTTACCATAAACACTACCTGTGCTCAGGTAACCTGAAGGGCCTGTTGTGCTGCATTCTAGACACGCTCTTTCCAGACAAAACTGCCAAAATATCACCCTACAGGTATTTAATGAAGCAACCAGAACATCCCAACCTCACGGGAGTAACAGAAAATCAGAAGAAAAAAGAAATAGATAAAGTCCCTCAGCTTTGACACATTATTAAAATCAAGGCAGTGCTGTAATGACATGATATGGACAGGTATAAATATAGAGAAATAGATACATGATCTAAATTTTTTTTTCTTTAATATTTCATGAAATATGGTTTTTACATATTTCATGAAATATTTTGAATTTCCTCTCATGTACAAATGTCAGTTTGTCGAGTTTGTCATATGTAAGCCCTGCAGAACTTAATGGGACTTTTGCCAATTAATTTAATTACAGCAGCTCAGACCCTCTGTGAAATAAAGCCCTACATAAGTTAGTTAAAATCACACAATCATTCTCAGCTTTTAGGAAAAACTTACAGATGGTGAAGGGGCAGTTTCATATGCCCATAGATTCAATTTGTTTCTCTGTTTGGAAGAACAACCAAATATTTTCTGTGTGCCTTTCAAGAACACATCTCCCCTAAGTGATGGCACCACATCCACTGAGTTAAAGACCTTCACTGATCTTGGAGAGGAGAAGCTGCAGGAGGACTATAAAAAGAGAGCAGACAGTCTTGTGATAGCCCAGTTGCATTGCCCTTCCAATAACTCAGTCCTCTCCTTGCCTCTGACACAGAAATCCTGTGTGGCAATGGTCAAGCAGCTCAAGCCAGCATTTTCTCAGGGCTGCTCTTAGTGCCTAGCTGGGAGGCACAGGGTTTGGGATCCACTGCCTTTGGAGAGGATTCACCCATGGTCCTGCAAGGTGGAGCTGAGCTCCAGTTCTGGTTGGACTGGGAAGAATGCTATCACCTTGTCCTGTGCATTGAACTCTGGGTTATTTAGAGAAAGTCACATATTTATGCATTTGCTTTTAAAAATCGGACTTTTGTCTCAGCTCTCTGTTTGTCCAGTGAAAGAACATTATCTTCATCCCCTACCCTCCATTCTCTCTGTTATCAATAAAACACCACTCCTCTTCACCATGTGTGCTATTACTCTACAGATTTTTAATATTCCTGGTTATGCCTGAGTACAATGGAACTCTAAGCTTTAACTCTTTATGACATGCCTTCTTAAATAATGAAAATTATATATTTCTCATTAATAGTAGCTGTCATTATCAGAGACTTTATCTAATAGACAACATTTGTATAAAATGGAGATAATTTTGTTTGGAATAAACCAAAGCAGGTGAATTTCTCTGCATGTCAATGACTAAAAGCTGTTGCCCATTGCTGTTTCACACATTCCTGGCCTGCACATTCCCAATCTCCCCCATTTCCCGGCACAGGATCTGAACCTCTCTGTGTCCTGTTGCTGCAGAGTCAGCAGAGGGAGCACAACGTAACTAAAAAAAACCTCTTTCCAAGAACTCCGCTGGCACAGCCAGTGATGCTCCTAAACAAATAAACAAGCCAAAAAAGGACGTAAAAAGAGCCTCGGTAGCTGATGTCCCCAATTCTGTGTTTGACAAAATCAGCACTCTGCCAACTGCAGCGGGAAAAGCAAAGTAACAGCACCAAAACTATAAACCCTTGCTTTAAAAATTCCATTACAGATTTTTTATTGTTTAAAAGGAAATATGTAAAGATTATTTCTCTTTTTATTTATGCCCGTACTCCAAATATTGTTAGAATTTAGGGCAGAAAACGTTTCACTGATGTGACACTGAACAAACACACTGAACAGCAGTACACTCGTAGGGTTAAATTAGTTACCCAAAGCAGTCCTTTTCCAAACAAATCACACATTGGAAACCACTAGGGATGTGGGCAAAGGGTCCAGGCAGCTGATAGATAAGCACTGATAAATGTTTGATTGTAAATTCAGAGGGTTTTTGAAGCCTCCATTGCCTTTCAGCAGCTGTGGGACTGTGGGGTGGGGAGGGACAGGAGCACCTCTGTAGCCACCCCAGCCGGGCACACTCCTGGGCACCACTGCCTCACTACACCTGGGAACTTTCCTTTCAAGCATGAATTTAGCAAAAGCATTTACAGGAATGAAAACTGAGCTCACTGCAGAACAAGAGAACCACGTTTTCATGGATTTGTTTCAATTAGAGAACTCTAAACTAAAGCTCCCTGTGCCTTAATTCAGCTGTGAACACAAAGGAAATACCCACTGCCTCTAGGAAATCTAGCACCATAATAAAAGTGACTTAGAGAAAAGATGAGTTCACAAATGACTGATGATGGCATCTTTTCACACAGATGACTTTAAAAGCACTGCTGACTCCAAGCACATCAAGACAAGAGATGATATTTTATCTCTGTTCCTCAGATCCAGCTCTGAAGCCACCTAAAAATGGGCCAATTTAACATGTCCACTAGGAAAGGCACCAGAAAGATGTCATATGGAGAATATACTTTGGAAAGAATGGAATAAACATTCTGTACAACACAAGTGGTGTGGTTGTGGGTGGATTTGTCAGCCTTCAGCAGAGGAGAGGGGCTGTCCCAGCAGTGCTCACCTCAAGGGTTAATCACCCAGTAGGAGGGGTAGGAGTTGAGGAAAAGCTCCTCTTCCACCCACTGTCCCAACCTGCAGAACCAGCACAGGGCCTGAATTCTGAGAGCAAAAGGAAAAGCAGCAACCTGGGGCTGGGTGCAATGTTACAGGTGTGAGCACACACCAGGTGCTCCCAGAAACACCTCCAAATGCTGCTGGGAGCTGCACATTTCTGTCCCTTCTCCCAGTCTGACCAGTACAGAAGGCTGGATGGATCAGAAATCCCAGTGATGATCCAGTGGTGATCCAGAACCCCCAGTGTGTGAGGGCTGCAGAGCCCAGTGACAGCCACATCCTTCAAAAAGCCAATCAAAGGTAAGGGGGGAGGCAACCCATTCATCCTCTCAGCAAGGCTGCACGGTAAAACACCAGGAGGAACTGTATAAATCCAAACACTTGGAAAGGCCAAAAAAAAGCAACTCATAAATCAGTAGGAAATGTATTTTATTCCTATGGCTGAATTATAACTACAAGCTGCGTTCACTAAAAGCACAGTCCATAAAAATTTACCACAATGTTTAAGAGGCAGTTGTTAATAGAAACAAGGAGAAAAAGCCCATTCAGGGAATAATAGAGCTGTTTAG
Source organism: Entomyzon cyanotis (assembly GCA_024500445.1). Taxonomy (NCBI): domain Eukaryota; kingdom Metazoa; phylum Chordata; class Aves; order Passeriformes; family Meliphagidae; genus Entomyzon; species Entomyzon cyanotis. The sequence goes on along the minus strand of JAKEPQ010000033.1, from coordinate 1,376,516 downwards.
TGTTAAATGTATTTTCTGTTCTATGGAATTCACACAAAATGGCCTGGGTTATTTGAAATAGCAGCATTTTATACCCTTGCAGCAACAGAAACCCTTGTAAATATAATTGCAAATGAGAAACAAGTTCAAAAATGCCACAGGCTACTCAGATATGCTACAAATCCTACCATCCTATTTTAATTTGTTCATGTAGGGTTTGTTGCATTCTGATACTGGATAGATATTCAGGAAACTTCAGGTTATTCCAGGGTAAAAAATAAACTGATTGCAAGGCTGTGCTCAAGTAGCTTAAATAGAAATTGAGAATATTGGATAATGGGAAATTTCTGTGTAAGAAACACTGAAATAAATCTGAAATGCTCTCAGACAGATAGCTCAGATTTAAAAGGAACAGCACTTCAAAATCATGGAGAGCTTAACTAAAGACTTCTGGAAGTGACGGAGTGTTGGGCTCCTGATGGTAAAAGTCTGACTACAAAAGGAATAAAAGGGTTCTACTGCAGTCACAGCACTGGCAGAACACTGAGCTGAGGAGATCATTTCTGCTCTGTAAAGTCACATTCAGCGTTTGTGGGAAAGGATCCTCAAACGGTTCTTGGAAATCCTTGAGCAGAAAAACGGCACTTTCCTAGTTCCAGGCAGCTGCAGTCACGCTGTGTGAGGCACCAGGTATTGAAACTAAAAGTAACCCTGATGAAAGACTTCTCTTCCAATGCCTTTTGTTTGAAAATGCCTCAAAAATCCCTCCCACTCTTCGAAATAGAAATGATTGTTATTTCGTTTCTTTGAACAAAAAAAAAATTCACCTCCAGAAGCAAAAAAATGTGGAAAAGAAGGTATCATCTGGTAATATAAAATCAGAATAAACCTCTGTAGAATTCTAGTGGGCAAAGACCATGATTTGGCATTTACAAAGTGGAACTGAAACGTGGCTCCTGTTGGTTTTGAGGGATTTGAGGGAAGCAGAAACAAACATCATGTCCCTGACTTGTGCTGGCAGTATTGTAAAACTACCTCATTATATAAAATGTGGGCGTTGCTCTCTATGAATCATTGTGATTTAAAATAGGATCCTGATAGACAGGCAATGAATCACATTGGATTTTGTAATCAGCAAGAGCTGAGTTCTTGGGAGAGCCCTTTGCCCCCTTTGGCAAACAGCTGAGGGGAAGGTCTGCTCCAGCCATGGAGGTGCCTCCTGAGACTGAAGGAAGTCATCGATTCTAAAATATCCCCAAAACTGCCGTGTGGGACACCAGATAGCAGAGCTTTGTCAATGGGAACAACACCACACAATTCAGTTGATAAGAGTGTTAATGGTCTTGGGACTGTGCTTGGCTCCAAGTCTGAACACACTTTAATAATTGGCATTTATTTGTACTGGTCAGGCTTTGTATTGCTGGGTCTAGCGGAAGTTTTCCCAATCACAAGACATTCATATAATTCAAAAATACCGTAATTGCCATGAAAAGTATTTTAAGAGCAAATGACCCATTCAGAAGTTTCATCTGCACAGCTTGTGACTCTGCTTTCAGGTGTCAAACTTGCTTTAAAGTCAATAGGAAATTTTCCAGCTTCAATGGAAATTCAGTGGTTGGGCCACAGTTGAGCAAAACACTCATTTTGAATATTGCATTAGTGCTAATGGCATTGAAACACCTGCCTAAAGTTAAGCACTTTTAAAAACTCAGTTCCTAGCTGAGAAAGGACTTCTTTAGCTAAGATATATTGTTAAATTACATCTTGTACACATCTATACAGGCAGATAAATCAATGTATGTCGTAATACAGATCTGTAAGAAATGAAGGTCTCAGAAAATGCCCTATTTCCTGCGTAAAATGACTGTTTCAGAGCCAATGCTGTGTCCAGAGTTAACAGAACAAACTCCCAGCACCACGAAGCCCAGTGGAACTGCTAACCAGGAGCCTGATGGGTGTTTCAACAGGAAACAACTCTGACTGAAGCCTCCAGTACAGCGCAAAACCAGAGTGAGTTTATAGTGTGCTCACACATGGTGTGTTACAGGAAAATCTGCCAGTTCCTCTGGGTTTCCCTAGGCCTGGGTGAGATTCTCCAGGATTTCAGCAGGTAGAGGGACAGAGCACACAGAAACATGCAAGCACCACAGCTATTTCCAGGCCAACCTTCTGCTCCACTGCTTCTCTGCCTTCTTTAGGGCATTATCATCGTGACCCTTAATGGATTTGAACATATTAATAACAGACTCCATTCTTTGGAAATGGTGCTTAGCCAATAATTAACAACCGAGGTATCAATTTAGTAGGAAGTTTTAGAACAGTTGTGCTCCATTATGGAATTCAGATCAGAATACAAAGTTAGTATTTCTTTTTGAAATGTTAATAACTTTAATAGCAAATGTTAGATGTTATGTGCATGATATCCAGTTAATGTATTTCTTCTAAAACATCATAGGTGCAATAAATTTTATTCTAACACTGTAGAATTTTTGTAATATTAATACTTAAATAACGACATCAAGTTTTCTCAATCCACATGGTAATAGTAGGGAATTTAGGGATGCAGAATACTGTTAGTAAGAAGCCTGGGATTTTTTTCTTTCCTCCAACTCTGTCATGTCAGTGCTTTTTAATGTTCACAAGACAGTAAACTTCAGTATTGTTTCCAAGAGATGAGCTAATAAGGCACACAACTGGGCTAGGGTAAAATACACTCATTAATATCCTAAATGCAGTTCCCTGCCATGGCAGAATACTGAATACTCCCACAGGAAGAGGAGGAGGAGGAAAAAATGCCATATGCATTTAAACTCATTCCTTGAATTAAATCCCACTTTTAAAGTTTTTCCTGGCAGTCAAACACACTGCAAATAATCCATAAAAAAGCTTCTCTCCTATCGGGATGAGCCGTTTCCATCACAAAGCTGTCATCTTCCAAACACTAAAAATGTAAAATGTATTTGAATACAGCAAGACTGGATGTAGGGCCCACATGATTTGACTGAGCGCTGGTTTTTGGCAAAATATTTTAATCTGTTGGACAATCCCCAAGTTGTAAAAGTTAAAAAGCACCATGTTGCAAAACTCATTCATGAACGTAAACATGCTGAGCACTATTTCTGCGTTAAGTTCAGAGAGCTCTCAGTGTCACAGCAAACACACTTTTCTGTATAGAAATATACATCATTCCTGGTACGTGTCAGTATAAGATAATGCTCTAAATGCATGTACAGCCACTAACTCTGGGATGCCGAGATAATTCAAACACAGCAAAGCCTCAGAAACAGATCAATAGTACCAAAGAGGGCTGAGCATTTACCATTCTCCCGTCTTAACTGCCCCCCAAATTCCTCAGATTTTGTGGGGAATGCAGTTATTTACACACAGTTACTGAAGGGCATTTTCATTGGGTGCTGAAATTCTCCTACCAGACCTTCCCAAGCTTGGAGGGGAAGCAGAGGTGACACTCTGACATTATTGTGACGAGATAAACACCAGGCAAAGTAAAATGTGCCCCCCAATTTGATTATATCCTACAGCAGACTTTCCACCCTACCCTGAGTGTACCCGACTAAATAACTGAATAACAAAGACACATGAACTTTTGTACACCTATCATCTGTTGCACAAATGTATCTCTTTCATCTTTTAAATTAGCAGAAAAAAAAAATTAACCTTCCCAACTGTACGAACTGCAAAGCATCCAACCTGCTCAGCCACTTTTCAGCAGCAGAGCAATCCCTTGTCACCTGACTCCTGTACTTTTGACCCTCCAAAAAATTCCCAGCTAAAACATGTTGACATGTTTTTACATGTGATCCAATCATGATTGTTCTCAATAGTGTTGGATACTTATCAGACATTTAGATCAATGTTCTTTGCCTCTCATGTGCTCCATCTTTCTAAACATGAATTTTTCCGGGGAGCTTTCAAAGCGCCCTGTCAAGGTGACTTCAGGCTGCCTCCATGGGGAGCGTGGGCTCAGGGCACAGGCAGGCTGAGCTGTTGTAACTGCAATTGCAACACCCTGACGAGTATTTAATGAACACCAGGAAATTAACCTGCAGTTGTGCTTGGGATTTAAGTTGCCTTGAACAGTTTCACTTGTGAGTTTTCTATCGGGCTACAGGCTTCAAGAGAATCTCCCCCATTCTGCTTTTTTTTTTTTAATTTTTTTTTATTTGCATGAAATAAAATTGCATAACATTGTGCTTGGTATTTTATTCCAGAAGAAAAATAGGTGGAAACTTTCTGAAGAAAATGTAGCATTGAAAACCATTTATCATAAGAGCTAGGTAAAAAATGTTAATTTTAAAGCCTAAATAATAGCAAACCAAGGAAAAGAATACTGCAGCATCCACTATAAAAACTCTGCATTAAGTTAGTACCAACGTACCTCCTTTTGTGTTATTGTGTTTTTTACTTTTAATAAAAAATACTAGATTTTTTTTAGGATTTTTCTGTCTTACATATTTCAGAAAAACATTGTGCACACTGAACAGAGGAAAAAAAAATCCCAAACAGCCTCAGACCCAGCACCTGGAATCAGAGTTACTGTGAACTAATAATTATTGTGAAATAATAATACAAGAAAGTCTCAGAGCAGAACTGTATTTTGAGTTCTGATGTAAATAAACTGGGTTAACATTGTAAGTTTATGGGCCAACAGCTTCCCTAACTCTTAAGTAGTGCTGGACATCACTTTGTATGTTGGACAAATCAAACTATTTTCAGTGATGTCATTTTCGTTCCGACCATCTGATACTGATAAATTAAAGTCCCTCTACCACTCAAAAAGAAAATACCACAAAACAGGACTCAGAGAAGGGATTATCAGCACTACATTAGGTGATAATTACAGAAGGGGATTTGCTCAGCTCTTACACGAAGTTACTGAATCCTCCTGCCACCCACCCCTCACAGTTTGCCGAGAAAAGTCTCTCCCATCACAGCACAGAATTTGATGGAAATATTTCTTTTCCAAATGTACTTTTCCAGAGAAAAAACCCAAGATACCTTTCTCTGAAGAACACAGAAGTAACTTACTGAAAACACAATGGGTAAGTGCTGTCTGAACCTGAACTAAAAGATGAATATTCCCCCTGCAGCCCTTTTATAACAATAAAAAAGACAAAATATTTGTGGGGAAAGAACACGATTTCATCTTTTATTTCATTTCAAAATCATTAATGCACTTCAAAAAGAACTTAAATATAACCTGCATAATGATACATTAATGTGAAATTCTACAAAGTCCTGACTTTGTTACAGTTTTGTAAATCTACTGTATTTTCTAATAAGATAATACAGTAGGTATTCAGGTATTCAGGTATTCAGACACGTTATAAAATCCAATCCATGGTTTGGATTTTATAACGTGTCTGAAAACTAAAAGGTAGAAACTTCTTTGATCTTATTTTCTGTTGGGTTATTCTTTCTCTATGTTATTAATAGCCTAAGAATATGTCTGATATGACTTGGTCCTACTTTCGGCAACCTTTATATTTTAAAGCAAAACTTTTTCCAATTCCCCCATAGAAATTGCCTTGCTTTGCCCGTGAAGGAATAAATATTTTTACCTGCCAAGGTGTGGAAAATGATTTCACACTTGTGAGCTGCCTATCACTCCTGGAAGTGTCACCCACCCCAAAAGCAGGGTCTGTTTGTATTCAAACAAACCTCTGTGTCTGCCAATAAACAGATTGGCTTTGCTACTGTTCTTTGCCTCTGCAATAAACAGAACATTTTAAAAACTGTGTGTGATGTTATTCTTCTGTCTGTGATATTGGTGATCTTCAACCCAGAGTGTGAGCACATGGCCAGTGGCAGCCCTTGTCCCACGCTGGGACACCCACAGGGTCTGTGTCACCACACCAATCATCCTGTCCAAGGAAGGTGGCAACAGGCTTTGCTATTTTTGACCAGAAATGTTCAAGAGTTAAAGTGACATCACTTGAGGACACAACCAGAAAGCGGAGGATCCACGGCTAAGAACTATTTAGGAGAAAGCTATTTATGTATCATTTCATAATTCTGCTATTTTTAACAGCTAATCCTAACCAGTCATTTCTGTAGATTTCTTTCCAGCTGTGAAGAATCTACCAATGCTTGACTAAATCAGCAAAGACTCTGCACGTGGTATTTTTCACACCAGGATTGTGGAAAGAGTGGGGTGTCTATCAGTTTGAGGGCAGAAAAATTCAGTCACCTCTGTTCCTCTGGATTTGGAACCCTCTAAAATTCTGTATATGAGATGAAAACTGTCCATAGAGATCCCACTTCATGGAAAGTCACCTGCTTTCATTAAAAATCTGACTGCCATCCCATTCCTGTCTTTGACAGCATTTGCTGCTTTCACTTGAGGAGGAAAGTGTATAATCAAGTTCTTACAGTGTTTCAGAAAGATTAATAATTATAGGGTTATGCAACATTAACAATAGTGGTACAAGTGAAGCAGCTATGTTAAAATTTAACAGCATTAAAAAGAGGGGAAGAAAGAGATTGAGAAAATTTCAGTTCCCTTCTCTGTCATGTGTTCCTGTCATCGTCTTGGTTTTTTCTATATTTAAAATGCTGTAAGAATTTCTTCTGCAAGTAATCTAAGAGGGCAGCTGACAGCAAATCTCTCGGTTTCACGTTGTGGTAAATACAAGAATACACCACAATTCAAGCCAAGAATGTACAGTTAAATACTAACATTGATAATATTGATAGCTAATTTCTTGCTTTTATTTTTCTAGAACATTTATGGAGTAAGTTATCATACTGAAAAATATATTAATTAACTTTCTGAGAAGTGCTATTTTGAATGATTGTGTGTAACAATATTTCTTTAATCTAAATACATGTGTCATTTTCACATACAAACCACAAATCACACACTGCAATTTTGCCCATAGACTCTGGAATTCTTGATAACTTGACTGGTTTACTTTTAAATCAGCATTTTGTCTTCAATTGGGCCAGGCTACCAACAGGTAAACTTGCAAGAAATGATTATTGCCATACACCATTGTTCTTTTAAGGATATTCCTTTTCTAGGCAAGCAAGTTTTGTGTGAGGAACTAAAAGCCATAGTTGTGACTTTTTGTAACCCCTCAAGCTGGCGTGTGAACAGCTAAACATGTGGCTCTGATGCAGACTGAGGGTGAGCTACTGGCACTTTTCACTGTTCTCATTTCTTTTAATTGCTAAACAAATAGCAGCAGCTGCAAATATCTGTATGCTGATGGGTGATCTCTTTAAAAAATCAGTTGTATTTAAAACGAGTCATATTAAAATACTCTTAGAGTATTTTAATTAAATAAACGAGTCATATTAAAGTACTCTGAGAGTATCAGCACAAAGAAATTCTGAAGGGACATCTGGATTCCATCCAGTGCAGTGTAGGGCAATACAGCACTGAATATCAGGATAAGACACTCCTGATGCAAAACTCCCCCTGAAATCTTTGGAATCACCCCTAATCCACAAGATCAGGAAGGGTCTGCAGCAGCTGAGTGCTTCCCACACCCTCCCCTTCCTGTCCTTCATGTGACAAAGGTGTGAACATCTGGTTTAAACCTTATCACCACACTCTGTACAAACTAAGGAATTATTGTGCAGCATCTTAGGTGACCCTTCACCAACAAGGATATTGTTGGTGTAGAGGGGTATGACCAGGATGGAAATAAGCACAGCTATGATCTCATTCCATTACACCCACCCAAACTGGCTGAACTTCTCAATTTAGAGCCTGGGTTTGATCTCAATGCAGCATCACAAAAAAGGCTGAACACCAGATTATTTGTAAAGCAGGCTGGTTTTCACTGGACTCTAAGAAGGCATTGCTAATCTTATGGCACACCTTTCCAACACAAGGATGGGCTGCTAAAACCTCTGTGGCACGGTGTGCAAAACTAAATCCATCAGACAGTGGTCTCAGTCTAATCCTGAACTATTTCAGATGTAATCGGGTACTGGACCTGGTTCATTTTGGAACTATGGATTACTCCTTACAGATATGTATGTGTGTATTTTATATATATATATATATATATATATGGTAAGAGTCAGACAAGCTAATTTGGAGACAAATACTGGCTCCTTTGAAACTGCCTGTAAAATTGCCATCAGTTTACTTAATTTACCTTTCACAGGACAGCAATGGCAATGATCCATTTGTTTTGAACAGGAATGCTGGACCTCTTGGTCAATAGCTGACCATAACAACCCCAAAATCTCCACCTACACAGACATACAGACCATGCAGGTACCAAACAGAACCTCCTCCTTCTGCAGACACTCTGAGGAGATCACTGCTCTGCAATCTGAGATTGGGGGAAAAGTGCAAACTATTGATCCTGAGATGCCAATAATACATCAAGTGGGCAATAAAGAGCTTCCTCCCAAGATTTACATCTCAGTGAGAGCGGAGAAAGTTGCCAATTCCATTCTGTTTGTCAGCTCCCCTGGATTATCAATGGGCCACGTGCTGTGAATCACAGCACTCAGCCGGATCTTGGATCTTGCCAGTTGTATCTTGCTTTTACTATTTGTTCTGGGATGTTAAAACCACTATTGTAAGCAGTTCAAAAATACATGCTGGAAAATTGTTAATGCCCTAGTCATACAATGTCATTTTGAAGCTCCCTGGGAATTTAGATTTGCACAGCTTATTAGGATATGACCTTTCCCTTGATTTTTTTATTTTAAGATCAAGTTAAGATGAAATTTCCCCCGTGGGAGTTGCTGTGTTTCCTTCACAGATAAGGAAAAGAGCGATGGCAGCTCTGTATAGAGACAACTTTCATACATTTCTGCAGCACGGACAACTCTGTGGGCTTGACAGACATCCAGTGCATTCCTAGAGCCTGAGAGGGAAGTTAACTAAAAAAACCCCAGCAACATAGCAAAGGTGTTTCCCTGAATCTTTCACCTTTTTTTTTTTTCCCCAGCGTCATCTGAGAGTAAATTGTGAGAAGTTTTAAGGCCTGTGGACTCTTGCATTTGGAGCACCAGGGCAGCACTGGCTGCGAGATAACAACTTATTTCTGGGATGCATTCTTATTCCTCTGTGGAATTACTGCCCCTACAGCACTGCTTTTTCTTCCTCAAATAGAGATTTTGTCTCACAAATTCACACATTTCAGCACTTCCATGCTTGTCATGTTGGTGTAATTTTTCCTGGGATTTCATTAAGCTGATCTAAGAGCAGGAGGTTGAAAAATCGATTCGCAAAAATTAGTGCTATGGCATGATTAACAGCTGCCAATCACAATGGTTAAATACTTATATATATTAACATTTTTAATAGTTTAAGACAAGGATACTCCAACACTTCTCAGTCTTTGTGCCTATATGTCAATGAAACCAACAAAAGAATTGGTTAAATAATTAGAAGCTGAATGATGCTTATATTTCAAAATTTTCAAATGGTCAAGATGGCAAAAATGCATAAGTTTTTATTAATAAGTAATTAGTATTAGTAATAAGTATTAGTATTATTAATAGTAATAAGTAATTAGTATTAGTATTTGTAATAAATTTTTATTTAGGAGAGAATAATTTTCTCACTAAAAGTGAAGTCCATTGGTCAATAAAAGAATTAAAGAATAAAAGAATTAAATATTTTGCTTTTTGGATATTCAGGGTGAAAGTTTTACACGTTAAACCTTTGCTACTCAACCAACATTTTTGCTCAACTACAGGTACCAGAGGAGGAAAAGGAAGTGCTGATGAAATGAAGTGAATGACTTTTTGTGTAACTTTTCCTATAAACTGTCTGACTTAGTAGTTGGGGTGGGCACTGTGCACAGAACATTCCCACAGCAATGCCCCAGTAAAGTGAGAGTGTTTGAAGGTCACGGCAATGACACGGCCAACCAAACCATACAGAGATTCAAAGGACTCTTAACTCAGCGCCGCCGACTTTACGAGTTTCCTTGTCTGCGGCTCTCCAGGAGCAAAGCTCAGCTCAGCTCAGCCTGCTGTAACTCAGCCACGCACTCAGAGCCGGTCCTTGCCATTTCCCTGCCCCAGCTGTTGGCACGGGGATCTCCCCACCAGGGAAATTTGCATTTCCAGCAGCAGCCCTTCCTCTTTCAAAGGCTGACAAGAGATATGGGTTTACTGCTCCAACAGCAGGTAGCAGACAGCCTTGACATGGTGTTAGGCTCTGGGCAGAGTTAATCTGCAATTGATCCCAGCCTAATCTGTGTCTCCTGGGCAAGCATAAAGTCATTATCTGCATCACCAGTCCAAGACCTCTACGACACTTATGTAGCCAACAAGAGAGTAAACAAATCCCCACTGATAGCGTTTAGTGCCTATCGCTGGGGAGCACTCTGATGTCACACAGACTGAACCTTCCTGCCAATAAATCCACCACGACTCTAGAAAATGGGAATAATACAGGAGGGGAAAACGACCAGCTGAACACTCCAAACTTACGGGAGGGAACGGAATGGATAACATCATTTCTAATACAGCTGGGTATCAGCAGTGTTTGAAGAGTGATTCAACAGACATTGAGTATCTGTTTTACTGTGGTGACACACAGCCAGTGCAGATGCATAGTGTAAGCACTAAAAGTTTATTTACGGAGGGCAGGACTGAACATTTCATGCGAACACATTCAGGCCATGATAAAGAGCTTTGTCTCCCATTAGTAATTTAAAGAATTGTGATTTGGTACTCCCAACACACCTATAATTGAATTCCTCAGTCGTAAAATCACTGGTGCCAAACAAGTTCTGATATCTTTTATCAAGCCTCTTTTTTCTTGTCATTTGTTAACATATTTCTTATGGAGCTTTTCTTCTTTTTATAGATACATTTGCTTTAGTTATAAATTAACCCTGGAATTTACTCTCCCAGAGGCCACAAACTGCTTTTTTATTCTCTTGGAAAAGTTTCAGGCTCTATGAATTGATGATTTGAAACAATTTTTGAATAACAGCTGGTGGTTCAAATACAGAGGAAGGAAATTCAATAAATGGACTAAGTAGTTGGGACTAAACTGGAAATGTTTAAATGCCTTGCTGGGCCTTCTGCTCTGAAGCCATGATTAATTTACCAAAAGGGACCCCATTTCCCTGTGGGATTTCTGGTGCTTCCAGTTCCCTGTAGGAACTAAGATACAACCTCATTCTGAAATGAGGAATTTTAAGAAGTTCCATATTTCAGTGCTCCAGAAGTTGGCCAGCACATCCCAAAGGTATGCGGAATACTTCACATTTTGGAACACATTATAAAACATCAATATTTGTTTAACAGATTGATTCATATAATGCTCATTAAAAAATAATTTTTCAGTTGATCATGCAATTGTAAAGAAACAAAGCTTATAATATTCACTGTTTCCTGTCATGTCTTTGTTGGGGACTTTTTCTCCTCATCCCAAGGGCTCTGGAAAGCCTTGGCTTTTTTCAGAGGAGTTTTAACACAAAGGGCTGAAATTGTTCTGAGAATCACCACTGAAAGAGCAACAGGTTGAGCTCAATTTGTTAAAAATACCAGAAAACCCAAACGAATAATTCCAAAAAGACATATCCATAGGAAACTAAGTGAATTGGTTCTACTGTTCAAAGAACTGTTTGTATAAGGACAGAACAATACTTTTTAACAGCCACAATAATTCCCACATTATTTCTTTTATTTGTCTTTCTGTGTTACTCTTAGTCTTATTACAAACCATTTAAGTTTGAAAATCTTGATTTTATATTAACGCACCAGATATCCAGATTAAACCATTTTTATGTTTTAATCCCCATTTTAACTAAAATTTCCCAAGGTGGACACTGCCAGGGATCCAGGGGCAGCCACAGCTTCTCTGGGAGTTCCATCCCAGCCCCTCACCACCCTCACAATTATGAATTTCTCTCTAATATCCAACCTGAATCCACCCTCTTTCAGTTTAGCCAGACTGAGGTGGATTAAAAATGACACTGTTCTGTTTTTAAAAAATTCCTTTAAAAATTACTCTTTAATTAAGAATAACAAAAGGGATTGAGGAGTCCTGGGGTATTTTTCCTATATAAATAAAAACTTTCCCCCATCTCTAGTTTCCCATATTCAAGATAATGTCCTTAAAAAGGTAAACAGAGCTTCCTCCTCTCTATGCTGTTTGAGGTTGCCAGTCAATTATTTGAAGTTAAAATACTAAAATTTTCATCTGAAATTGTGCTTTGGGTCTCTGAATTACCCTACTTTTATTAGGAAGTCAGTGTCTCATTCTTTTGAAATATCTTATTCTATATTTGTTCCTGAATGCCTCACCTGTTTAATTACTTTTAAAAGTTTCTTGATGTTTCTTAAGTCTCAACAAAACATGATAATTTCTGCTCCTTTAATTGAATCAATGATCACGCAGCTGGAAGCATTTAACAGTTAAAACATTTCTCAACTTTTAGAAAAGATATAAGTTTAAAATAGTGGCCACATTGTCAAATATTTTAGCTCTCAGATTTTCAGGTCTTAAAATACACATTCATCTTTTAGATTTTTCACTTCTGTGCTTTCTATTTAATTACAACAAAATTAAAATTCCGCGGTTTGTTTGTTGATACAATTTGGGGCAAACCAGTGGGTGTGATGGTGAGCAGAGACCAGACTGCACTGACCCCTGAAGGATCAGAACCATCAATTAATCCCAGCTCTAACCCCTTCTCTCACACCTTCTGTACACAGTTCAGAACTTTGTTTGCCCTCTGCGCTTTCACTTCAGCCAGGAGGAATTTTCAGAGCAAACAAGTTGTAATGTGTTCTTTACAGGTGAGTTACAATGTTAGATGTCTGTAGGTCTTGGAACAGATAGCAGGATAATAAAAATTTCGAATTATTTTTCAGAGTGTTGACTTTATCATATAGAAGTATTTTATTAACATCTGCTCAGGACAGATGTATAAATAAAGAATTTTGCCATCACACCACAAGCTCCAATAACTTGTGCTTTACCCAGGGGTTATAAAAAAAATTTAGGAGTATTTGTAAAGATTTTGGGCTTTATTTAATGTGTTCTTTTATTGATTTACATGGCAGCCAACTGAACAGACAACACAGACTAAAATGACCTATAGAGATTTTTCTTTACATAATATTCCAACTTTTACTTTACCAAATATACATTGGTAAAGTAAAAAAAGCCACAAGGTTTCTTACAAAGACCTGCACATTATAAATCACTGATCTTTTAGGGCTAAAAATCTACAAGTGGGACATTAGGCACAGATCATCTTGCTCTGTAGGGAGGAAGAAACTTTTAAAGAAATTCTATTTCAGCTGATTGTATTTCAGCTCTCCCAATAAACTGAGGAGCACCAGGACTCTTGCTCTGGCCATGCTTGTCCCACTCCCATGACCAAACTCACTTGTCCACACTGGGTGGCAACTGGGAAATGACCTCTTGCAAATGGTCCATGGCCAATGCTGGCTCCTAAAATATTTCTGGGAAGTGATTGAATGGCTCCTAATTGGCTGAGCTAAAAGTGGAGCAGGACAATTCTAAGAATTTAGCCATTGAACGCTCCACTTCCTGCACCTGTGCCCAAATTACAGCACTCTCATTTACTGGTATGGTTCAAGCCTTTGTGTTCAGTTTGGCTTCTCTGAAGCTGAGGAATATCATTGCTTTGGGGTTTTGTTTTGGTTTTCCTCACTTATTTAACTGTGAATCAGCTTTCCTTCCTAGCTGCGCTCCCAGTTGCTGCCTGCAGTAGGTTCTCACAGCTCTGGAGCTCTTCAGATCAGTGTGAACATGAACAAGACTCACCTAAATCTCACCAAAGATGCTTTTCTCTTGTACTCTGTTTCACTGAGCACCAATAAAGGCATTGAACTCTTTCTCCCAAGTTTGCACTTCATTTCAGTGAAATGTTTGTGCAAAAAACCCTGCAGAGGTGGGCAGCTCTAAGATACAAGTTCCATTCTTGATAATGATCAGATTCCTGTAGTTCCCATCTAACAGAGGCATTTACCCATCGATCTTTGTGCCTCATAAAAACACAGGAAATATTTTGCCCCTTCAAGGCTCCACAATATGAGAATGGCAATACTACAACAAAATGGAAAGCAGTTATAATTATGAATATTTCTATTTATTAATATCTAGAATTAATATTTATCTGATCTCCTGCTCTGAAAATAGCGAAGAATACACTGGCACCTCAAAATCACCCCTAGCTCCTAGGATAATCCACATTCTACATGGATATAAAAGAAAACTCATCAGCTGGGCTGCTCAGCACCAAAGGGCATAAGGGAACCAGTTCTGAATAATGGCTTATGGAAGATGCCGGGAGAAAAATCCTATGGGCTCTGGCAGTAACTCTTCCCACTGCCACACTCCTCTCTGCATAGATTTCCCAATTTTTGTCTCTGATTTGATTTCAAAAATTCTTATTCAGGAGGTGTTTTCTTTGAAGAGCTACACAGCAGTTTAAATGACACGCTGGAATCAGACAACAGTGCTATTTAGTATTTAGCCTACATTGCCTTTATTTCATTTCCATATTCATAGCTAAATGAGCCCTCTATCACCCTGACTGTTTTGAACTCCAGAGAATTCCTTTCTTCCACAGAGTAACTGCCAGGTATAATTACCACATTCATTAGCCTTTCCTGGAGTAATTGTCAGGAAAGTGGCAACCATACCTGCAGCCATTTCTTCTTCCTCCTTGCTTTTTTCTGCTTTCCTTTCAGGACAATTAGAGGTTCTCTCTACTTTCTCTTCCCTTATTCACCTCAACCCTTTTCCTCCCTTTATTCCTTCCTTCAAAATTTTGGGGAGGAAAGGGAGAGATAGTCTCACTGTCCCACTGCTTTCCCATCTAGCAATTTGCTGGGGTTTTTTCGTTTTTTTAATTTCAGTCCATTCCCTGTGCCACTCTGTGGAGATTCCCAGTACAGCTGTTTCACCACTGCCAACAAAAAAGCCTCCCTCGTGTCTAAGGGTCAAACCGGAGGAGAAATTCAAAATTGCCACATGCTTTCTAGCATTGTGCTGTGCCTTCCTGTTCTTGGGGAGGGGAGGAGACAGGAATCTGCTGCCCAGCCTGCGTCAGAGGACGTAGGGCACACTCCAGGGCAGCAAATTCAGTGTATGGATGAGTTATTGTTATTCTAAACTTACCTCGGACTGCAGCAATACTCACTGCCTGTTCTGCTGTCCTCAGTGACAGGAAAGCTGTCACTTGTTGTTAGCGTATCAGACAGTTCCTGTTCTCAGAGGAGCCATAAGTAAGGCTAGATTTGAAAAACAGAGCAAACTTGGGCAGAAAAAGAACAATGAGTAGGGATGCCAAAATACAGTGAAAGACCACGTTATGGCATTGTCAGCATATCTTAAACCAAGAAAAGCTGAAAATCTCATAAGAGACCAGAGAGAAGAATTCAAAATCAAGAAGGTTCCAACAATAAACTTCAAGCTTTGAGAAAGAAATTCAAACATCTGTATTTTTTTAAAGATTTCCCCTGTTTTTACATACTTTCACTGGCAAAAATAAAAAGGGCTAAATAAATAGAGAAAACCAGCAGTCGTAGTTAATCGTCCCACTGCCTTCCTCTGAAATTTCCTTCAATTAATTAATTAATTTCCTTTCCTGATATTCACTGTAGACAGCTTCTTCCCTTTTTCCCAGCTCCCTTCTCTGCTGGGCCTCCAAAGTCCCACAGTGGCCTTAGATCCCTGCCCTAATCCACCACTGCAATTAATCTAATCACTCTGCACACCAGTAGCCTCTATTAAGATTAAAGATAATCTTGCTATTTCACAAGATTAAAAAAACCAGAGCCAGCCTTAACGTTGCACATTACTCCACCTATTCTGCATAAGTTCTGTTTTATGCATATTGTAAAATAGGAGAGCACTGGCAATGTTGTTATCTTTTAAAACCAGAATTGAGAGAATACACAGCAGTTTTCTGGGTTTTCTTCTGATCTCTCACCTACTCGGAATTGGCACTCTGATGACCCAAAAAACGAGTGGAAAGAAGTGCACATGACTTCCACATCCTCAGTGTTACATCACGAAGGATGAAACAGCAGATTATGTACAGCTCACAGTGCTGCTGTGCTGTGTGCAACCCTTTTCTTGCACAAAAAATGCCCTTCTCAACAAAACTGTGACTCATTAAAAAATGGACAGATACCAATGGAAACAGTGAGAGACACAGACTCGTTTCATAATGGCACCTGGGACTGTGGACTCTGACATTGGCCTGCTAAGGGGTTTTTTTCATATAAATTAAGGTATGTTTGTGGGGCAAAATAGGTCTTTAATATTCTATTTTTGGATTATGATTTTCATTGCCAGATTTTTTTCAAGAAGATGTGTACTTCACGAAAATACCTTTGTTGTAGGAAAAATACAAATACCCTTCTTGATGCTGAAGGGTTTCCCAGTACTTCAAGCACTGTCAAGAATTCCTGCCTACGCCAGCTGTGCTGTAATCACTATTTCTTAATAAATCAGTAATCCTGATCTGGGAAAATAATTCCTCAAATGTCATTACCTGTGTCAGAATGCAACTTGCATAACCTGCTGTGTTATCCTATCTGAAAACCTGAAGCAGTGCAATGGTTTTGAGTGTGTATTTTATCCAAGGGCTCAGATGAAAAGTTTTTGTGCACAAAGCACGAAACTGAAGCAGATTTTGTGAACGTAATAAATATTCTGGTGGAGTTGGCCACACGTGGCAGGCCCAGGGAACAAGACTTTGGGCAGTGCCCAAAGGAAGCTGTGCAAGGAACCCTCTTGGGTCTCCTATTCATCATGGCCTGATGTTGTTCCTCACATCACAAAACCAATTCTCCAGTTGGAGACAACTGGCGAGCTCACATCGCAAATAATGCTCCAAGAAGCTGACAAAGCAGAGGTGCAATTTGCTTCCAAAGGCTTTTCTTAAATGTAAACAGCCAGATAATAACAATAAAAAACCCCAAACAAGTAAGCTAGGAACTACTAATTAAGCTCCCATTGGATTTTTTGGAATTATTTTGCATTGCCTTAAAAATGAAAAATACATTGAAGCCATTGGTAAAAACCTGAGCCTTTCAATAGAATTCTTGAAGATTTGCTTTTTTCCTATTTTAAATTCAAGGTCTGCCATAATAAACTTTTGTAACACCAATTTGGAAACTGTTCTGTAGTCAATTGTAACAATTCATATTCAGATGAGTTCTTTACTAAATAATCCACTTCAGGCCAAGTCAGCAATTCTGGCAATAGTCGTAGTAAAAATGTAAAAAAACCCCAAAAACCACCCAAATCCAGGAAAATAAACCTTTTAAATGGTGCTTATTTCATTCAGAGAACTGATTTAAAGTGAAACCCGTTTGTTCTAAATATGGCTTTAAGTTTCGTCTTGTTTATCGTCTCAAACCATCTTCAGCAACAGCTGGAAATTCTGAAAGTGAAAGCACATTTGCAGAACTTTTGTTTCCACATTCTGTAAGCATGTTCTAGGCAAAACTCAAAAAGTCTGCACCCCTATATGAGTGCCTTCAGAGATGCACCCATTTGTTAAACTATTTATGTTGCCAAATACCATGGGATATTTAGAAGAAATAAAACTCTACCCTGTTTTTCTTAGTATTTCTAATAATTTCAAACCTCAAATACGCTATCATGCCTTGATGGACAAACAAGGCATCTCAGATATGTAGTTTAAGGGCAAAAGTTGGCATCTGGGAATGATGACAGGGAAGAAATACAGTGAAACTCTTGCAGAACTTTAGTGACTTCCTGAAATAAATCCATCCTCTCTCAGTGGTTAACTTGAGGGGGATTGGAGGAGTAGCTGCATCGCTTGGTCAGTGTGAGAACTTTGTTTTAGACACACTACACGCTAGAAAGCAAATAAATATGATATTTTTTCCTCATCCTGAAGGGAATGAGACTCTCAGCTGTGGCCTCTTCAAAATTTCTCCCAATTTCATTACATGTGGTCCTGAATAAGTTTAGAGAATAGAGGATAAAGATAAACTCGGAGTAAATAAAGCAACCTTTTGCCCTCATGTACTTCTGTACTTGCTTATCGGTAGATTTCTCTGGGTGTAACTGAAAATAAAATTTGGGTTTCTTTTTTTTTATTTTTAACATTCATAGGTAGGATTAAAAATCAATTTAGCAATACACCACATAATAACATGCTTCTATGAAGCTTAAAAACTGAGATTCAGCATAAAATCTTGTAGTTGAAATACCACTGTAGGGAACAGCAACTCCAAGGAAAACACATTCAAGATGAAAGGATAAACTCTCAGTTTTATTTACTGTAGACATAAAAAGTCAGTACCTAAACCTATCATGAGGAAATATGTACATTATGAAAGGCAGTAAATAGAAGTGGCTGCATTTTTCCACAAGCCCCCATATTAGATAGCACCACAAAGCACCAGGTCCAGGTAGTAAAACCTGTTTTTCTGACCACCCCTACTAGAAGATCTTGGTGTGAGTGTTAAAGCCTGTAATTAACATTTTTCTTTTCATAGTTCCTTTTTTTGGTGGAACAATGTGAGTCTTTTGGTAGCTTGACATCTCTTTCAAAGCACCATGGCTGAGCACGCAGTTCACAGCAATATTAAAACATTTCCCTAGCACAGCCAGTGAAAATGGACATCAGACTATTTGTATACAGGTGGCAACCTAAGTTCAAAGCCTCTCAAACTTCAGAATTGCTGCTACACAGCCACAAATAGTAACAGCAGTTGCACAACCGCTCTGTTCAATAAATCTAAACAAACACACAAGTACTATGGACTTCTCATGCAATATCATAACATAAAATCCCACTTTATGCAATGCGCTGTAATAACATATTGTGTAAAAAGTTTAAGACAAGATCATAATTCTGGGCAGGACTGCTTTGTGCAAATATGAAACTCTCTGCGAAGTAAATGCTTAGACTTGGTGGAAAAACACAAGATGCAGTAAGAAAACTTCCACTGCTCTGCCTTATCCTATATCAATATTCCATATAGCTGAAAGTGTTTGGATGAAAATCACGTATTTAGAATTTTATACATCCAGGTAAACTAGAGGGATTGAAGCTGGAGGTCTATAAAAAAGTATAGCATTCTGGCAAAAGGGAATCTAAAATATGTCACAATCCCATCTGTGATAAAGAGGAAAGACATCAATCCCCATGGAGCTCATGAAATTCCAACAACCCGTAAAAGCGGCACGAAGTAGACTATTTTATAATAGTATAATAATAGCTGTTAGAAGACCAAAAGTAGAGCTCATGCCTAATTTGAAGCCTAGAATAAACTAATCCCAACTGCAATGTCTGCACCAAAATGTTGGTGTTTCGTTTGGAGTTGAAATATGTTAAGAAATCGATCACATAAATTCCAGTAAAAGAGGCAGATAAATACACTCCTCCTGTTACACTGGCATTTCTTACAAGTTTTAAAGAAAAATATGCAGGACTTTAGCTATAATATATATTCATGGTTATTTAATTTCAGGCATTTAGTCTCACTGAGCAAATAGCAATTCCTTTCGAGCCGGACCCTCAATTTGGAGCCTCCTAAACCCACAGACACACAGTAATTCAGTAGTAATTGCATGGAAGCAAACTGGAGAGAGGACTAAATTTTTATCACTGCAAACCTGATCCTACTGAAACAGCAGATCCACCACTGACCTCAAGGAAGCTGGGATTTTTTAGCTGGGAATTTTTTTTTCTAGACTCTGCGTCTTCCAACAAACCAACAAGTTTCTTTGCTACCGTGGAGTGCTCTCTATATTTTCTATTGGGATATTACCCAATATTTATTATCCTGTGTTATCAGAAATTACATGGAGCCTTTCAGCACTGCTGAGATAAGCAGGAAGCCGTTCCTAACTCAGGGTTAATCCCTTCCCTCCACACACACATCCCCTACAAGCATGTCCTACCCACACACATATGTTCACCCCAGCAGCCATGCAGTGTGCTCTGCCTGCACATACATCCCCAGAGCTCCGTCAGCTTCGTGTTTTTTAAATTGCTAATTATCAACCAGCCCAGTAGACTTTGGGATTCGGAGACTTGAATCCATAGACTTTGTCCTGAATGTGCAGACGGCATGGCATGGAGGAGATCTGCTTAGTCATGAGCAAAGGGGGTGGCTTATGCAAGTCCACAGAGCATCTCCTGCTATTCAAGTCCATTCCAGAAATTCCCAACCCAGCTTTGGAGATGGTTCTTTATCCTCCCCTTTCCAAGGGACACAGTTTTCCTATTTCCAGGGAACTGCCAAGTAAAGAGAATAGGATACTGCATAGAAGTTGAGGAGGTTTTTTCTGCAAATTTGGGGACTTGTTACACATATCCCTAACTTTTTGGTCATAATGCTGATTAGAATCTATTACCCCTGTAAGCATCATTTACTATTGTAAATGTAAATGGAAGCACTGCAATTTTAAATTTAATTTTTTGGCACAATCTACCTCCTATGTGTGTCTCCCTTGCAAATGTGGAACTCTTTGCATTCTCATGTCATAGATCATACAGTATTGAGGACAGGGGCAATTATTTCATTTGAGTAGGAAGATGGCCCCAATCTTGACTAGGCTGCTAGGTACTACTGCAACACAGGTAATTAAAAATATCTATATAGTTCATGTATCATGAATTTTAATTGGAGAATGATGTCATTGTTTAGTTCAATTCTATAGAGTGGTTTATGAGAGGGCAAACAGGCCAAATAATATAATGGAAGGTGTGGGTGGAGTGGGAGAAAAATGTGAACATCATCAAATTGACTTCAGTTCTGCGAAAGTTTCCAGATAGGAAGACTGCAGAATAGGCCTTTTTTTTTGCTCCCCTCTAAATTTCAAGAGCAAAAACCTGAAACAGATGTTGTAGTTGTAATTTGCCCTGCAGTGTGAGAAGAGCTGAGAACTTTGTGGTGGGAGGAAGAGGAAAGCCCAGGGTGCAGCAGAAGAGCTGATGCTGAAGTAGCAACTCAGTTCTTCCTATGGTTGCCACATGTATTTTCTCCTTCCTATTTCCTTCTACCTGCAGGATCTGGGAGTATCCCAAGCCCCACTGACCGCAGGGTGAGTACCAGGGTGATGATTTGCTATTTTCTATATTGTCCCTGGAACCTGAAAACAGTGCAACTGACAAAAGAAGGACTACCCTACATGCAAAAAAAAAAGCACAACTTAAAAAACCTCCCTGGTCTCTTTCCTTTGTATAAAATAAAAAGTGGGGAGGGGAACAGACAAAAGGGAATAGAAGAGGTTTATCATTTAATGTAGGAATCAATTTATGTTTCATATTCTTGAGAATTTGAAGACAAATCTTACAGCTCTTTCATTTTTCATTCTGCCTTGGAAAAGCCTCCACAGGGCAAAAGACGGGGACAAGGAGGAGATTTTTTCCCCAAGCACTCTGTAAATGAAGTTCTTAAGAACTGACCTGTTCATAGGAACCCCCAAGTTCTATTTGTGGCACGAGTAGGTAGGACTTGAGTACAACAATGTTCTCTTGCTTTGGATTATTTCTAGCTCTTTCTTTTGATAGTTCACAAAAAGTTAACTGACACACAAAGAGCATTTGGCATAAAGTACCTCAAAAACAGATCCCTGCTGTTAAAAAACTACACATTGTTATGGCAATACAGTGTGAAATAATTAGCACTTATCATCTAGTATCATGCTGGATTTAATAAACCTATTAGTGCTTCAAAAATGAAACTAGTAGCAATAACTAATGGAAAGTATTGTATCCATGACTTCAAAAGAACCTAGCATGGAGTATTTACAATTGTAGGATGATTCCTCTTGAGTAACTGCACTGGAAAGTTTTACTGCATGACAGAGGAGGACATGGGAACAATCCTTGTGAAAAAGCTTGTAAAACTTTTTTAACTCAGATTCTGAATATCAAACACGCACAATTAGTGATTCACAATTAGGCTAGTAACGATATTCAACTCCACTCTGAGCAGATTACATGTGAAAAAAAACCTGAAGAAGGCCTCATCAGTCAAGGTGGAAAAAAGTATTAAGTTTACTTTTCATTATTTAGTCCACCTTTGTACAAGACAAAGTTTTTGTTCTACGTTTAAACTTTCTCTTGTTTTTACAAGAAAACTTTTTCAAAATTAATTTTATTAGTCATTAGTGTAAGTAGAAAATTATACTGACAGTAATATAAACTGTGCCTGAATTTATTTTATTGACTTAGAAATAGACTTATGGTTATTTAAAAAAAGTCCACAGAAGAGTCAGGTTTAGAAGCACTGTTGATAATGGGTATTTTTATCAGTTCCATAATGAAGGTTAAAAGGCATAGCTTCAACATTCTTTGATTTAATTCTAATATTTCACTTCCTTCAATTGAGAATTCATTATATGAAATACACATTTATAACAGGAAAAAAATTATTTGTATATTCCATATTATAATGGAAGTTTAATTGACTGCTAATGTTTAATATATTGTATTATCTCGGAATTTGGCATTGAAGCATTTCTAAGAAACACAGACCATCTTAATTCTATACTTTAGAAGTATAGAATCTCGGAACCACTACCAGTTAGTGAGGTATTTTACTGAAACTGATGCCTAAAAACATTCAAATTCAGAAGTTGTCTGCCTAAAAATACCTTTATATTATATTTCTGATTGGTTATCATTCAAAGTCAGTGCCAACTATTTTTTTCAGCTCCCTCTCCCCTTGACAAGCCCATGCTCATATTGTGCCACATGCCTTAACACACTGCTAGGAGTGATTTCTTGTAATCTCATAATTAAATCTCTAAGCAATTTTTGCAGCAATTTTTTTTTTTTTTTTGTGACAGCCAAAGAGAATAATGATGTCAAACACATCATTTTATGCACCAAATTCTGATATTAATGAGAGAACACCATATAAAACTTCTTTTCAAAGGAGAGCGCTGAGTATCATATGTCACAGTCGCTTGGTGTACGCTGGGAAATTTTAGTTAACTAGTAACAAATCATAGTAACCTTTTAAAAGGTAAATTACTTATTAAATTATGGACTAATTGCTACCAGAAAGTAGATATTTTAAAATGGAACCTTATAATCACGTTCTACAGCAAAAGCTTGTTCAGAGGTGGGGCAGCAAGTCACAAATCCAAGGCTAACCCAAACCCCTGGTTATTTCAAGGAGAATTATAATTGATCCATCAGATTTAAAGGAACCTAGACTCCACAGTGCATCCAGAAATTGATCATCCCCTGAGCTTTTAATCGCGATAAATACCAGCCTTACATCACTGATATTAATGAACGCATCCCTGTTAAGTCAGCATACTATTGTCGTGTGTACACAGTGCCACAAAGTTACAACACCACAGGAACTTGCACTCTCTAGCTGCAGAATACCCTGGGGAGAAATGACACCAGGAAGATTACAAAACGCTCCTGCGAACCTGAGGCATGCCATCAAGACACAATATATTTCAACATAGCATCTTAGTTGCAGGCTCTGAAAGGCTCCCCGACTTTCTGCGATTGGGAAATTGAAAACAACAAAAAGAGGCTGTTCATTCATTACGAGAGGAGCCAGGTGAGCCCAGCGCTGCCCTGGCGGTGCTTTCCCCTGGTGCGGCAGGAAGGGACGCCCCGCGGTGTGCCGTGCAGCGGATCCATCCATCCATCCATCTATCCAGCTATCCATCCACGCACCGTGCCCATCACCGCCCCGCCCGGGCGGCACATCGCCCCTCCAGCCCCGAGCATCCTCCTGCGGCAGGACCCGCGGGCGGCTCCGCGCCCGGCCCGCTGCAGCACCATGGACACAGCGCCGGGCTGCCCCGCCGGCAGCTGCGGACGGACCGGAGCGCGGGCGGGCTGCCCCGGGCTCCTCATCCCGCCTGCACCGCCCGCGCCTCCGCGGCCGCCCCGCCGCCGCCGGGGCCGCGCCGAGCGCTCCGCTGTGCCCCGCTCCGGGACGGCCTCGGACCCCGGCCCGCTCCGCCGAGCCGCCGTCCCGCCCGGCACCCCGAGCATCCCGGCGGAGCGGGCCGGAGCTCCGCGCCCTGCCCGCCCCGAGCCCGGCAGCCCCCGGCCCCGAGCCCCTGTCCGCCGCGCTGCCCTCACAGCCCGCGCCCCGCGGCTCCCCGCGCGCCGCTCGCCCGCGCCCCGCCGGCCTCACCTCGGGGGCCGCTGCCCCGCAGCCCGCACTGACCTGGCGCTGTCAACTCTCAGCGGGAGAAACTGTTCCCTTCTAAGTGGGATAAACTCCCCCGCTCGGCCCGTCCTCCCGGGCAGGGCCCGCCTCCCCTCGGGCACCGCCTCCGCCGGCCCACGGCGGGCGCTGCGAGCGGAGCGGAGCGGGCTGAGGGCTGAGGGCTGAGGGCTGAGGGGGGGCCGGGCCGGGCCGGGCCGGGCACGGGCGGTGCGGTGCGGTGCGGTGCGGATGGGCATGGGCATGGGCATGGGCATGGGGCGGCCGCGGGGCGCCACAGCCTCAGGGACGGGGGAGAAGAGCGGGACGGAGAGGCAGTGAGGAGGAGGAGGAGTAGGCGGCGCGGCTCCTTCCTCCCTGTCCCCTCGGGCCGTCCCTGCAGCCCGGCCGGTTCCCTCAGGCCCGCCGAGCGGAATCGCCGCCTGTACCTGAGGGCAGAGCGCGGAGCCCGCAGTGCGGCTGGAATTTGATCTCTGCTCCCTGTAATCTCCCGTAACTGAAAATTCACTTTTTCCGGCTGCTGACTGCTTTCTCTTTTGCCTTGCCATTCTCCAGCCAGCTGCGCTCCGCGCTGGGTACTTTGGCTGTGTCCTGCTGTGACAGGAGTGCAGGCTGTTCTGAAAAGGTTCTTAGCACTAACAGAGGTAAATCAAATTCTTTTTCACCTTTTCTTATTTCTTTTCGCTGGAGATGATCTGCGGGCTCTCCCCCCCGCCAGGAATGCAGAGCCGAGCGGTATAGGCTGCGCTCGGTACCTCTCCAGAGGCAGCAAGCCCCAACAAGCCTGTCACCTCCTCTATCTCAGCCTCCCAGGCTTTGAAAAAGAAGTTAGACGTGGAAAAAAAAGGCATAAGATCAACAGGCTTTAGAGAGTCGTCTTGGAACTCGAGGTGCCCCAGGATAAAAGAGTTTATCTTGAAAAATTCCTGATCCCTTGGACATCACTGGAAGGTTGAGAGGATCCCAAATTTGCCTCATTATGGTTCTTAGTCATCAAGCATTTTGAAAGAGAGCCCACATTTGCTTTATTATTTGTATACTGAAGGCAATTTATAGATTAGGGTTGAACACGTCAAAATACCTGGACTGCCTACAGATACTAACTTTGCCTGCAGCCTTTTGTTTATGAGAACAATCTCTCTGTCTGTAGAGGCTTGAAGCCTTGTGTTAATTTTTATGAGAATTATCTGTCTATTTGTATAGGCTTGAGGTGTTACCTCTGCCTTGACAGATCAAGGAATCTTTTTCAATTCCTGCTTTTTCCCTTTCATCTGAATTTTTTAGCCCTGGAAATGTGGATTTTTTTTTTTTAAGTGGTTATTTTTTTATTGTTTGGGTTGGGTATTAAAAAAAAATTTTGACATACTGCAGTAATAGTTATTCCAGTAATTCCCTGGCTCAGAATTAGAAGCCAGGTCCTGAAAACAAGTAAAACAAACCCTCAGAATTACCATGCATGAACAAAGAGGCAAATGTGGGTAAAACAATCTTAACAATAAGAGGTTTTTAATACCACTTTATAGCAGTAGCTGAGGTAGAGTTTCAACAGAAAGTTAAAAGGAGAAGGATTTGAGCTGCGCACTCCACAGAGTTCTGATTTAACTCTAGTGAGAACAGAACTGCTGTTGTCTGTGTGAACTGCTGGAGATTTATCCCTTTATTTCAAATGTCTGAATAATAGAAGATCCCTCCCAAAAACCAAGGTTTTAACATGCAAATTTTTTCAAACTCCATGCAACTGGAAGCATTCCAGAAATTGGTGGATATTGATAACAACCAATTGTGACTATGCAGTCATGCTTTGAGCCTAAACTTTTAATAAGTTCAGAAGTGAGGCAGAAATACAAAGCCCAGTTTGGATTTTAATTAAATTGCACGGATGAGACAAGCATCTCTGACTCCATCCAGAGAAATCAGCCTAACACAGCTTTCACAGAGGTATTACAAATACACTGTCAGTCTGTTTCTGTTCTGAGCATTCTTTAGCAAGTTCATCTTTTGAACAGAACTCATAAAATAGAAAGCAAACCCAGTAATTAAAGCTTATGTACAAATTACTCAGGTTTTGTAAATACGCATTTTAGCAGATTGAAACAGGAAAGGAAAAAAATTACTTAGTCTGATATCTTGCCTAACATAGATTTTTAGGTAGGATTTGGTAACTCATTAAATGTTTTTTTTTAGACAGACAGCTAATCTTAATTTGAAGAATCAAAAGATGAAGGACCCATAGATTTTCTTTGGTGATTAAAAGTATACCTTATTTATAATTTGAATTTGTTTTGCCTTAACAAAGATGTTTTATTTTTTTTCCTCAGAAGGACAATAATTTCTGTATTGGTAAAGAAATAAACTAGGCTACAAATATGTTATCTATTCCATAATCGAGTTGCTTTACACAGTAATGAAATGGTCATAATAAAGAAATTATCAGCTTCTCGTAAGCTTTTGTTTGCATTGTTTGACTGTGCAGTTTTTGATGATCCAGACTTTCTCCCCTGCTTATCTGAGAGAATTCCTAAGTTTGGCTGGGACCTCTGAGAGTTATGAAACAAGAATGAAATGTCAGGCTCAGGCCTTCCTGAACCATGGGCAATTCTGCCCTAAGTTCAAAGAGAAGCAGAAAAGAGTTTTTCAGCATCAGTTCTAGTTTTAAAATTGGAAGATAATTTGCCTTCAGAGAAGATCAATTGTGCTTTGTTTTTCCTATTGAGTATAAAAGCATTAGTTAATTCTTTTCATGTGAAAGAATTGCATTTTATATTAATTTTAATCGTTCAGCTTTTTGTAGCAAGTCTTTTTGAAGCATTTATTGCATCTGAAAAAAAGTATTATTTCTGCTTGCACTTATTACTGACTGACTGTACGTTATTAGTTTCAATTGTTCAGAAAATATGAGGCAGATTAAATTGAATCATATGGCAAAAATAGTCCCACTGAGATGAGAAACTGAAATGAGTACTTTGTGGAATCTTGAGATGGATAAGGGTGTTGGTAAAGACAAAATAACCTCCCTTGAACAGTTTCATTTCTCTTTTCCATCTTAGTGAACAAATTCCTGGGCAGCAATTCCTATGGAATTCCAGGTAGGTGTTTATGGTTAGAAAAATGAATATATTGGAGACTCTCTGTGATGCTGAGATTTTTATGGTTTGCTTGAAAGGGGCAGCAACATTACAAGGATATAGAGGTGACAGACTGATACCTCTTCCCATCTATAAAAATACCCAAATTCCACCTTTTACTTACTTTTCATGTTCCCCCTGCGTTTGTGCTCTCAGTCTCTGACAAGTTTAAAATCCCCAGTCACGCAGTGCATCCCATCCTGTTGTTCTGGGATGGAATGAAAAAGTAACCAAACTTTTAACATCTAGAGGGCAATCTCCTACTCTGACAGTGCAGCCATAAATCTGACAGCCTGAGCAACGAGTCCTGATTGTGCAAATTGCCTTGATTTAAAGGAATGGAGTTTAAATAAGCTAAAAATGTATGGTATTGCTGCCTTTTTTAAAGTTACCCTGTGTTCTTTCTCTTGGGTAATGTAATATTTTAATTCATATCTCTGGTGTCCTTTTACTGATAAAAAGCATATCTTATTTGCCTTAGCGTATCTTATTCTGTCTTTATTGGCACTTTTTGGTCTGGGAAGGCATGTTGTTGAAAAGTAAGTCATAATATCCCACCGCACTCCTATCTTCAGCTTGCACATTCTGTATGTACACACTTTTTAGCTGAAGGGAATTCCAAGTTTCAGCTGCTATCAGTAGCTTTTTACACAGATATATGGCAAAATATAGGGTATAAACTGCATTTCTTCAAGTGGTGGTAGAGGACTGGGTGAATTTCTCCTGGGATCCAGCAGGAGGGATAGAAGCAGGCATGGTGCAGATTTTCCACAGATAACTGCAGAGCGGGTCAAAACAAGAAGCCCTTAAAAATGAGACTCCTTTGCCTGAACTTCGAGGCTGGGATAAAAAGGGAGCAAGCTCCAAATCATGCCTGCTTTGAATTCACTAAAGCCAAAATCACACCAGCCTGCCTACCTCTAATTATAATGGCTTTTTCCTGATTTTAGTCTCTTCCCAGCTCTTGATTTCTCTGATTTCATCTTGAAGGGAATAACTTCCTGTCTAGGACTGTCTGGTTCTTCTGTAATTGGATATGATGCTTGTGTTCCAGTCCCATTCTGATCAAATGGGCCCAAATTGCACATCACACACACTTAGCAGGCAAAAAAAAATATAGGAATAAAGAGCTCAAGCATGTACTGCTATCTATCAGATGTGTTAGTCCTTCAGAAATTTATTTCTGAAGAAATCCTTTTAAAGCAACCAAAAGGTCGTTTTGAGCCTCATTTAAAACCAGTTTATCCAAATTTCTTGTGTGATTGAACTAAGACAGATTTATGAACATAACTTACTCAACTTCAGAAATCCAGATTTCCACAATTATACATGCTTAGACATCTGAAATTAGGAGCTGATGCAACCAAGGCTGAGAGTTGTGCTAATCTGAGATGGGAAGGAGGTGGCAGGGCTTGTGGTTAAAGCATGGGACTGAGCTGCTGAGAGGTCTCTGCTTCTATTCCTGGTTGTGTCACTGACTTCCTGTGGGTCACTAAAGTCACTGAGCTCTGACTCCTTTACTTGTATATAAAATAGAAATAATATTGCATTGCTAAAGCACTGTGAGACAAGCCATTACTTTCTGTACAATTATTTCGTGCTCACAAAAGGACTTTGTGTATAATTGTATCAGCAGATCACAACCTATATTCCTAAAGTAATTCCTTTTGGATAATTTGCTCTCTTATACAGCAATTCCTTGATTCCAGTAAAGACTAAAAACTCAAAAGTGCAAATTTTACCTTCAAATATCTAGAGAACTTCACCTCCAGATTCCAATTAAATGTTTGTTCAGGAAGAGAATTGTGTTTTCCTCGTAAGAGTATGAGAAAGGTATTTACTCCCTCATAATTGTGAAAAAATAATTAATCCCCCCCATTGTTTCTTTTGGAGGACTGTTTGAAGATCTCTTGGTACTTCCATTTCCTATAACCTTTGTCCTGCTTTATAGTTTTTATACATTGTTGTGATGGAGTTAATTTGAAACACTATTTTTAAAATCCCTGCTTTTTACATATTTTCCCTAAATCTCCAGGGTGCTCAGAGCGACATAGGAAATGCTGCCGGTCAATTAAATGATGATGCTGTAGAAAAACAGTTCACAGTGCTGCTCCTAAATCCCAGGGAAAGCCATGGAATGGAGAGCATCTCCTTGGCTGTAGGATTAGTTCTCAGCATTCCTGTCAGGAGTTTCACATTCACATCACCACAACTTTCGTTTCTGTTGCAAAGAGGTTTGAAATTGAGGAGATCAGTGTGCCTTTCAAATGTCTGGTAAATCCGGTTTATTTCCTTTAGTACTGAAACACATTTTAAACATTTTGGAATTATTTAGGACAGATAGAGGTAGTAAAGACTGAAAGAGAATTAGATGACATTCAGACTGTCCTGTAGATTTAACTGTGTTTGCTGAAATACCTTCATTAGTCTTTACAGTGAATGGGTTGCATGGTTTTGATAACAAGACCAAAGACTGAATAAAGCACTTTCTTGATTATCTTTGTAATTAATATGTATTTTTATAACACTAAACATCTTAAAATCATGTCATTTAGTTGTTTTAATTCTGAAAGAATCACCAGTAGTGGCAAAACATTAAAATGGGAACATCCTTTTGTTGCATCTCACAAATTGTGCTGCAGAGGCTTCTTTTTCCATGGATGTTGTGACCACTGAGATATGATCCAACAAAATACACACCAAAAATACTCAACAAAAATACACAACAAAATACACACCAACCTACTCTGCCTTCTGACTTTTACACAGGCAGGGCTGTGAGACTCCAGACAGAACACAGTGGAAAATTACACCAATATTTGTGTTATTAGGACATCACATTTTCCAGTGTTTGTGTAAATGTACACAGATGCTAAACCCAAAGGCCTCAGGTGAGACTTTGTGAGTGTAATAAATATCTCCTTGCTTTATCATTAAATCTTCACGATCAAAATGTGCTGCCAACGTGCAGGGAATTCTGCTGGGCAGAGAAACAGTAACTTCAAGACTTGCTTGAATGATGTTTTGCAGAAGTACAAGAAAATAAAATGTGGCCAGGCAAAGCAGCTTGAAATAGCTGTTACATTGAAGTCATCACGTTTCAGTCATGCAAATTGTTCACTTGGTTTGTCTGCTCCTCTTCTGAACTGACTCTTGTAAGTCTTTCAAATAAGTCATTATTTTCATTTAAGATCTGAAGACTCCTAAAAAATAAAGTTAATAACTGGTTGTTAGCCTGTGCTAAGCATTAGAGGATGCCAGGTAAGTTTAGCGGTGAATCAGGGGCTATTTTGGGAGAAAAATATTACAATAATTTTCAGGAAATAACCTTTTTGTTCCAAAACAGCTGTCATTGAACACTATTATATCTACAACAATTAAAATTATCTTTGGTAACTTTTAGTATTTGGCACGGCTCCATTATTGTTCAGTTAAATATTTTTCGAGTGTGTTAGGACTTCTGCCCACTGTGTGCTCGAAACCCTTCATCATCACTGGAGGAGTGCTGGCTTTGTCATGTTGTGACCTCTCAGGACATGTGACACCTTCTGGGGAGGATTTTGATATTCCATAGCATGGCAATAGCCCTTCTGCTGACTCAACGTGGGCTCTATAGAATTGGCCTGTTCACGTCGAGCGGTGAATGCCAAAAAAAAAAAAAAAATTCAAAAAAAGTAGTGCCAGCTAACATATAAAGTGAATTAGGAAACATGTGCAAACATCCTGGTGTATTTAAATAGCTGGTTGGATCTGAAATGGAGGAAAAATAACACTGGGTCAGGAACAACACACAAAGCAGCCAGAAACCTTGTATTTCTAATTTAGGGTATAAATAGTCCCTGCTGAAAAATTCTTTATTACAAAATGGAATTGATTAAAAAAAGGCAGGTTTAGAGTAGGGGGTAGTGTTGGTTGATGGCTTTAATATGTTTCAAATCCTAATTAAACATATTTCCACACCGCTGGGATTTTTTATTCCCTCAGATTGTAACTAGCTGATAATGCAACTGACATTTTTTCTGGTTTTCAGAAGGAAATTTGGATTATTTGGATTGCAATAGCACTTGTGATTGCTATCTGTGGCTCTGAGTCCTCAGTATTAGGAGAGCAGAGCTGAGAGAGCTCTTCTAAGAGTTTGTAATACATGTAAGGTATGGTAATGATTTATTAATAGCTCGTTTGCATACTGTGGAATGTTTACTGGTATTTGCATAAGTTCATATAGAAGCATCTCTTCAATGGGACAGGCAGCAGATGTCATCAAACTCATTTTTTCCGCAGAGCATTTTACTCTGTGAACCTCATTAATAGTATTTTCTTACCCTATAGTTGTGTGAATAAAAATGATGCAATTTTGGGAACATACAGAGGCCATTGTGCTGATTTCTGGTGTTTGAGTTTTACATAAAGCAATAAATAATAAAATGTAGCAGTTCATTACACTGTGGAGTCGAACCTGGCAGCCCACTGTTGTTTCAGTGAGCTAAAGTAAATCTCATATAAACTCTCCTACTTTTATTTGAAAACTTCTGAGATATGGGCCTGATCAGCCCTTGGTGTGTTTGTCAGTCTCAGCTGCCCTTCCATTGTTCTGTTTCATTGTTCAGCAGCTGAACCTGGAGCCAAACCTGTTCAACCAAAGTGCATAAAGTCAGGGTTGAATGACAGGACAGAAAATCCGATTCAATTGGGAAATTATAATTGCATATTGTAATTTATTTTGCCTTTTATTTATTCCTGCTCAAATACACTTAGTAGCAAACTCTCCACATGTAAAACCCCATTTGTGTTGTGTGGAGTTTGACCCTTGGCTATTTTTTTTTCTCTAAACAGACTTTATAGGTAATATTAACCTTATATTCTAAATCACTGAAAAGCTAAATTTTTAAAGGCTAAAATACAGATAATAAAGATAAAATACAGATAAAATGCAAATAATAAAGAAATCAGGATTCTCTTATCATAACCCCTCTCCTTGGAGTGCAACATTCAAATTAGGTCACAATTGAAGTCACATTTTTGGTAACAGCTGATTTTCCACGATTTGTTTTTTTCCATAATAATTTACACCTGCTTCAAATGAGCACAGAGTGAACAAAACACCCTTTTAAATATGAGTGAAAAAAATTCACAGCTATTTCTTCCAGACAGACCACAAAAGTTTCAACTCACTGGGGGTTAGTTCTTACTTTCACTCCTAGAAATAGAAGGATTACTACTGAGAGGAGAGGGAACTTGCAACACAAAAGATTTTGGGGGAAAATGGCATTTTGTAGGGTGGGACTTGGGAGCTTTGCTCTTCAAGGACATTTTTGCAGGCAGGATAAAAAACCAAGAAGTCACAGAGGTTTATAATGGAGTGAAAGCATAACAACAAATGCCCAAGGTATGAAAAGCAGAAATTCAGATTTAATATTTCACACAGCAATGCAGAGGAGGAGTATTGCAGGATTGTAACTTCCATTGTGATTGGGAAAAAAAAAACCATAGCAAAGATGTATATCTTTGTAGATAAAAATCCACAAGATTATTAGACACTGGAAAAAAGTTCCTGGTTTTAAGAATTCAGCCTATTGCTTGAAACTGAGTTATTAAACCTGCTCATCTTAGCTCAGAAGAAAGAAAAAACTTAACTGCTCTCACACATGGCAGCAGACTCCTTCCATTCTATATTTTCTGGTTCCAGTTTCCTGTTTACTCATCACACAGCTCCAGGCTCATTTTGTCTGGAGTTTTATTCATGAATGTACCTTTTTTAATTTATTTGATTTTTTTTTGTTGTTGTTGGAAGCCTCAGCTCCCTTGATACAGATTTTTACCTCAGCTCTTTTATTTTATAATATTCCCGTTTTTTAACTCCTATGATATGATCTCTTATGGTCTGATCCATTGACCAGCTTAGATTTTTAAATGCTCTCAAACTTTCCTTCAAATTAATGTTTGTATTTTTCAGAAACAAGTCTTATAAAAACATCTGCTTTTTTATGTCAAACAGACAACAGTATATCTTATTTCCCAGTGACATTAATTTGGTTCTTTAATACTCTGAAACCACTGAAATTGAGAAACCAAATAATGATTTCTAGTAGCCAGGTGAGACTAGGAATGTGCACAACCTGCTCTGAGATCTGTGGGTATGGCAGCAAATCCACTTGTTAGATTCACCTCTTTCTGATTGCATTATCTTTCCATCTTTTAAGAATGATTACCCAAATATTTTATAATTGTGTTTCTGGAAGATCTGTTCAAGTTATTTATAAGCCCATATTTGAGAATTCCCTCAGATGTCTAAAGCCCATTTTATAGATATTTCTTCTCCTTGAGTATCATTGGCTTCCAGCTACACTTTTCCTTCCCACTTTCACTGCTCTGCTTTTCCATGAGCCAATTATCTGTTACACTTAAGCTTAAATAACAACCACTGAGCTGGTGCTGAAACTCTTCTGAATGACCATTTAAATAAATTATAAAACTTCCCCAGCACTCATTTCAAACTCAAATATCTGACTCAACACATATTAAAGGTAGAGAGTTACCCTGGACCTGACCCAGTCTTAAAATCCCTTTTAAGTGAGACAGGACTACAATTGTTTTAGGATCTTTGATTTGCTCACCCATCTCCTTTTAACTGTTGGGTTTCAGGCTGCCCACACCCCTAAGCCTGGAAAAATCCTCTCTTCACTCTTTGTTTCTCTCAGCAAGGCCAATGAATATATTGGAGACTCTGAGGGTTCTTGTAAGGAGAAGATTTTCTGTGTTCTCCTAACTTCACTGCTGCATTAACACAGAAACACTGTCTGGTTTGGCTTTTTGTGCCTGAGGAAGCACAGGGAGCTGCGAGGGCTTTTTGGTCTCTCCTGGGTATTTTGCAGCAGTGATTCCAGGTGTTCACCTCGAAACACATCTTGTGGCAAAAAGGGCATTAACAAAAACCAGTTGTCTTTGCCCTGCTGATTCTCACCACTGGTTCAATCAGACACCTTTTCTGTGCTCAGCCATTGTGAAGTGCTGCTAGAAGGGATTACAGACTAACACAATTAGGAGAAATACTTCCTTCATCTAGAAATGTATGCTGGTTTTCTTGGGCACGACAATAACAACAACCAAAATCCCAAACACCAAACCAAAACTAAAGGAACTCTCAGAATAATGGTCAAAAAGTCTTTGCAAAGTCTTTAGATTGATCTGCATAATAAGAACATTAAGCAAAGCCAAAATTAATTGAAGAAGGGTTGACTTCTGCATTCTGCTTGTAATTAAACATAGATCTCAAGTTTGAAATCAACCTTGATAAAGCCTGGACTTTCTGAATCCTGGAGACACCCAAATGTGTGCTGCAGTTTGCCTGAGCTGAGGAGAATGAATTCCTTGAGTTCTGGAACTTTATTCCCTGCCTGCAGTGCATCCTGTGACCTATATGCCCCAAAATTCCATTTCTCCTACCAAGCAACTGGCCAATCTAACAGCAGAAAATGAAATTCAGTGGAATAATTCCCCTAAAAAAGGTTGAAGGATAGTTATGATTTGATTAACCACATTCTGACCAACCATGTTTCAGAAAAGCCAGGCTGCAGGTGGAGAGGACCTTTCCAATAGGAGCTTTTATTTCCCATTTCTAGGTTTAGTTCCTAATAAACTTAGTGCACCTAAAACCATTCACATCAGGCCTTTTGCAAAAGAGTTCTCTCAGTTGTAGAATATCCACTTTGTTTTTTCAAGTTTTTTTGTTTGTTTTAATTTTTTTTTTGGTTTTGTTTATCTTCTGGTGCTCAAATTTTTAAGTCTTCTTTGAGCTTTCTAAAAGAACTGCATTTCTTTCAGAGGTGATGGTGCCTCTCCTGCGATTAGAAAAGCTGGCATTAGTGAGACATTGAAGAGAAACCAAAAGCTGAATTGCCCATTACATGCTCCCTTAGGTGAATGTCTTTCATTGGTGGTTTATGGGCAGAAATGTTAAACATTAAAAATCTGCTCAATTGTGTACGAGATCCTTCGAGCAGATAAATGACCCTGTAATAACTCCAACTCCTAAAGCAGATGCTAATTAGGCTGGGGGTAATTCTTAAGGCATTGCCATAGTGAAAGTTTCCAGAATGTTCTCTGCTCAAAGCAGAATTTGGGAAATTCTTTTTACAAAGTGGCCTTAGTTATTCCTGGAATATAAGTGAATAAAGACATTTCCATAAATTATTGTGTTTTATTGTGGTTTTAGCTCCTTAAACCAGTCAGGTGATTTGACCTGTTCAGGCACTGCCTGAAAGGACAGAGCTGAAGGATAGAGCTGCATTTTGAATGATCCAAATTTTTCTGTCAATTTTAAAAATATCTTTGCAGTATTACTACTTGTCCCACAATGCCACCCATGCTGACGTGTCTGCTGTCACCACCATGGAACAACTATTCTTCTGGTTATTGGTGTGTCAGTGACTGCAGGAATCGAGGCTACAACTCATGTGTGACAAGAAGAGGAGCAGAATTTCAGCTCCTCCTCCTTTTCTCGTAACTGTGAGCAGGCTCTGAGGAAGGGCTTTGCCTCAACTCTCTGTTCTGGGGAGTGGTCTGCAGTCCATCGTGGAAAACAGACATTCCTGAATGCAATAACAACAAAAAAGGTTGTTGTTGGCAACTTGGTTTCCCAACCCTGAAAAGCCGATTCGGACTGCCATGCAACTACAGTTGCCTGGATGAAATCTGGTAAGCAAACAGAAATATCCATTCCTACTAAAACCCAAACCACTCCTTTTGTACAGGAAAAAATGCCTTCAGAAATGGGAACAGTGAGAGACAGCTTTTTCTTGGATTTCTAAGCATGACTCCTTACTGATGGCAAGGAAGTTGCTAAAAAGTGGCAAACTCATGAGGTAGGAGAAGCAGCTTCCATAAAGGTATTAAGTTCTAGAAGATGCTCTATGCACACTTGCTTTGCTCAAGGGTTAATTTGTGCCTGAAAATGACCCTCAGCTTGTCCTCCTTCTGGGCATCTTTTCCCTGACTTCTCCTGTTCCCTGGACTCTGAGGGGCACTCTTATCTCTTCTCCCTGGATAACTGTGCCAGGTTATTTCTGCTTGGCTTCTTTGCTGGTGGCTCCTGAAGTGTTCCAGCTGAGAAAAGGTCCTGGCACCTTTCTGCACAGAACCTTTGTGTTATCAGAAAGGTTTTGATTGATGCAGGATTCTCTTTTGCCTGTGTGTCCCAGACATGGCAAGCAGCTTCTTTATGTTTGATTTCAACACCACCAGAGAATCCAATTAACAGTGATACGAGAAGTGATGAAATGGCAGTAAAAACAGGTAATGTTTTCTGAATTACTTAGCAATTTAAATGGACTTCTACATTGCAAAGACCACTGGGGGACTATTGGTACAACCTAAGGGTAATTAGTAGTGGGTAGGAAACTGGACTGGAAGAAAGAAAAAGCAATTTACAGCATTGTTATGACCTGTAGACACCAGGGACTTGGGCTGACCCAGAGAAGGTGAAGGTCAATTGATTGGGATCAAATCAGACCAAATCTTTTCTGTCTTATCATCCCCAATATCTTCCTTTATGTGCCTGAATGTTGAAGATTGGTAGTATCAAGCAATTATTTGCCTTTATCTGAAGTTGTTTTGATACATTCTTCCCTCAGTGCTGAATAATTCAATGATTAGTAAAATCCATGTAATCTTCCCCTAAACATTAAATTTGTCATCTGGTGTTTCTTTCCCTTGCACATTTCCTTCAATCCTTCTATAATCTATGAAGAAGAGCATGACTTTACTCCATAGTAAACTTAACATGGAACACCTAACTCCATAGCTGTTCACAGTGTTTTATTCCCTGTGCAATACCACTTCTGCATTCTAGTTTAATTCCGTGAAATTCTGTATTTACTCTTCGCTTCCTAAACATTCAGATTTACCACTTTCTGGTTCTTATCTGGTTTTCTGCAAATGTGAACCATTTGGCCTGTCTGACATCCCATACCCTGCCAAACAGCAGAGAAACTAATTGAAATACTCTGAGCATTTCAGTTTCCATCCGTGGGCCAAATTCTCGGTTGTCATCAGCTCCGTTGGCGTAATCGTGGGGCTCCACAACAGTACATGGAAATCTGCTGACACAAATGGAGGCTGCAGCCCACTGTCTGGAATTGAGATCCATTCTTTCCTCGCCTGATGGGAAGGAAATTTTTTGTACATCCTGATGCTGTTTTGTGCAGCGTGGCTTGTCAGTAATTGCCACCTTTGTCCCCCTCATTAGGGAATGTGCTATATCCAGCAGCTGGGATGAACTGCTGTACCAGCCAGGGCTGAATGGGGCAGCGGTCACATCCACTCTTGGCAAATACTTCCAGCCTTGGATCCTGTTCCTTTGCATCCTGATGCTGAAAGTTCTGTTTACTACAGTTTTCACAATAGCCTTGGAGAACGAGGACTCCCAGAACACAATAGTGAACCTCCCAAGGAGTTGCCAAGAGGGGAAAAAAATACATTTCCTTCTTTGGCAGTGGTGGGATATAGGTAAGGCTGTGCAGTGTTCCTGGCCAGCAAGGGGGGCAGAACAACACTTCTTGTCTCCCATGAAGTTTGATTGGAGAAAATGCCTTTTTCTTGGACAAGGGGAGTCTAGAATGACTTTTCTTGTTCAAGGAGATTAAATGTAGAGAGGAAAGAAGAATGGAATCGAAATATTTAAGGAGAAGGGAAACTGTGGACAGCTCAATTCTCAATGTGCCCTAGACTGCAGTATTGTTATGACCTGTAAATGCCATTTAAAATAGAGTGCCATGAGTGCCTATGGAAAACATGGGGACATCTTGTTTACAGGCAGAGTATCACAACTGCTTATTAAATATCAGTAACAGAAATTTTAGCTCGGGGAATAGACTGTGATATCATGAATATTCATGAGATGTTTCTGGAAGTGTGGGAACAGTCAGAGAATGAACCAGAATGTACAGGACTGCTACTCCAGGGTTCTGCTGCTCGATCTGGTTCCCAATTTCTGATTCTTTTTGTGTCTGAGAGAAGAACAGATGGGTTGAGGTAAGAAGCAAAGATGATATCCATGGTACTTTTCCCTCCTCCTCCCTGGAGAGAGGGGAAAGAATGGCACAGCTGCCACTGAGGCTGGGCCTGGAGCCACCCAGGACTCCTTAGAGAAGCAGTGTGACAGAGATAAATGTGCTGAAGGACTTGGTTTGTGGTGTGAGGGAGAGTGGATCAGGAAAGGGCTGGAAGGATCGAGTCTGAATGAGGAGAATGCATTGGGAAAGGGAGACAGAGGAGCCAAACATATAAGAAAGGAAGAAAGAGAAAACAGATGAGTAGAGGAACTCCAGCTTCTGGATTCTGTCACTAGGGTTTCCCTATATCTGGTACAGATTTTAGCAGGATGGGTGTTGATTTTGAGGCAGTTAACAAAACCAGAGCTGTGCTCTCACAGCTTGGGCAGTAGCCTGAGTGTGGCTGTTGTGCAGGCATGAGGCCTTTTCTGGTTTTTATTTTCAATTATAGTGTTAGTTTTGTTCATCTTCAGCAGCATTTAGAGAAGAATTAGTCAGACTTGCACTCAGCTCAAAGACATGTTTTTTAAATTAAGCTTCAGTCAAAGAACAAATGGATTTAAATAACAGGAAAACGTGTTTCACAGAACTTTGAAAAGTCCAGTAAATCCCCAAACTTAAAAATTCTAGAGGTCCAACAACACCTCCCGTATTCTAACCTCATTTTTTTCCTCATCTCAGCTACCCTTTGAAGGAGTGCTTGAAATTCCCAGTGCCTTTGGAGCAGAAGAGAGCCCGTGCCTTGCACACCTCAGAACCCTTCCACAATCTCACCTTCTTCATGGAGAACTCCCAGTGTTCCAGCAGCCCCACCAGGGCAGCTGAGAGCCTGGCAGCCCCAGGAGAGCCCAGGTGAGGGCACAGGGTCAGCCCTGGGCCAGGTGTGCCCTGCTGGGGCACCCAGGGGACTCGTGCAGTCGGACTGGCCAGAGGCAGGATTGCTCTGGGGAAGGGGAGGATGAGAGAACGAGCGTGGGTGGAACACGGGAACTCTCTCTGGTTGGCTGGGGCTCTGCTCCGAGGAGAAATATGCTGACTTTTGTATGGATGTGATAAATGGGCTTTAAGAATAGCAGTGATTTCTTAATCCAGTTTTGCAAGTACAAACAATTACAATGCCTTGTAAAATAGTTGCTTGGATTCCATAGTCCCAATGTAACAAAGATCAAACTGCCTTTCAGCTTCTGACGATCGCTTGAACTCCTGTGTGAGCGAGGAGGGGAAGGAATGCCAGAGTTTGAAATCAAATCTTGATATCTTAATTTTTGATATGAACTTTTGGGGAAAAAATATTAGAAATGGATCCTACTATTCTATTATTTTAAGCATTGGTGGCTTTAAACACGGTTGCTGTTTTGAGCTGCAAATTCCATGTGCATTTTCTGATGCCCCAGTGTATATTGCAATACAGGAGACAGGTATTTCAGCTCTTCAGGACAGAGCAAACCAATTTTCTCTGAACACTTTCTACAGTAGTGATGGGATTGGCTGGATTATACTCTTTTCAAGACACAGGGAAGAGAAAAATATTTTACTGCGATGTGTCTGCAGCTATAGTTCAGTTTTAGAAAGGAAAGGAAAACGTATGATGACATTGAAGCTCTGTATGCCCAAAACACCCCAAATCTGGATCTTCAGTTAAGACACAAAATGTGCATTGCTGAGGTACTCCCAGTTTAAGCACAGTCCCTAATGAGCAGTGCTGCAGTGGCATCTGAAAACACACAGAAAATAAATCAGCACAACGTGTCACTGCTGGCAGGAATATTTCTGTGTGTGTAGAACATAATCCCAGGGCTGCTCTGCCACATGTGGTCTGAATTGTCTTGCATCCCCAGGGCGAGTT
This sequence comes from Entomyzon cyanotis, assembly GCA_024500445.1. NCBI lineage: Eukaryota > Metazoa > Chordata > Aves > Passeriformes > Meliphagidae > Entomyzon > Entomyzon cyanotis. The sequence continues at coordinate 1,336,383 of JAKEPQ010000033.1, read as the reverse complement.
ATTCCCTTCACACAAGGCTCAGTGCTGAAGGTGTTTATCCTTTTAAAGCAGGGATTACAGAATCTCTGTACAAAACTACAGGGGGGAAAGTTATAAAAATGGGGTTTGTTTCTTTTAGCTGGGATGCTCCAGTGTTCTGAGTTTAACTGCAGTTGTAACTTTCCTGTAGGTAGTGTGGCCAGGATCTGATTCAGAGCCCATGGGTGGAAAAAACCCCAAACCCTGTTTCTCTTTTTCTGTTCCTTCGTTTCCTTTCCCTCTCCCTGTTGTGAACTGGGGGAATTGGCACTGAGGTGCACTTGGGTCAGGGCCGGAGGAACAGCCCCAAAAAATCTCCTTCCTGCAGCTGCAATGAAGAAAGTGAAATGTGGTGTGTGTCTGTACTCAGCCAAAGAACTGAATGTGGAACTTTTAATGGGATGGCTACTTTTTTTTTCTTTTTTTTTTTAAATTTAGAGTTCCATCTCAGGTTTTCCCTTTACAGTAGGCTTTTAAAATAAGGCAATCATTTTTAAAAGGAATTTGTTATCAAAGGTAAGACCCGGTGCATGATTTGGCAATATTTTTGTAGGTCACTCAGTTATTGGTAGCCTGCTCTCTCTCTGTTACTTATTATTTCCTCTTTTTGCAAACCCTTTTCATATGATCTCTTATTGTGTGGACACGGAAGTTTCCACGCTGTGGCTGCCCAATCTGAGTCTATCAAAAGAGGAGAAATGAGGAAATGATTAATTGTGTTTGAATTTGATCATTCTTTCAGTTTTAATAGCACCAGGGCTCTTAACATTAAGTGATTTGGAACAAGCACTGACACGAGTTTGTTGCCATGCAACATTGGGATAACCTGAGATGTCCTCGTGGCTCTGGGCAGTGGGATTGGAGGGATGTGGGGGCTGGATGGGGGCTGGATGGGGGTGAGATGGGGGGGTGGATGGGGGCAGGATGGGGGGTGGGATGGGGGGTCGGATGGGGGGCTGGATGGGGTGCTGGATGAGGGGCAGGATGCAGCACTGGATGGGGGGCAGGATGAGGAGTAGAATGGGGAGCAGGATGCGGGATGGGATGCAGGGCTGGCTGCGGAATGCAGAGTGGGATGTGAGCTGCATGCAGGACAGGATGCAGGACTGGGTGGGATGCAGAATGGGATGTGAGCAGTATGTAGTATGTATGGGATGCAGGGAGGGGTGGGATGTGGGGCAGGATCTGGGGCTGGATGCAGGGTAGGATGCAGGGCTGGACACAGGACACGGGATGGGATGTGGAGCTGGATCCGGGGCAAGATGCGGGGCAGGATACCCGGCTGGTTGTGGGTGGGATGAGGAGCTGGGTGCGAAGCTGGATGCAGGGAGGTGCAGGGTGCTGGGACTCCCCGGTGGCTGCCAGGACCAGGATGGCAGTGGCTCTGTGGGGCTGGATGCGGGTTGGGACGTGGGGTGCGGGTCGGGATGCGGGATGCAGACCGGGATGCGGGATGCAGGTTGGGATACGGGTCTGGATCCGGGATGCGGGATATGGGATGCGGGATGCGGGATGTGGGATGCGGGATGCAGACCGGGATATGGACCGGGATATGGACCGGGATACAGAATGGGATGCGGGATGTGGGATGCGAGTCGGGGTGCGGGTCTGGATGCGGGATGCGGGATGCGGGATGTGGATGGACACGGCTCCAGCTGCGGGATGCGGGATGCAGGATACGGGATGCGGGATGCGGATGGACACAGATGCGGGATGCGGGATGCAGGATACGGGATGCGGGATGCGGATGGACACGGCTCCAGATGCGGGATGCGGGATGCGGGATGCGGGATGCGGGATGCGGGATACGGGATGCGGATGCGGATGGACACGGCTCGGGATGCGGGATGCGGGATGCGGGATGCGGGATGCGGGATGCGGGATGCGGGATGCGGACGGACCCGGCTCCAGCCGCGGGACTCCCCGCTGGCCGCAGTACCAGCCCTGCAGCGCTGCTCGGGGCGGCCGCCAGCGCCGCCTGCTGGGCACGGCCGGGCAGCGCAGCCCGGCGAGCCGCGCGTCCCGCGGAGCTGCGGGAACGAGGGACAGTCACCCCGAGGGACAGTCATCACCCCGAGGACTCACCCCGAGGACATCACCCCGAGGGACAGTCAGTCACCCCGAGGGACAGTCAGTCACCCCGAGGGACAGTCACCCCGAGACAGTCGTCACCCCGAGGAAGTCAGTCACCCCGAGGGACAGTCACCCCGAGGGACAGTCAGTCACCCCGAGGGACAGTCACCCGAGCTGGTGGGCGCTGCCGTGCTTGGCGTTGGAACCGAGCTTGGGAAGGGATTGAACAGCAATGGCTGCTGCGGTGTTAATCCCGAGGAAGCTTTACTTTAAAATCCAGAGAGAACCGAAAGCTGCCTTGCCGAGGTTTGTTCGGTGTATGCACATGTTGAACTTCTACAGAGCACCTATTTCACCTTTTCTTTCACATCTTACACTTTGGCAAAACAACAAGCAGTCGCTCTAACTGATAATACAAGTTCAAATTCAAAACCTAAGTGGAAAACTCTTACCAAGGATTTAGGGTTAGTGCACAGCCATCTCAAAATCAATGACATTGATCTCCTCGGTGCTTGCATCACACCAAGGGTAATAGATGTTTGCCTGACGTTGGTGGGGCTGGGTGTGGTGGCAGTTGTTGGGCTGGTGAAATGCCTGGGAGTTTGGTGATTAATGTGAGTGCAAGGAACTTGTAACACGTGAGGGATGCGTTTCCAACAGCTCAGCCAGCCCTGGAATGACTGCAGCAGCTGGTGAGTGACAAACCAGTAATTGAGCACACGAGCAGCACTACCTGCAGGATGGCTGTGCATTGCAGAAGGGATAAGGCAGCAGACAAGTTAATTAGTATATCCTACTAATTTTCCTTCTCTTTGTTTTAATTGTTTTGGGGGCTTTTTTTTTTGTTTTTTTATTTTTTTATATATTATCTTTTTTGATAATATTGTGATTCAGTGCTTGTACAGAACTTTTCCCTGTGAGTTTTCCTTTCCAAACCCGTGGTAATTATATCGATATCAGGAAGGCAGCAGCCCAAGGAGAGGTACAGAGTATCTCCCGTGAGAAGATAGCAGTAGGCTTGGGAAATCCATCCTAACCAATCTGCTTCGGAGAAGGGACAGGCTGGGCCTTTTCTGCTGAAGTGAGGTTTTGGCACATGTTTGCTGTTACAAAAGCTGATGTGCTGGAAGAAGAGCTAGCACAGGTCACTGAGTGCAGTGACATATGGATTACATGTATTGTGTGCTTTGGGAGGCAGGAGGCTGAACTGTCTTTTCTGCTGGCAATTGAAAAGCAAATTTTGGAGTAAGATGCACAGAACTGGTAAACATTTATATACAAGGCTGAAAAACATTGCTCAGAGAGCACCTCATATTGATTTTTATTTATTTCCTAATCTATTTTGGGGGAAATCTTCCTCCTCTCCAGGAGGATGCCCCAGAGGGCCCCAGTGCCCCCACATCCCCTGGGGGCTCACCTGCTGCACTCCAGGCTTTGCCTTGCAAGGGTCCCAGAGCCTCTTCATCTCTGCTGGCCAAGCTTTGGTCCCTGAGGTTGGTGTCTCTCATCACAGAACAAATACATCAGAGTTCTGGTGTGCTGTTCATGTCAGTCTCCTGCACAGCAGCAGAACTGAGAATTGCAACTCACCTGCTTTTCAGGAGTTTGTGCTCCTAGAGCAGGGAGCTGATCAGACAGGAGGCTTCTTTCTTTTGGGTTTTTTTAAAGTAGTGTGTTTCTACCCCTTTCTAGTCCTGAAATTCTCACTGGCATCTTGCAAATTATGGAGCACAGTATTTGCATCTGGGCAATGGGTGTTCATTCCCTGCATTGTGAATCTACCTTGTGAAATATTGATACACAGAGGAACCCACACTTCACTTGTTTAAAATGTAAAAGGTCCCTGTGCTGGATAGCAATCCATTTTGCAACATGATGGCCTTTTCTGGCTCAAATCCTCCTCACAGTACCCACAGGGTTTTCAGCCTTCATTGATGTTAAAGTGCAGTTGGCTTGTAAATGCATTGGACTCCTTTTGGTTTGGGTTTAATGAATAGAAAGTGTTTGCCTTAGCAGCAGATTGAGTGCCAATATTTCACAGAGTGAACCAGTCCCCTCAAAGCTCCAAAAAAGAGACCAACTCCTCCAAAATTGGCGTAAATTAGTTCAATTATTGTAAAACAACTTTCAACGCTGCTGCAGCGAGATCAGCTAAATGAGCAGAAAATCACTTGGCCTTTTGTGTGTGTGTCAAAAACCCAGTGAAAAAAGAGGTTTTGATCTGCTGTGCTGTTAAATCACTCTGGATGCTGATTCCAAAGGGCATGGTGCTGAAAAGCAGAGCTGGCACCGAGATGCTTTTCTAGATTCGATGATGGATTGCATTTTGGAGCTGCATTGTGCAAACTGGGCACAAAAATTACCCTTGACTTAATCATCATTTCATCAGCTTTCCCAGCCTTACTGATCTTGATGCAAAGGATCAAAAATTACTTCAAAAAGACTTCAAAAATGGTTTTAAAGTCCCTCCTAAACTCCATGCATACAACCTAGAATATGCAAGTTCCCATTTCAGGAGAATGAGCAGACTCTCTGGAACACTGTAGAATATGTGACAATGACTGATTTGTTTAAATGAATGTTGGTTTTGTCTTTCTTGTCTGTGTCAATTTTATTCCCATATGTTTGTAATTGTTCAGGATTTTTCACAGTCCTGTTCTAAGAACGAGGCTAACTGGAAATGTAACTTTTAGATTTTTCTAGTTCTCGGAGCCCACTGTTCAAACATCACATAGCCCAGAGGAAATGTGTGCTCTGTCACAGTCTGATGACAAAATTCAGTCAGTTAAAGTCTTGTGATACCTTGGTGAAGTGTGTACAGATTGTCATTGCTTCTTTTCAGGGCTCAAGGAAGTGATTGAAATATTGGGAAGCAGGGTCAGAACGGAAAATAAGGCTCAGTTTAAATCAGAGGGGGCTGAAGATGTGAGAGTCAAGCTGAGCTGATGCTGAGAGCTGAGACAGAAATAAATGTGGGTTTATAAAAGCCAAGTTCAGCTACAAACTGAAACCCTGTGCTCAATGGCAGGGCAGGAACAAGTATAGATTTTATTGAATCTACTCTTTCTAACCCAAACTGACCAATTTTGTGAAGCCCAACCCCAAATACCCCCAAATACTCCCTTTCCACAAGTCTTTCTTGCGAGGAAAGGAGCAGGAACATTCATCTGCCACTGCTTGCACAACTCCAACCCTGCTTCAGGAGAAATTTTGGCAGCCCAGGCACAGTAACTTGAACTTGGGCTGGCTTAAAGTGATGGTGCAAACTCACTGCTTAGAGGGAAGAAGGGAAAGACTCCAAGAATTGGGTCCACCCAATGGTCAGTATAATTCAGTATTCCCTCTTTAATGGCAGTATGATAGAATAACAACAAAAAAGTTATTTTACATAGTTAATTTGGTAATCATGCTGCTTTGGTGTAGCACCCAAATCACAGACTCCTGATTAATGAGAATTTTCTGAGATGTTCTACTTTTCTCTTTGGACTTCTACAGAAAGGACAAAATTCTGGTTTGAGAATGCCAAAATCACAGGGGAAAAAAAAAAAAAAAAAGATAAAAAAGGAAAAGGACTAATTAATCACCAGGATTACCAGGAATGTTTGCTCTCACAATTCCATTTGGGCTCCAAATGAGAGTTTCCTGTGCTGGGCTGTACTGACTTGCAGCACTGAGCCCGGAACTGAGCGGGGAGCAGCTGCTGAGCACTGCCAACACATTTCCTGGTGAAAACCACGGGAGGTGATGGCAGAGGGACTAGCAGGGCTCAGCACCACCGGGAATAAACCCGCAGAGCTCCTGGGAACTGAAACATCCCGGGATCCTCTCTGGGGGCATTTCAGGAGAAAGCGGCAGTGAAGTTTGCCATGTGCCGAGCGGAGAGCACAGGAAAGCATTCTTAGGGATTGCTGAGTCACCCCGAGCGGAGCCAGCAGCTGATGCAATGCTGCTTTATCACCGGAAGATCTCCGGTAATCACAGCCGCACCTCTGCTTCCAATAGCTCCGCGAAGGCTCCTCGCTCCCCACGCCTAACCCAGCGGAGGTGCGCTCAGCGCCTTCGGGTTTCCTCATCCCCTTCTCGGAGGGTGAAGAATAAATGGAGAGAGTGGACAGAATATCAGTCTTTTGCCTATATAAGGTGGTTCATGCAGAGAAATCCACAGCAAAAGCGCTTCCTAGTACACAAAACTATTCTGATATTTTGATGGAATAATCCACAGCAAAAGCACTTCCAAGTACACAAAACTATTCTGATATTTTGATGGAATAATCCAGAGCAAAAGCACTTCTTAGTAAACAAAACTATTCTAATATTTTGAGGGAATAATCCAGAGCAAAAACACTTCCAAGTACGGAAAGCTATTGTAATATTTTGATGTGTGTATAACTCTCAACACTACTGCTGCAAACAGCACAAAATTATCTGTTTTTTAATTGTAGCAGAAATTATTTAAGATTTACTGAATGTAAACCAATGAATTCTCCATTTTCAGTCACTTCTCTAAAGTTTTGTCCACCACATCAGATTGTATCATTTTCATCAAGTAATTTCTTTGTGTGACTCAGCTAATATGTTTTGTTACCAGCAGAATGAGAGCCAGCAGTGCTGCTTCATTTACTATGTGATCAGCTTGATTGAGGAGAGAGGAAACTCTGCTAAGAATGTTAAGCTTGACCTGGCAAGAATTATGATAAAAATGGTTCTAATTTCTGCATCAAAAAAATAAACTCAGTGCTAGCAAAAACTGGTATTTAAGTTGGCTATAACACTAATGTGAGCAAAAAATTACATTTTCAAGAGAGTTGAGGAAAATGGGAGATCAATGTATTGCTTGTTTTACTTGAGAAACTCTACATTTTAAAAAAATAATTGATATTCCTTCTTCCACACCCTTCTGCCATAATTATGTAAAGAATCTGGATTATGCTTCCGACTCGATTTAACTGTTTTATAATAAGTCACAAGCATACTTTGCCTACTTGATGATATTCCTTTAAGGCTGTGCCAGTCTTTCCATTATTAAATCATGTTTAGTGTTTTGTACTGGTTGCTTAAAAAAAAAAAAAAAATTCATTTCAAGCTCGAACTTGCCACGCATTCTCAGTTAGCCATTTGTGTGAGGGAGCACAAACCCATCACTGCTTAGCAGCCTAACACACTATTTTTCAGTTTAATGGAAATTTTGGCCTTTTTAAAATGTTCATCATAATGAGGTCTTTAGTACGTTAATTGGGAGAATAACCTTAAAAAGAACGAAGAGCTGTGAATATTATCTGTGCTGCCCCTGTATATTCTTCTCTTTCCATCCCCCATTACAAATGTGAGCCACCCGTAGAAAATCTGACTTTTGGGTTGGTCTGCAAGTTTTCAACAAGACAATTCACACCCAAATACAGATACAGGAGCCCCAGTTATCACCTCGCCTGCTGTGGACTTGTTGGTTTATCTGCACCTCAGAATTAGGTGAGATTTGAAGACATTTGTGTGTCTTTTGTGACATTTTTAGGTGCAGATTTTCCCATATCCCACCCTGCATCCCACAGGAACACACAGAGACTTTGCTACTCAGTATCACTGACCAATCTAGAGAACAATTTTTTTTTTAAAATAAAAACTTTGTGTTTTGTAAAACAGGGTAGAAATTTTTAATGGTGGAATTCCCATTTCAGGAGAGCTAACAATTAAACACTTAGGTGCTTTATGTGTTCCTAGGCAGAATTCAGTGCCCTTGCTGCCAGGTGTTTTGCATGATATGCTGAAGGGCAGAAAGAAATGTTGATTTGCAATACCTCCACCTCAAGATGCACCAAAATACCTCTGTGAGGAGAGCAAAAATCCTCTTTCAGGCTTTGGCCTGAGGAACAGTTGTCCAAGAGACTTTAACCATTCCCCAGGTGCTCTGCTGGCTCTACCAACACCCATGTTTACATCTTCAGCCTGAGAACCGATCTGCTCTATAGTCCTTGGACATAATTCTATTTTAGTCCCCATTTCTCAGAACTGAATTCAGGTTGAATTCAGCTTTTATTCAGTCAGCTTTGATTATCTGCTATTTGTAGAGAGAGCTGAGGCCAATTAAGCCTCCAGTTTGTTGGGTTTCTTTTCATTTTGGTTTTCTTGTTTATTTGTCTGTTTTGGTTAGGGCTTTTTTTGGCTGGGGGGAAAGCTTTTTTTTGTTTTGTTTTGCTTTTTTTTTGTTTTTGTTATTGTTTTCTTCTGTTTGTTTGGGTTTGTTTTGGTTTGGTTTTTTTTAACCAATTTTAGGCTTTTTGCTGCAATCAGAGAAAGGTAGGCTAAGAAATGCATCCTAAAACCTCTCAGGCAGGGTACATTTACTGCCCTGTGAGTTGTGAACTCCTCTCCCATCCCATCCCACCCCAGCTGCATCCTGAGCTCACATCTCCTGCTCTGTGCCACTGCCAAGTGGTCTCTTCTCCAAATACTTCCTAGGCTGGATCTGCTATCTCCCAGATCAGGGAGACGGATTCTGATGTGGCTGCAGACTCTAGACAGTTAAACTCACACAAATCCACTGAAGGCACTTTGCTTTCCAGAAGTTGCTGAGGGCAAAATCTGGCTTTTTGCAGTTGGAGGGTGGGCTGTTTAACCCGAACAAGTTTCGGCTTGTTCCACTGTAATTTAACAATATATTTTCCCCTCGCTCGCTGTGTTCCTCCCAAGAGATGCTTGCACCTCCTTGATGCATGAAAGGATGCCTGTATTTAATGTACATATTAAATAAGTCTGTAAATTCTCACATAATTTTACATTTAAAAGTCCAATTTGAGGTGTGTGTGTGTGTATATAATTTTGTGAGGTGCAGGTACAGAAATAAAACAGTCTTTGCTCTTCCCTTTTGTACCTCCTCAAGACATGTAATCTACAAAGCAGGAGAATTGCACGATAAAATGTGCCAGAGTGGAATGCATAATTATTCCAGAGGAGGGTAAGTCAGTTCAGAACTTGTACTAACATTCTTAAGGGCAGCAGGAGTCTCTTTGCCATGAAATTACATCAGCTCCCCGTGGCTCAGAGTCAATGCACATGCTTTCCCTTTCTAGTAAAAAAGGTGTGAAAAATGCTAATGCCTTCAAAAGTGTACCCTGGAACAAAGCTGAGTAAAGAATATTTGCTGGAGTGTGGTGCTCACCTGGAAATGAACCTCAGTGTGAGGGGAGACGAGATTGAGACATTGTGCTTTTGAAACGACCATTTTGGGCTTTTTAATAGATTGAGTCGTGGCTTGCAAACAGACAAAAACCATCTAAACAAGAAAAAGAATGCTTCCTTGATCCCAGTTCAGAGGCATTCCCACAGCAGGTGGGGCAGAGCCTTTCCATTCCAGGTCTCCTCCATAGACCCGAATTTGTTACAGCTCCAGCAGGGGATGAGCAGAGCCCTTCCGTGGTGGGTGCAGGCAGCACCACCCATTGCAGGGCTGTGCAAGGTTGGGTTTTGGCTGGGATTGTGTAGTAACAACACCAGAGGTGGAATCCATTCTGTGTGGAAACACCCCCAGTTCCTCCAGCCCTCCCTGCCTGCTGATTTATTGGAATTGTCACCAGGACAAACACAACTCAGCACAGCTCCCAGTTAGCAGCATTTCTAGCTAGCAATTAGCCCTGCTTCAGCTGGTGGGCAGGGAGTGACTAATTTCCATTTCCCCACGAGGAGAGGGGAGGAAAAGAACATTTCCTTTCTCTGAAGCTAAAACTCTGCTGCTGGGAGCTGTTTGGTGGATCTATTGTGTGAGGCAAATCTCCCGTGGACTGGGAGCTGATGTGTCACCCTGGCAGCACCGTTTGTTTGCACACTGAATTCCAGTGGCAGGGGTTTTGTGGCACATCCTGCTTCTTCCTGCACAAGGCCACTGGAGTTTCTGGGCTGTGCATGGCTGAAGGTAAAAATATATATATATATGGGGAAAACCTACCTGAAGGTCGCCAATGCTCATAGCACAGGGGGTGCAAAGAAAGGAAAACAGGAAAAAAGCAGAGGCTGCAGGGGTTTGGCTTGAAGCAGCCCAAAGTCTGAAGAATTCAGTGATGATAGATAGACAGGATAGTGATCTGCTGTTTGAAGGCCCATCTGGAGGATTTACATAATCAGCACTGGCAGGGATTGTTCAGCAGATCTCCAGCCAGAGCAGCCCTGGCTGCCTCACAGCTCTGCACTCAGTGGCAGTGAGGAGGCTTTGCCCCTCTGCTTTCCTCAAAAAGTGTGTTCAAACTCCTCCTGATTTCAGAGGATGAGGCGTTTTAGGAGAGAAGCTCTGAGATGCTCATATTTTATTACAGCAGGTGTGAATGAAATAAATGTCTCCTTCTCTCACTCTTTGATTACCTGGAAAGGTTTTGCCCAATATCTCCAGTTCCCACAAAGGAGATCCCAGGAGTCCTCAATGGCAGAATTCCTGTGAAATCCCCGAGGGCAGGGGAGAGGAAGCACCAGCATCTCGCTTTTCCTTGACAGCAGAACTGCTAATCCCACACCTGTGATCCACATGAGCTCTTTGGGAGATCACCTTGGCTGTTCTGAGTGTCAGGAAAATTCCTCTCCAGGCTTTGCTGCAGCCTCCAGAGGGCACGAGGCACACTAATGAATCACAGCTCTTGTTAATTTTAATGTCACTTCTATCTAGAGTTCCTTCAGCACTGCAGACACTGTGGGACTGACAGAGCAGATCCAGCTGGGTAATTTCAGTTCCTCACACTCCATCAGCTCTGAGAAGTGCTTGTCACTCCAACACTTGTGACACACTTCTGGCAGGTAGCTCCCCAAATGAAAAGTAGCTAAATACCAACCCACATGCACTGCTTGTTGCTTTTCTTTCTCATCTGGGGAGACAACAGACCTTTTGTATTGCCAATGCAGGTGCTATATAAATCTACAGGATTTTTTACCAAAAATTCATTCCTAGTGAACAAAGCAGGAGAAGAACATGAAGAGCTTTCATTTTTTACTATTTACTGTAGTTACCTTTGTGGTGTTGGGAAGCACAAGTCAGTGCAAGGCAATGACAACAACTCAAAACCTTGCTTTTAGGTAAAAAAATGTTTATTCCTCAGGGGTTATAAAGCCTTGAAGGAGAATTTGATTCATTGGGAGGTTTCTTTTACTTTGTTTCTATCCCTTTTGTAGGACAAAGACTGAGCCCCAAAGCCAGGGACATCCTCCTCCATCATACACTCCTCATCCTGGGAAATCCAAGTGTCAGATTATGTGATGTGGATCAGACTTTAAACCCCACAGCCACCCTTGGAAGTGCTGAGCAATGCCACTACTAAAAGAAGTTAAAACTACAGTTCCAGTAAAAATCACAAATTCTGTTAATTTTGTTTTGTTTTGTTTAAAATGTTCCTCTTCCTAATTTTTTTTCTGTCATTATTTGTGGTTAAAAAACTCTCAAACATGTCTCTCCTGGGCTGTATTAACATGAAACAGGGGTTGGTCTTTCTGTTGTTTTCTTGGCTTATTTTAAATTTTGATACTTGAGACATTATTTGAATTCGTTCTCTTTTAAAAGAAGTTCAGTTTTTTATCATTCTTAATCTTGAATTAATTTTTGAGATGCAATAATTTAACTGCAGAGCAGAAAATCAATGTTTCTTGAAACTCAATGTAAACTATCACCTTGAGGTGGAACGTTTTTCCTTGAAAAAGAGGAGGGATTACTGAAAATGAGGAAAAGCGGGATTTTACAAATTCGACTGTTTGTTTGCATAACTGAATATACATTTGGAAGACTAATCACTCATTTTGGGTACCTGTTTTGAATCTTTTGATGTAAGATCTAAAAAAAAAAATCTTAAAAATTTCTGTTTGTAGTATTCATCCAGAGAGCCCTGTCAGTGCCCAGACAACTGCCCTGCCTTCCCCAGTTTTGTAAATAAAAGCTGCACGGTACGTGATCTGCTCCTTGAGCCAGCCTGGCTAGGAGAAGAGCTGTGTTTTGGTGAGGTAGGAAGTATGCAAAGTACACACAGTGTTTACAAAGTACCTTGGTACTACTTTGACTAATTTTTACTGGAGAGTTAGTGGTTGTTTCAAAGCTGGATTAGTCACTTGGACCGTAGTTACAATCTCTTGAAATCTGCTTCGGTGTTTTGAATTGGCTGCAGGCCTAATGGTCAGAGAACGGCTCCATCTCCATCTCAAGACTAAACCTGATTAGTGGCTCTTGGAGCTTTTGTACTTTCCTGATTTTTAAGTGAAAGATGAATAAAGATGGAGTGCTGTGCACAGAAACCTGTGGAGATGTCTGTGCAGGGAAAGGTGGAGTGAAGAACAGCCCTTGTGGTCATGGGGATTAACCCACAGCCAGCCCCGCTCCCATTGCTGCATCCCTGCACACATCCCATGGGATTAACCCACAGCCAGCCCCGCTCCCATTGCTGCATCCCTGCACAAATCCCATGGGATTAACCCACAGCCAGCCCCGCTCCCATTGCTGGATCCCTGCACAAATCCCATGGGATTAACCCACAGCCAGCCCCGCTCCCATTGCTGCATCCCTGCACAAATCCCATGGGATTAACCCACAGCCAGCCCTGCTCCCATTGCTGGATCCCTGCACAAATCCCATGGCATTAACCCACAGCCAGCCCTGCTCCCCTTGCTGCATCCCTGCACAAATCCCATGGCATTAACCCACAGCCAGCCCTGCTCCCCTTGCTGCATCCCTGCACACATCCCATGGGATTAACCCACAGCCAGCCCTGCTCCCATTGCTGCATCCCTGCACACATCCCATGGGATTAACCCACAGCCAGCCCTGCTCCCATTGCTGCATCCCTGCACACATCCCATGGGATTAACCCACAGCCAGCCCCGCTCCCATTGCTGCATCCCTGCACAAATCCCATGGGATTAACCCACAGCCAGCCCTGTTCCACTGGGGCATCCCATGGGATAACTGCTGGTGATCCCACAGACATCCCTGTTCCCATTGCTGCATCCCTGCACACATCCCATAGGATGATCCCACAGTCAGCCCTGTTCCACTGGTGCATCCTATGGGAAAACTGCTGATGATCCCACAGCCAGCCCTTTCCCATTGCTGCATCCCTGCACACAGCCCATGGGATTACTGCTGCTGATCCCATTCACACATCCCATGGGATAACTGCTGCTGATCCTGCACACAGCCCATGGGATAACTGCTGCTGATCCCATTCACACATCCCATGGGATAACTGCTGCTGATCCTGCACACAGCCCATGGGATTACTGCTGCTGATCCCATTCACACAGCCCATGGGATAACTCTGCTGATCCCATTCACACATCCCATGGGATAACTGCTGCTGATCCCATTCACACAGCCCATGGGATAACTGCTGCTGATCCCATTCACACAGCCCATGGGATTACTGCTGCTGATCCCATTCACACATCCCATGGGATAACTGCTGCTGATCCTGCACACATCCCATGGGATAACTGCTGCTGATCCCATTCACACATCCCATGGGATAACTGCTGCTGATCCCATTCACACATCCCATGGGATTACTGCTGCTGATCCCATTCACACATCCCATGGGATTACTGCCTGCTCAGACCTCACACACAAACTCAAACCCCAACCCCGCTGAGAAGCGAGACAAAAGGGACAATCAAAGCTCCTTTTTTCCCCGCTGCTGATATCTGGGAGGTGTGCTGGGATGGCTCAGAAATGCCTTAGCCAAGAGGCAGAGCCCGGGGAGAGGAGCGTGCAGCAGCTTGTGTGTGACACTCCTTGGCACGCTGCAGGGCTGGGGAGCGCTGGCACTGCGGGGAGGCAGCGTGTTCTGCACACTGCGTGGGAGGATGCACCAGGCAGCTCGGATTGCATCATCTCCCTCGCTTTTTTTCTCCCCTTTCTTTCTTTTTTGTCTTCCAGATGGTAAAACAAAGGCTGTAGTGAAACCCGTTTTCTCCCAGGAAGAGGTGGGAGGGAATTTTATATGAGCGAGAAACTTTGCCTCGAGTGGAAATCTGGACTAATGAAGTACCTGTAATTCACATTGTACTAAATGTTGCTGAAGCCAGGCATGTACTAATCATGAGAAGTGCCAAACTATGCATAATTGCTATGCTTTCTCTGTAGCAGTAATTAATTTGCTTTAGCAACTTTGATTAATCTTTCTAATCTAAAAGTAAAGTGCTTCTCAGACATGAAAGGCTCTCCGAGTGCTCAGGGTTGTTGTTGCAGCCTCGTGGAGGGTGTTTCAATCCAGTGGGGGGCAGGAAGGGGACAAAGCTTAAAAAAATCAAAGTCTAGCTGATATTTATGAATTAATAAGTAATGAAGAAGTTAGAGAATTCTGTTTTGTCTCAGAATTCATCGGCTAAGCTACAGGCTTCTGTCCGCAGTGCATTCCTCCTGAAAGAAAAGAGAATTGCCAGTCAGAGAGCTTCTCCAAGGGCTGATCTGGAGGTGAGGGGCTGAGATTGCATCTCACACAGGGCAGTGAATCGACATTTCTATTTTTTTCTATTTTCTTCATTTGTGGTGCAAACTCACCCAGAAATCCATTTGAGTCTGAACCTGAAGCACTGCTCCAGGCAGGGCTGTGCAGCTCTGCTCCCAGGGCAGTCCCACAAGGGCCAGTTGTGCTTCCCGGGGGACCTGGAGCTTCCCACTTTCCAGGAAAGTGTGTGCTGTGATCCCTGATGAGGCTGCTGACCCAGAGCAGTCAGTGCTCTGACATCTCTGCAGGGTAAAGTTTCCACATTCCCTGCCAGCCCGCCAGGCTCCTCACCCGAGGAGCCCAAGGCTGCTGAAGGACTGGTGCCATCAGAAGGTGCTGCTCACCTGCCCAGGCTCCATGGACCAGCACAGCTCAAGAGCTGGAGTTTCTGAGGCAAACAGAGGTGTCTCTGCTAAGCCACCACAAATCCCAGAGGGTTTTTCAGTGACCACAGTGTTGCTCTTTCTCTCCCTCAGCCCTGTTAATATTCCAGGTATTTTTTCATGTTTTCTCTGTTAGCACCATTTCCTGGCAAGGATTAGTGCTGCATGTAATTCACGATAAGGGATTCAGAACAACACAAAAATCGTTTGGAACTGGATAGTCCAGAGATTACTGGCAAACTTCAGCTGGATTCAGGTAACTTCTGTTAAAAACTGCTGCTACTGCCCCAAAGTCTGGGATCAATTCTGCTTGCACAAGTCAGAGAAATATTTTTTAAAGACATAACTCAGTAGAAAATGTAAATGTGATTCCCACAGTTTATAGGGCTTTTTTTAACAATGCTGATTCAACAAGGGAATTCATTGTGATAGTTTATTTTCTTACAGCTGTAGTTTGTGTCCAAATATTTTATAATCATAAAGCTCCCCTCTTGATATCAGTCAAAATAGACAATATATATTGATGTTGAAACAAGCTTTGTAGAAGACATATTTTTTTAAATCAGGCATGGGACTTTACATTTATTTGAAGGTGTTCACAAAAATAAGGGTAACATCATGCATATTCTTTGCAACTAAACCCAGTTATGGTTACAGTTTGGAAATAAATTATTTAAATAGACATATGGTGATACAGTAGTACATATACACTCTATTTATGACATTTAGTGTACTGATAACTCCCAGCAATACATAAGAAGTCTACAACCAGCTGATGGAAGGGTTGGATAAGGAGGAAGAAACTGCTTCAATTTCTCACATTATTTCTGTGGCTTGACAAAGATGTCAGTGTGAATTGCCCCCTGATTTTGGGAGGCGAGAACAAGTCAAGACTATACTTCTGCAGTACAAAACATTTACACACAAAATACACATGCATTGCAATGCACTGGAAATGGGCAAAGCAAGGAGAAACCCATTCCTCAATGCTTTATTAACACAATTCTACAAAGGAGTCTCAAATAGGATTAGATACTTCAGTCACAGTAAGGCCACAAAATTACAATGCATAAGGACCTTAGAATTGGACATTCTGCGGGAGCAATGGAACCCTTCCTTCTTTACAGATGTTTATCCGTGTTCCTGAACGGCATCTCACCAAAGTCCTCCAGCTATTTATTCTGTTTGTTTCGTAGGTCTAACATATTGCTTGGTACAACAGTGAGCACAGTAGAGAAGGGTGCTGGCACAGGGAGAACAAAACCTATGGACATTCACGTTGGCGCTGTCAGACTATACCAGGGGCGTGTGGGTGAAGCTGACCAGCTAATCCGAAAACAGACTAGCAAAGGATTTCCTCAAGTTTCGGATGGTCTCGGCTTTCGCCTCGTCCTCGTTCACGGACGATCGGAAGAAGGAGGACTCGGTGAAGCTGAAGGCGTTTGTCAAGGACTGCGACTTGCTGCAAGACACAAACACAGCAGTTCTGCATGGTCACATCGTCCCCCAGCCGCCACCCCCGGGCACTTGGGTGAGGGGTGAGGAGAGGGGAATTGTCCCTGAGATGTGGCCAAAAATGGGTTTTCACCATTCCTGTGCCACACAGTGATGTCCCACACAGCACATCCCTCCTGCACTCCAGCCTGGCACTAACGCTGGATAATATTTCTTCTAAGGAACACACTGTTGTTTCATTTCCTTTCCACGGATCTGAATTGGGTGATGTAAATCAGAGCTTGAGGAAAATGTGGGCCTGGCTACTACATCACAATCACAGCCCAACAGGGATGACTAATAATTGGGGTAGGGCTGCAAACAGTTCTGCATGAAGAAAAATCAGGTGTTTTGACCAGAGTTGGGAGAATGAATCCTAAGGTTGTAATGTGCTCTCCCTCTGTCCATATGTATTGGACATTAGATCCTTAATGGAGGCTTAATGACCTTTATAGCTTTAAAAAAATACCTCAAGTCAGATATATTTTTCCTTGTCTATAGGCAGTGCCTGGCAAAACTACTTAGTGCTATCATGTAACTTCTGTGCAAGTTCCCAGAAGCATGAAAAACACAAGGAAAACAAGAAGGAAAACAGCTGAAGTTTAAAACTTTAACTCATGACTTGTCAGATAAAATAACATCTGAAAAATCATCTAAAAAAAATCTAAAAACATCTAAAAAATAGGCTTGAATTGAAATAGAGCACATTAATGAGTTATCAGCTTTTTACAAAGACATCCCTGCATTGGTGAAACGAGTTACCTGATTTCATTTTTATCTCAGTACAATAGATTGCAGTTTTGGCTCTAGTAAAACTGAAATACTTTTCTTATTCAGATTGTCTCAGACTCCTCATGGTTTGCAGCTTCTCTACTTCTAAACTAATAATGTACAGCAAACAGTGCTGCAGGCGCTTTAGGTTTTTCATAAATTATAGTTGTGCTAATGAGAATAGACTGATAAATGTTTGTTTGTACTCACTGAAAGAGGGAGGGTGGGAAGCAGCACTTGACTTGATTAGTAACACAATAAGTAGCCTAATTAAATATTTATTCACAGATTAATAACATGTACATACAGGTTAGGCAACAGCATGTGGGTGAATACAAAGCATACACATGCAAATAGAGTTAATCCTACAGGCAGGAGATCTGAGCCTTGCTGTGGACCTAAAACTGCTTCTGAAAGTTAGAAAAGCTGCTCTTATTATGGCTTACATCTTAAAATGTTTCATTTCTCCTTTTGTTTTTTTATTTTCAATACAGATTCTTCCATTTGAAGAAGAGACAAATGAATCTGGATGTGAATAAAAAATTTAAAGGAGAAAGCTGGGAACCAGCATGTGGCAGAGTCCTGTAATTGCTCTTAGCTGCTTTTCTTCAGTGCCACAAGTTGCCATGTTAAGTTTCAAACTAGAAACTGGTTTCCATCTTGCTTAAAATGAAATCCACCTCTCTATTCTCTGTGTGTATTTAAATGATGGATGAATCAATTTGAGGTTTAGGATTATAAAACAGAATAAAGAAATACATTGTGCCAGGGAGGCAAGAGAAATATTGTCCTCTTTGTGGACAATCCTCTTTGTGGACATCCACAAGTGGGACAAGCACTTTTTGTTTAGTTTTGTGCAGCCTTCTCTGGGCAGGGCCTGAGCACATCCCACTGCACTAAGGGCAGCACCAAGAACCAATTTGGCAGCCACTGTCCAGCATTATCCAGCCTGGATTGTTCCGAGATAGGGAAAATTCTGATCTGTTTTGGAAAGGGAATTTGTGTCTCAGTGACTGTGAGGTTAAAAGTTGAACCAGATAAGACTTCCTCCTGGAGTGCAGGCTGACAGCACACCCAGCCGTGAGTCAGTGGCTCCAGAAGGAGGAAACAAAGGCAAGAAAGGTGCTGCTTTCCCAGACCTGGCTGGGGCAGAAACACAACTGGCAGATGGAATTTTGTGCTGTGCTTAGGATAGAACTAACCATAGTGCCTCACTTCACTCCATTAACAGAGATCGAGCTTTTGGAAATATTTAAGCTTATTTTAGGCTTATGAAAAATAGCATTAGACCTGAGCATTAGACCACCTCCCAAACGACATTTACACAAAACCAGTGCCGCGAGGAGGAAAGAAAAAGGGACAAAGCGACTCTTACTTGAGCTGGGGATGCGGCTGAGGCTTCTGCTGGGGCTGCGGCGCTGGCTGGGGAGCAGCTGGCTGAGGAGCTGGCTGGGGCTGTGCCTGTGGCTCTGCTTCCTTTGATAACCTGGAGCTGGGAGGACCTTGAGCCTGGGGCCGTGGCTGCTGGGTGGTGGGTCCGGGTGGCCGCTGGGGCTGCGAGGCTGCGGGCTTTGCTGCCTGCCCCGCGGGGAACAGGCGCTGCAATGGCTCCTGGCTTTGGGATTGCATTCCTTGGGGTTGCACTGGGCCCCCTAGGTTCAGCACAAGAGAAACTTCATCACGTTATCGTTTCAAAGAGGCCTTATATATGAAAGACTTCATATCCAACACTTTAAAATAATCCTCCAACGGATTCATGCTACTTGCGAGGCAAAATTCTACTCATATGGACTGAGCTTGCCCGGGGGCAATAGCACTAGTCACACTTGGAACATTAGGAACTTGCTTGGAGCCCCTAGGAATCACCCTTAAAATTGCTAAAGAGCACCCAATTTACCCCAGGTACTGCCTTCAAACCAAATCAATGGAGTTACACCCAGGATAGCTTTGTTCCGAGTCAAGGAGAGGCTGTGAGATAACTGAACACAGTAATAATATCTATTTCAGCAAGACAGTCACTACTTTCTGTGGAGTTATTGCAGTTTTCTTCCTCCAAAGTCTTACAATTATTTCTGTAATATTCCTCTAAGATTCACTCTTGTAGCAGTAAAACAACTTTATACTGAAGTTTTCTGGCTAATTGAAAGTATTTCCATAACTTACTTAACCCCTTAGTGAGATATGTCAAGAACATTGCAAGAAACGCAAGGAAATCACGACTAATCCTTTACCAAGATGATCTTTCACTGAGAAGGCACAACACTGGCAAACTACTGCGTGAAGTGTGAGACTACAACGTGCAGGAGAGGCTCAGGCTGTGAGATCCACAGCTGAAAGATGCTACTGCATCATCCAGAGGGGGTTTTTCTGCTTTCTGACTGACAGAGTGCTGTGTCAGATATCAGGGCTTGCTGCTTGTAGCTCAGCTCCCAGCTCTGTCTGGGCTTTTCTGGACTTCTGGTTGTTATAATTGAATTTTAACTCTTGCATGTCACAATGGTCTCAGGACATCTGACTTCAGGGGAGAAAGGGTGGGAGGAAATTCTGAGTATTTGTTTGTATAATGCTTCACTCAGGGTAAGAGCTGTTGTAAATATCACAGAACACAGCTGAACCAGACATTCTGGATATCTGGGAATTTTTAGTCTTGCACAGATATTCAGTGCAAGTAAAACACTTTATCTGCTCAGGTCTCTAAAAGAAACCCTTCATATCTGGATGTACTGCTGCATTCCATGATTTTTTTCATTTTTAAATTGCTGTTCTAGTCAACTTTCCCCTCACTACACGAGGCTGCAGTGTGTGTGTGTGAGGACAGCGTGTGCTAAGTGAGTTTTAGCACAGTCGTAGCAGCGTGTTGTGGTGCAGAAAGATAAATAGCACGTACTGTGTGCTGAGGAATGTGCCTTCATTGTGTATTAATTTGAACCACTTTTGTAGGAAATATTTGAAGGTGATAACATGGTCTTGCAACATCTTAATAAGGAGCATTTTCTTATTAGTCTCCTTTCACTCAATATCGAAAACCAGAAAGGTTTCTTTCCCCCACTTGTACGTACAGGCTTGAATGCCAGAAACTTTACACTGAAGACAGATATAACTTTCTTTTATTGCACATTAAGCTGTACAAGATATTTCACATAAAAGATATACTGCTGTCACATTTCCAGCGTTTGCTCACTTTCTTGCAGCTGGGTTGTACAAAAGGCAACAATCATGAAAGAAACTTTTTACCAAAAATAACTCAACAGAACTGAACATTAAGCCTACACTGTAAAACATCTGTTCCCTGTTACCCACAATATTGCACCTAAGCATGCTGACATGCAGAGAGACATCTTGGCTTGTTTCTTGGCTGTGGGATGTAGGAACTGTGTGTGCCCTGCGGGTCCTCCCCAGGGAACAGGCTGCAATCCCGCGGGGACACCCAGCTCTTCCGCGCACACACAACGCACAAATGTCGTGTGAGAAGCACTCGTGAGTACTGGCACTACTCCATGCAAAAAAATACCAACTGCTCGGAAGAAAAATGGCTCATCAGATTCAGTTCTCCACCCCAGGGCAGTGAGGTTTGGTCGCTTTTAGGGTGGCTGGAGGGAAGGATTTGTGAACCTGATTTCTACGTGGAATTTCCTTCATATAGAACAGAACAGCCAATGCCATCGTTGGAATGATCACTGACCCAGACAAATGCTGATCACTAAAGCAAAATATTCATGTAATTTACTGATAGGTAGTAAACAGCAGCACTTACCACAAACATTTAAATAGCTAATAATGCATACCTTAATTCTCATCTTACCAGCCAGCTTGTACAAATAAAAGAAACACTAAGAATGATGAGACTCACTGATAACTTTTTCCAGTGTTTGTAGGGAAAACAGAAGCAGAACATAAGGCTGTTTTCCCTTTAAACATAATTGTTTGCACTAAACTAATGGCCACTACTCATCTTTGTGCATATTCAAGATGAAAATTATAGTTTTGTGGCTCGCTTGCAACTAAGCTTTCTGGTATGCCAGCAGTGTGCAGCTCGTGATTCCAGGCTAGATTTCTCACAACAGATTAACTGCCTGCCCGTGGAGTTCTCACAACATTGCATTAGAAATTGCTCATGTAAAAATCACAAAGAATTTACCTACAGAAAACCTAGCAGTTGTCAGGCATCTCAAGGCCTTTTGCATGTTCGATGTCAAGCAGTTCTTATAAACCCTATTTACGTGGATAACGCCGGGACTGGATTTTCTTTACAGCTCTCTGGAGACTTGTAGGTGTAAAATAGGAGACCTGAGTTGGTAAAGAAAACCACTGACATTTCTGTCTTGCATCCTAACCCAGGATCCTCAGCTGCTTAAAGGTACCTTGGTCTGCCATCCCCTCACTCCTGAGGGTGTGAAATGAAATGAGCTCTTACAGGAAGTTTAACAGTCCTTGAGGTACTTCTCACCAAATAACCTGGGATTTAAATCTCAGGTAAGTATAAGATTTTTTGAAAGTATTTGCATTAGTTTTCATTAAAAATCTCCATAGATTACTAATTCAGAATGACAACAAAAGGTACTACTTAATTGAAATAGGATACATTAAATACTCACACTTTCACTGAGATATTGCACATAGGTGGCCCATTTACATAGCTTTGTAGCTAATAATTTAATGCAGAATTACTAAAAATATGAATACCAGTATGTAAAATAGAAGATATTTTAAATATTCCTTGGGAAGATCTGTATTTTATGGAGTCACTGAAATAGCAGACTTCCCCTCACGTATAAGTAAAACTCAACGGTTAATAAACTTTATAAAATTATAAATCAAAAGCCTCACTAGCAAATCCTAATCTAGACTTTGAAAAATATCTCTGGATCACCTAGCTATCGCTCATGCACACGCACAGAAAAATAAAGGCTATGAGTACAGTGTGCACACTCACAGAGTAAGCAAAGGGCTTTGCACCTCGGGGGGATTTACTCAACGATATCAAATACTCCAAAAATACTGTCTACCCATCCAAAATGTACAGTGGCACTGGGCTCTAGAGAGGCACATTCTTTGTACACTGTTGACAGCAGCCCTGCGATCACAAGTTTTACAGAGGAAGGTTGGAAAGCTTTACACGCACAGACAGGAACAAGGAAACAACCAGACGGGAGATTGACACTGCATAGAAAAAACACAGTCCAGGTCAGCACTGAAACAATGGCAAGGTGAACAAAACCGGGATGGGTGCTTTTAGGATTGTTTGTTTCTTTGCTTTTCTTTTCTTTTCTTTCAATTTGGTTTTTTTTTTCCAATATTTTCATTTTTGCTTTAACCCTTGCTTTTGGTGTCAATTAGCTAAGTAGCCTGGACTTGTTTTGGTCCTACTGCAACGCCATTACAGTCGAGAATGTACTGTAAACAACCTTGAGGTGGTGGTCGCTGAGGTGGGACTTTGTTTGGCTCTGGCTCCTTTAGTGATCCACTCTGGAAAATACATTGGAAAACAGAAGAGAAAAGAAAAATCAAATTAGAGTAGCTCGGTTCCAATTTTCCACTAATTTGTCTTTATTTTCATTAGAAAACTCTTTATTGGTGGGGCCGAACATATACTTTAAATTTATTCCAGATACCATTTTTTAATTTAGTTGCTGTCTGATTTGATATATGAATCCTGGGCTAGTCCAAAGCTGAGCTCTTATAAAAATTGTTTTCCCTTTGCTGCATGTGATCAGGAGGCAGGGAGTGCCTTCCCAACCCTTACCTCCATTTGGGTAAGGACTTTATCCTCAGTTCCCAGCACCAGGAACCATTTTTTTTTTAATCTCAGCACTCCTTCTCTCTCTCTCTCTCTGTTTTTTTCTTTCTTTCTTTCTTTTTTTTCTTTCTTTCTTTTTTTTTCTTTCTTTTTTTTTTTTTTTAGGACTGACTGAATAGGAAATGGATTTCAGCAGATACCTTTGTGTAATTTAAGAAATAATTTATTTTTAACTATGTTCTCTTGTATCCAGAAGCATTTGCACTGCAGGAGTTTTGCCAGTGATAGTTTCACTTTGATTTGCTGGCTGTAAGTGGGGAGGGAGATGGGCTGCTCCAGCTTCACTGTTTTGCTAAGCAAAATGAAAGAAGAAAGCAAAAACCACAGACAAATAATAAAAATAATTGACATTACTTCATGCTTCTCCATCTGACATGTTATTAGAAACACATGTAATAGTTCACTTTTCAAAACAGGAGGTTTATTTGGCAGTATCCTTTTCACATGGATGCTTGTGAAAGGAAAAGATGGGCCTGAACCACAACCTTGGAGCAGAACACCCTCTGGGAACAGGAGTGTTTAAATCCAAACCTTGTCTTAGGCCCATCTTTAATGATTTGAAACATAAAAGACATTAAATCATTGGACAAAATAGCCTGGAATTTTTTTTAAGGATCCAGAAATCCAATTGCCATCTGTCAAGAAGAGAAAAAATCCCAGAATTTATTAAAGAGCAAATGCAAAATCAATTAAACATGTTCCTTGCAGAGCTTACTGAGTTTTTTCCTGATAGATTTGTATTTGATCTCTCTCCTGGTGCTTTATTTCCAGAATAAATCTTGCTCCTAGTGCTGTGAATTGCTGCCCAGCCATGCAGCTGGCAGAGCAATAAATGCACAACAACTCTGCAGTGCATGCAGCTGCTGCCAGTCCCTTTGGCTGCTTTAGCTGCATAAATAAAAGGGCACAGGGCAGGTCTGAAACTCTCTTTATTCAGCATTACCAACCTGCAGGAGACCCAGTGAGGAGTGAAAATGATGCCCACAAACTGATTTGTGAATTACCTGACCCAGTTACACAGCTCCTGGTGAGCATCACCAAAAGGAGGAGGAGATGGAGAAAATGAGAAACTCTCGTAAGGAGAGACAAAGCCACCAGACAGTGTCCCCAGAAGGTGCTTTAGAGCAGGTTAAAGTCCCTTCTGTTTCGTTTCCCTCCTTGTGTGATTTGCAGAGCCACTCTCGGGAGCTGCTGTGCTCCCCTGGGCACGCTGAGCACCTGAAGGGTTTGTGGATTATCTGTGGATAAAGTGCTCCCTGCAACATCTGCCTTCGCACCAGGAGCTCCCTGCAGCCCAGGGCAAGCAGTCCAGGGTGCAAACTCGCAAAGCAGCCCTGGAGGAGGCAACTCCTTCCTTCCTGTGCCGGGCTGGGATGCTCCTGGCAGCTCCCTGTCCCTGCAGTGCCCCTGGGACAGGCAGGATGCTCCGGGAGGAGAACCCCAGCACTGGGGATACAGAACACCCACATTCTCCTTCTGGAGTCCCAAAGACACCACGTGGCTTTGTTAGAAAGCACAGACAAGGTTTTATAATTGCAATTACCACGATTAGCATGTGACAGGCTCCCTACCCTGAGCGAGGGCCACAGCCCAACGCAGGGCTCCCTGCAGTGGCCAGGCAGGATATCAATGCTATTATCTCTCTGCTAAAACAAAAGGTACCTAGGGAAAACTCCTGTTTTATTTAGAAGCTGGAAACAGGCTGGCAGTTGAAACTCCCATCCCTTTTAATGGCAGAACAGCACCTGCAGGGCTCTGTGTGCCCCTGCCCCGGGGCTGGAGCAAACCTGCCAGTTGTTCTGCGCTGGAACGTCTCAGCTTTATCACACCGTGAGCTGACTTGACATGACAGCACCAGCCTTGCGCAACCTGCAGATCGCTCATCTCCCAGAGAAACCGTTTTGTCCCCAATGAGGCTTTCAATAAACACGGCAGGAGCTCGCTAATCCTTCCCTCAGCTCTCCTGAGCGTTTGGAGCCTTTGTGCATTTTCTGTTGAAGGTGTATTTCCCCCTCTTCAGTCACTGACTGCAGCTGTCCTGATTTTACCACCCACACATCCTTTTTTTTTCTCTTTTTTTTTTTCACCAGCTATCACCTGGTGCTTCCAGGAACCTCACCCACACTCCAGGCCAATCACATGGGTATATTACTTTGCCTAATTAGCCAACCCACCCAGGCTGACCCAAAAAGTCTAATTAGCATCGCATTCCTAATTGAGAAATCTTACTCATGGTTTTTCAGTGGTCTGGAGTAATCCAGCCCTTTTCAAGAGCCTTTCTTTCAGACACTCAGAAACCTTGATACTTGATATTAAAGAGCCTTTGAACCAGCCTTGCCTGCTGCCCTGAGCCAAGACCTTTAATAAAACCCAGGCTCCTTCTGAAACACCAGAATGAGTGTTTCAGAGCTGGCAAATTGGCTGCAGACTGTTCTTCTCACCTCTGCAGGGTGGTGCCAACGGGAGAGCTGCTCACTCTGAGAGCAGAGCTGCTGGGCCAGACCTGTCCTGCAGAGTGTTCACCCCTTGTGCTCATTTCCTGCTTCCCTTTGTTGCCCAGCCTAGAAGTTCACCCTCCTACCACTTCTCTCAGCACAAACATGTTTTCCTGCACTGCAGCTCTGAGCTACACACACTGCTGGGCTCAAGCACTGCAGGGATGGAGGATTAAGTGCAGGTTTTATCCTGGAAAGTGGCCCTGCACAGCCCCTCCTTGGGATGCTGAGGAATAAAGAGCAGGATCTTTAAAAGGAGTGTGTTTGGGATGGTTTGGGATCACCTGAGAGAGGTGTGGTGACTCTAGAGGTGCCAGTAGGATCCCCTGTGGTTCTCATTTGGTGGAACACAACCATCCCATCCCATCCCATCCCATTCCCATTCCCATTCCCATTCCCATTCCCATTCCCAAGGAGAAGGAGTTGCTGGTGCTGACAGGACCATCACACAGAGCTGCTTCAGGAGCTCTGCTGTCCCAAGGGGTTTGCTGTTTATATAACCACCCTACCAAAATACAGCCCCACTAGGGGAAACCTCCAAGCCACATGAATGCTGCAAATACACTCCAGAGATTTCTCAGCTCTGGGGAGAACAAGTGAGGATTTGGCTGCAGAATGACCTTTAGGAATATTGGCTAATTACAGCCAGAGCACAAATCCCACTATTTATCTAGAAGATAAATGTCTCTAGACGTCTCTGGAGCACTTCCTTCCTTTCCACACCTGCCTGAAACACTCTCCTTAGAATTTTAGGGGTAGAACTGGTGAAAAAAATGTTTATTCTTCAAAGCAAGCTGTATTAGAATTTGATCAGGGCTTTACTGCTTTTTCTACCTTTACATAAATGCAAATTGGATTCATATACACTTGAATTTTGAACAGTCTGAAGAATGTTGAAATGGGTGGGAGCAAAAGCAGCAACTTGGCAGGGAAATAGCCCTTGGGCAAAAGAGATGCTAAACAGAGTCCCAGCAAAAATTGATTTTGATTTGGCTGAGGTTGAAGACTTTGTGAACTGCAGTTGGAGCACGTAGAGTTGTTTTTGGGTCTCGTTTGGTTTTCTTTGTAATGCAAGGACAGGAGCTTTTCATAGGTATTTCAATATTTGAGGGCAAGGCCATGTTTTTCAGGTCAAGAAGGAGAGGGATCAATTGAGAGCTGCCAAAATATGAGCTGAGTTAGAGTGCATAAAGGAACAGGAATAAATAGTAAAACACTTCAGTAACAGGAGAACTAAGAAAAGCTGTGACTGCAAAGGAGAGAGGTAATTGAGATGGTTTAAGTAGAGAGTAAATAGTAAATGAATGTTTGAAGTGTCACAGATTGTGATAAACACAGGAGCAAGGGCAAGATGGCAGGTGGGATAAAAGCTAAAAATGAGATGCAGGTAAAAAGAGAACATTCTTCATCTCAGAAATGAAAGCCAGCTGAATCATGAGATGCAGCATTCCATAGCAGGTCTCTCTAAGAACTGGGAATGGCCAAGTGCCACTGGAGAAGTTAAGCATTAATGCTACAGGAATTACACTGTGGGTGAGGAGACAGGCAGTTATTGGAGACAAAGCTTCTGGGAAGGACATCAGTGGGATGTAGGACTGGAGGAGATTGTTAATTAATGAAGTTGGCACAAAAAAGTAGGTGTGGGCTACTAAAACCAGCAGATGATGCAGAGCTGGAAGACTGTAGGAGCAAAATATCCTGAAGAAAGGATGAGATTGATGAGTGGAGTTACCAAAAAAAAAAAAAAATTCTAAAAAATGTAATGTCCCAAATAATTCATTTATGGACTAATGGCATGCATCTGTCAGAAAGGCAGAGCACACTCACTGAAACCTAATGGGAAAGGTTTGTGCAGTGAAAACCCCAAAACCTTACCCCAGCCCAGTGGAATGTTTGCAGGAGCTGTTGGGCTCACTGCTGGGTCTCACTGCCCCAGCCCTGCTCAGGAGAGCTGAGCTGGCTCAGGAAATGCTGCTGGACTGCCCAGGCTGAGCCTGCAGCCTTTGGAAGAGCCTGTCTGCTTGGTTCAGTGCAGTGAAGGGTTTGGTGAACAGGTATGGGGGCAAAAACCAAGCCAAAGGACAATGCAAACCAAGGAGAAATGTGTATAAACTGAATATAACTGGGCTGCAGATAAGCATGTGCAGTATCATTCAGCAAAGCAGTGAGATCCTGAGGTGGCTTTCTGATACACAGCTCCCAAAATTACAAAACTTCTCAGGAACTTCTTGCTCCCTGCTGTGTCCATGCAGGGAGGGTGGCTGGGGTGTTTGCTGGCTGCTGGGTCAGACCTTCCCCTGTTCCAGGGGACTCCAGGTGATGGATCTGCTCCATAGTGGTGCCAACAGCACTGAGCAGGACTGCAAAGAGTTTGGAGTTTGCTGTTTTTACCCATTCCCTCTGGACTGAGGGAGGAACAGTGACAGCTACAGTGGAGAGAGGAGTTTGTTGCACATCATCAAAAAATCCACTTTTCTGTTGTCTGTGCAAAGGGGGCAGTGAGAGGAGAGTTCTCTCCTGCTTTTTCCAGGTTTTTGGAATGCCACTGTCCAGTCTTGCCCTTCTGCACTGAGGGAATCTCCATGGAAAACATTCTCCCAGCAAAACCAAGGCCAGCCTGGAGTTTCTGCACGTTGAAGTTGTCAGAAAGAATTTGAAAACTAAGACCAGCTTTTGCTATTGCCCAACCGACTTTCCAAACTGCCTCTGCAAAACCTGTTCGAGTCTTCCCCTGAATGGGTCATTTTAAAATGGCTATTCAGAGCAGAAAACAGGAAAATCGACACATTGGAATCAACTAATTGGAATACTATTTTAAAAATGCACTGAAAGGAGTTGTTTGGGTTTTTTTAACATTATAAAGTATCCTACCCTAGATTTTATAGAGTGTTTTCCATTGCTAGATAACTATTTACTTCCTAGACAAAGAGCTTCCCCCTTGAATATTTTTACACACAGCCTTAAAAATCACAGAATCATGGAAAGGTTTGGGTTGGAAAGGACTTTGGAGATCATTTTTGCCAACTCCCCATGGGCAGGGAAGCTCCCAGCAGAGCAGGTGGCTCAGGGGAGGTGAGCAGGGATGCTCTGCTGTTCCCATGGACACTCCAGGGCTTTCCCTGAGATCCTGAAACAGCTGAACTCCCTCTGTCCATTCCAGCCCTACTTTTTGCTGAACAAAGAATAGTCCCACCTCTCCATCTGATGAGGTTTCTGGAGAATTAGGTGTTGACTGATTAGGGAAAATAACTTTCTGAAGCACCATCAGCTACTGAAGCTTCCTGCTCCCTCCCCCAGCCAGGAATCATTCAGTGGATGAGGATGCAGCTCTTTTATTGCTTCCAGGAGTCAGATTTGCCCTTTTGCAGCAGGGAGTGTCAAACCCCCTGAGCTGCCCAGCAGCTGGCAGGCAGCTCTGCCCAGGAGCAGATCATTCTGGGATGGCAGTGAGCTCCCCCGTGTGCTGACACCGAGCAGGATGGGGGATTGGGGCAGAACAGCTCCGGGACACACGGGAGAGGGAGCTGAGCACATCCAGATCATTTCGGTGTGTGAATGAGGACAAGAATTGGATATCATTGGCATTATGTTTAAAATAAATGTGGCAAAGTACATCCTCATCCACTGGGATGACTGCCTGGCTGGGGAAGGGAGCAGGAAGCTTCAGTAGCTGATGGTGCTTCAGAAATTCATTTTCCCTAATAAGTCAACATCCTACTTCTTCTCCAGAAACCTCATCAGGCTGAGAGGTGGGACTGTTTTTTTGTTCAGCAGAATAGCAGAAAAGGGCTGAAATTTTGCCCCTGAGCCCAGGGACTTTTGATGAGGCTGTGCTGGGTCTGCTCCTCCAGTCTGGACAAAAAGTGGGTTATTTTTATGGCTAGTTTGAAATATGGGATTCCAGAGTTGGAATTGTGTCTGTGTGTGAGGGTTGCTTTTTTTTAATTTTATTTTCTCTGGACAAATCAAGAATAGTTGAAAATGAGCTGCTCTGGTTTGGATTCTTCCACAATTTCTCTTGGTGCTTGTTTAAAGATTTTGACACACGTTTAGCACTTGCTCCTCACTGAAAATAAACCGTGGCAGGGATTGCTGGGGAGAGGAGCAGAATTCCTGCAAGTTAAACATGGAGTAAAGCCAAGCAGCTCTGCTTCACAGGGGATGATTGAAAGGTCAGAGGAACCAAACAGAGAAGTCAAGTGGAGACAGGGAATAATAACAAAAAAAAGGTAAGGAGGAAACACCCACCACGGCGGGGAAAGAAGGGAGACCAAGAAAAAGCCTCCAAAAAAAAGATATTTCTACTAGATTCATCTTAAATAAACAGAACCAGAGAGCGAAAACAGCTGAAAAATAAGATAAACTGAAAAATCAAAGGATGTTGTAGATGATGGTGATTGCAGCACTAGGACAAACCAGAGAGGTGCAGCCTGGGCTCTCCTGGGCTGTTGGTGTCTGTGGCAGCTTTTCCCTGGTCAGCAAGGATGGATCTCTGCTTCCTTGCTCTCCTTTGGAAAAGGAGAGGGTTTGCTCCAGAATGGAATGAGGACAAGTTTGCAGCTTCCAAACCAATTCCAAACCAAAAAGCTGTTTCTGACAGAAGTGCACTCAGAACAGTCAGACCACCCTACACTGGTGAGCTCAGGAGTGCTTTAAACCCAATTATTTCCTTTCTTTGGGGGGAGAGACCATGGAGCACCAGAATTCCCAATACCAGACTGGGAGATGATCAGGAGATCATCTGGCAGGAGGCAATAAAAAGTTAAGAAAAGCATCAATTTGTTGTGTGAATGAAGACAAGAAGAGAATACTATTGGTATTATGTTTAAAATAGGTGTAGAAAAGTACTTGTTCAGTATAACACTTGCTTTGTTTTTCAGTTTTACCAGCACTTTGTGGCCCTCTGCATCCCAAAATCAGCACTGAGGTCACCCAAACCCTCCTGGCTCAGGATCCTCACCCTGCCAGCTTTCCTTGGAGGCTTTTCCCTTTGAGCTTCTCTTCTCAGGAGTATTTTGGGAGCAACTCTTTCTGCTACCTAGCTTTGCTTGGCTTGTCTGCAGAAATGATTTCTTTTTTTGGGGTACAGTGCTGGTGATTAGCATTCAAATAGAGGGCTGAGAAATAAATTTTAAAAAAGAATTATAATTAAAAAAAAGAATCAAAAATCAGGCTACAGCCAGAAAGCTTTATTTCATTTGGACAAGTTTCAGTAGAAATTTTGACCCAACGACCCCAGAGCTTTAAAACAAGTCCTTTAGGATATTCTCCTATGGTCTGAAGGCCATCAGATACCTTCAGAATGGCTCTGGGCAGTGAAGGCACCCTTAGTCAGTTCTTGGCACACTGAGCCAAGCTGAGCAGGATAACCATTATTAATTAACATTATGGATATTGTGGTTTAATCGCCCTCGTTTGAGGGATCCATTCACAGCTGAGCTCCCAGGGGTTTGTGCAGAGGTTTGTATTCATCCCCAGCAGCTTCCCTTGGCTCTCACTCCCTCTGCTGGTGCAGGAGCTCGGGAAGGATTTTAAACAGTTTATTTTCACTTTCTCAATCACTTTGTCAGAAAAATTTCCCATATATTTGTATGTTGTGTCCTTATTTATATGTCGAGTCCTTATGGATATTAACATTTTAGGATTTATTTGTTCAAAGGTGGACAAAACAACCTCAGTGTAGGGGGAAAACCCATCGTTTTACACTTGTGATAAATAAATTTTACTGGGATGAACTGTGCCCCAAATAGAGCTTTTTACAAGGCTGTGGCTCCCACTTGTTTATTTTCTTCTGCTTCTCTTAATTCCATCTGTTTGTATCGAGATCTAAAAGAGTAACAGCTGTTCTGCTGATATTTTCACCAACATGAAATAACTAAGAGGTTAAAAATCCCTTTTTTGATTGAAATAAGCTCACACAGATAAACATTGTGTGTGTGTGTATATATATATATATATGCACTTATATAGGCACACATTGGTAGCATATTAAAATATATTCCACATTAAAATAATGAAAAGGAATGAAAGAAATGCATTACAGTTTTGATGCCATTTTTTCATCATGATTTTCACATCATGATGAAAAGATTTCGAGTAGGGAGCGTTTGTGGTTTGGAAAATACATCGAAAATCCCTTTGTTATTGCGGTTCAGCTTATGGAATAGGATGTAACACCTTGCAATAATAACTAGTAGATAAATCCCCAACTGATTTATTCTGCGACAGAAGCCACAAGGTGTCGCTGTGACGCAAAAAACCAAAATACTGCAGCAAAAGGGGCTCAACCTTCAGCAAAAATGACACTTGTGAGAATGGCTTTCGACTGAAATGACCTCTGGAAGGAGCTGCCTTTCGTGTTCTGTCATTGATATCTCCCAGCAATGTTTTTCCTTGCTCTTTGTGAGTTTTGATGGTTTAGATTCTCTACCAATATATTTAGGCAGGCATCCTTTGAGTCATCACGGAAACCCTGTCAGTATTTTTAATAAGGAATGTAATTTTTTCTTCCCAAGGATTTCAATTTAAAAGGGCTTTATGGACGGTGGAAGTGGTGGGGAAGAGCCAGGGAGGTGTTTGTAGGCACTGCTGCCTCCCACAGTGCCCAGAGGCTTTCTGAGACAAACAATGCCCAGAGGAAACCTCAGGGATTGCTAAAATAAAATAAAATAAAATAAAATAAAATAAACCTCCAGAAGGTGCTCCGTTGATCTCTACACAGATATTCTGTGTGTCCATGGCCAAGCTGTGACACTCAAGGGAGAGTTTGGGAAGAGGAACAATTGGGAAGAGGAACAATTGGGAAGAGAAACTTCCCAAAAATTGCAGAGGGATGCATTCCATCCTGTTCCTGCAGGGTCCCCTGCTGCCCTCCTGGAGCCATCAGGCTGATCTCTGGGTGGATTTCAATGCTGTCCCACAACGCTGGGCACAGCAGCTTCAGGATGGTCCTTCATCCCCTATTCCCATCTCTCCCCAAGAGGAGGAGATGCAGCATCTGTGGGTTTGGCTGTTAGGTCATTTAGCAAGCTGTCCCTAAATCCCTCTGTCAGGACAATCCCAACTCCACAGGGCTGATCCAGCTCAGCAGGACCCTCCCTGAACCCTCCATTCACCCCATCTCAGAATAATTCACTGTGGGCTTTTAATTGGTTTGTTTTAGCAGGCAGTTCCTCTTCTAATCAGGGTTTCCTGTTCTAATCAAGGGTTTTAATTGAGGTGAACCTCTGTGAGAAACCTCTGTGTGAAAGCAGAAAATAACTTAGGGCTAAAGCCCACACCTCAAAT
This sequence comes from Entomyzon cyanotis, assembly GCA_024500445.1. Lineage (NCBI taxonomy): Eukaryota > Metazoa > Chordata > Aves > Passeriformes > Meliphagidae > Entomyzon > Entomyzon cyanotis. The sequence continues at coordinate 1,303,607 of JAKEPQ010000033.1, read as the reverse complement.
TCAGTGCAGAGAAGTTTAATTTTAGTCAGCAGGCTGAATTCTCCATTTCCACAGAGCTCCAGGAGAGGATCCTTCCCAATTCAATGTGTTCCCTGCAGTTCAAATCAAATCAACTAACTGTATTTTCTGGTCATCATAAAAAGGGCAGTGATGTGAAGCAAATTACTGCTCATCAGAAGTCTTTTCCTTTAAAATAAACCAAACTAAATGCAAGAAGTGGAAGGGAACAGAACTGTGACCACTCCTGTGGAAACCCAGGAGCAGGGAATGTGCTGATGGTTTGCTTTTCTCTGTAAAACCAACACTTTTTTGTATTTACACTACATCCACGTGTGGTTCAGTTTTCTCTCTGGACATCCTTCAGGAATAACCTAAACTAAATAGGAACCTACCAGAAGCCCATCAGCTGCCCAGGGTATTATCTCTGCTTCCATCCAGATCTCTGGTTTAAGAGCAAAAAAACCTTTCTGTGGACATGCTGAGTGACTGAGGCATTTCAGAACCTTCTAAAAAGGTTCCTAAATCCAAGGGATGGAAAAGAACACAACTGGGGCTACTCCTATGGAAACTCAGGGATAAAGAGCTTGCTGATGATTTGCTTTTCTCTTTAAAATCAACATTTTTTGTCATTGACACTATGTCCACATGTGGTTCAGTTTTCTCTCTGGACGTGGAGCAATAAACCTGGATCAAACTGCCTGGCTGTGTTGTATGAGGGGTCAGGGAATGGAGAATGAGCTGGTTTATTAGCGTTATAAACTGATAATTGCTTGATTAGCATTGTGCCACTCCTTCCTTTTCCAGCAGGAGAGGCAGGGTGTGGCTGGGAATGCTGTGCTCCTTGTGATGCCATCATGTCATGGATATTGTGCCTCTGGAGCCCAAATTCCTTCCTTCCTCCCTTCCATCAGGGAGAACAGATCCCTTATTCTTTTGTGGATCATGCAGCAGGGTCTCTCCAGAGCTGGCCTGAAAGGACATTTTCCTAACAGGATTTTCCTTAACTTCAGCTCTTCACATGCCCATAAACACTTGCATTTTATGGTGATTCTCATGGACAATGCCATGTTGAGCTGATGTTTGACCATTATGGTTCCATTCACAAATTCTGGCCCAGGAATGAGCCTAACCCAGCCTGCCCTGAGCACCTCTGCACATCCAGAGCAGAACTTTGGAGTTTCCTGTCAACACTGGGAGGCAGAGAGAAGTGGTTCTGCTGGTTATTCACTACGTAATTCACCTATTCATTTCAATTTTTGGAAAAAAATTGAACAAGGCTTCTCTAAAGAGCTGTCAGAAGTATTCAAAGGGGTTTTAAAACATGGAAATTTAGATTTCCATCATCTTGTTGCCTGCAAATAGAACGGGTTTGTTCATGGAAATCTTTAAAAATCGTATTCTTAGATCAAGTTCTATTCTCAGCATGGTTTCGGGTAAAACAAGCTGTCATGTTTTGAAATAATAGGAACAACTTCATTTTTGGAAGGATTTCTTTGGCTGTTTTGAAGTCATTTGGACTTCTGTGAGCCCAAGTTTCCTGCTGCCCATTTCTGTGCCCTGTGAGCTCCAGGAAAACCTGCTGCAGGGTCTGGGCAGCTGTTTGAGATAAACAAACAGCCAACGTGCAGACCATGCGTTTTAAAAATCTCACATTCAGACAGATCACGGATTTCATGGGTTTTACAACCTGTTTAACACCCCCAGGCCTGTCCCTCCGAGGGTTCCCCTTGGAATTTGCTGCCCTGGCAGTGGGACAGCAGAGCTCTGCCAGCCTGCAGAGCTCCCTGCAGAGCCATCCCCACCCAGCCTGGGCTGCCCAGGGCCCAACAAAGGCTGGTTTTCCCAGTGGTTGGTTTGTTTTCTGATGGGTGTTTAATTGGGGTGGGCCTGGCCATTGAGGGCGTTTCTAAATTGAGATTTTTATGCACAATGCTGCAGTCTGGATTAGATCAGAAACACCTCCAAACCCCCAGATAATGAGGAAATGGAGACATGGCACATCTGCAGCTCTTCTATTGACCACAGGCTGCTCACCTGAAAGCAGAGCACAGCAAAACCCAGCAATTCCTCTTTGATATCTCCATTCCTCTGCTTTCCAAGGCCAAACCCACCCATGGCCAGAGCTGATTTGGGGTGAATCACTGCCTTTGCAGTCTGTGTCACCTTGGAAAAGGCAGTGTCCCTGCCCTGCAGGTGAGTGGGCTGTTTCTCAAGAATACAAAATGATTTCTCACTTTAGAAAAGGAGAAGGCTGTTCAAAAGGCAAAGGGGCAGCTTTGTTTCAACAGATTGATTGTGTCTTAGCAAGACAACCCAGCTAGAAATGAACTACACGTGAGAGTTATCTGCTTTAGATATTGCAGATCTGCTTCATGATTTTCCCTTAAAGCTGGGAAGGATACTTGTGTTTGCAAATGGAATCTTCAGCAGAAAATCAGATCCCCTTTCCTTGCCCTAAACTGGTAAAATGAGGCCAATTTAAAGAGTCTGCTTAACTGAGAGGAAAGCTAACAAATATTGAGAATATTCTGGGGGATATCTGTGATTTTCACAGGTTTTTTTTCCCAACTGCAATTCGTAATTTAGGGATGGAATAAGGAAAAGAAGATTAATGTTGACTAACATCCTCTTGCCATCAGTAAGGGCTGAGTCCTTCAGGAATATCCCAAATTAAATAGGAACCTGCCAGAAGCCCCTCAGCTACCCAGGATATTATCTCTGCTTCCATCCAAACCTCTGGTTTAAGAACAAAAAAACCTTTCCATGGACATGCTGAGTGACAGCAGCAACTGAGGAATTTAGGAACCTCCTAAAAATGCTCTTTCTATCCTATTCTCATTCCGGACTCAGGTGGGCAGTTTTTCTTTGAAAAGGCTTGGAAACTTGTTTTACATCCAACAAATATCCAGTTCCTTTGGATGACACCAGTGACAGTAAACTCTCCTCCTCCCTTGGCTGCTCTGAAATCCAGGAAAACCTACCCAAGACCTTGCATTTTTTCCCCCAAAATGTGATATTTCACATGTGAACCCATTAATGTGACAGTGATGTCTATTACTGCTTTAAATTTTGATTTATGTTGACTTATACTGACTAGGCAACTCTAAATTTGACTCTTTGCTTCATTTCAACGTCTGGATGATCTGCTGCTCCTAAAAGAAACTACTTTGGCACCAGGTGATTTATTTTTTCCCCTTCTTGCCTTCCTTTTTCATTGCCCTTTACAATGGACTTGAGTCATGGTGGATGGAAACTTCTCCATTGTATGTAGTTGTGTGGCTGAAACAATTTTGTGCTCAGTTTCAAGTGGCTGCAACAGAAATAGAAGCCACACCACTTTTTTTTTTTTTGTTTAATGTGGGACTGGGTATTTTTATATCTTAAAGCACGACGAGATATTTGAAGAACAAATTAGTCACTCTGCCTCCAGAACTGCTCTGTCTGAGGTATGCCACAAAATTGTTCTCAAATTGTTTACCTGCTGTGGAGCCTGCTGGGAGCAAAAATAGATCCTGGATTTAGGCTTGGTAATTCCTGTCCTACAGTTTGGCTGATTCTGGTGCTTCCCTGGTCCCTGTGGAGTGCAGAGGTCCAGGGCAGCAAGAAAATCCTTAACAGCTCGTGGTCTGGGGGTGTTTGATTGAGTTTTACTCTTTACAACCTGGTCTAGTTCCTTGCCAACCTTATTGTAAAGGATTTATGTCCAATCTGAACCTCTTTCAGTTTAAAACCATCACTCAGTCTGGGTAAAAAAAGGATTATTTTTTACATTTGTATTTTATATTTTTCATGTTTAACCCCTGTTCAGGACAGATCCCCAGGTCACCACTCGTTCCTGGTTTCCAGATGAACTCTGGGCACAGAATTCCTCACCCATCCAATCCCACTCATCACATCCACCTCTCTCCAATGGACAATGGGAAAAAACCTTTCTGTTCTCAGAGCCTTTTACAAAACACCACACTCCTGCAGTCATTAAAAGGGTCAGCAGAAGAAACCCCATGTTTTATAGGCATGGCAATGGAAACACCAAGGGGATTCCTGAAACTGCATCCCCACACTGGAGCTGTCAGGCCAGGCAAGATAAAATCAGTGAAATGCATCTATTTGCCACCTTTGAGCCAAGTTTTCTATTATGCTGAACAAATTTCAGGAGTTCCCTAGATTACCAAGGTGTTTTCATGAACTGCAGCACATTAAAAAAGATTGTAATACATTAATTTCTCACAAGAACAAGAAATACTGCCAGCATTCCTTCTGAAATCCTTCTGTTTTCCACGACAGTGGTTCTTATTATCTCCATGCTAGTTTATATATGGAACTGGAAGGAAACAGCACAAAGCCTGGCAATTCACTGAACCCACAGGTGAATTTCCTGCTAGAAACACAGCAACTCTTGCATTTCTTGATGATACCTGGAGACACTGAAACCCAACAGACTGATCAAATGTGGCAGGGAGTCCTTGAACCCTCAAGCTCCCAGATGTCCCAATTCTGGGGGGAAAATTTTGAGCCTAAAATGCAACCAGGAGATGCTCTGTTTCCAAAGCTCTGTGTCCTACCTGAGGTTGCTGAGTGGCAGTGGGTCTCTGAGGAGATGGAATAGGAGTTTTGGACAACATTTGGTTCATTTTGCTTACGACTAGCTCGGTGATGTGCTGCCTGTCTTCAGCCTGGTGCTCCCCGATCAGGGGCATGGCACAGTCCATCACCTGCAAAACACAACAGCACGTCAGGAAAACTCCAGGGAACTTCAGTTTTGCCATGCCATCCCCTCCCAGTCTCACCAAATACAGGTTTAGTTCACAGCTGGGCATAACCCTCTGGGAAAACAGGAATATGGAGCACAGGGTTGATAAGGAAAATGAGATTTCTCAGGTGATTCAGTGATCTGAAGGAATTGTTCTCTGCCTCAGCTGAAGGTTTCCTCCCCTGCCTGCTTCTGTGGCTCACATTATGTTCAGGAGCTGAATTCCAGCATGGAAATGCAAAGCCCAACTGTGAAATTGTGGAATTTCGCTGGGGAAGCTGAGGTCCTTATTGCACCTAGGGAATCTAATAAGGCATTATCAGGGGTCCTCATTGATTCATTAAAAACTTTAAATAATGCCTAGTTATTATTGATAGCCTTTCTCAAAAAGTTTCATTAAAAACTTTAAATAACGCCTTGTTATTATTGATATCCTTTCTCAAAAAGTTGTGTGTTTGGTGTAAAGAATAAGTAAGAATTTCTACAAAGAAAGCAGGACAGCAAAGAGGCAGATAAAAAAGGGCACATTTCCATTTTAAATGCAACAGCTTAATAGTGCTCAGTGGTTATTTGTTGCAGCTATTCCAGTGAATAAAATCAGAATGAATTCTGCCACTTCCCAAACATTTGTTACTTCTCTAGAATATTTGTTACTTCTCCAGAACATTTGTTACTTCTTCAGAATATTTGGTACTTCTCCAGAATATCTGTGATTTCTCCAGTGAATCTATTTTTGTCACATCTGTGTTTGTTTCAGGGGAAATAAAAGTGTAACACAGTAACCACAACTATTATTCAGAATGGCACTGGATATTCCTACTTAAAAAAATGAATAGGATTTAATTCACTTTTGAGAAAGTTCACCATTCTGCTGGGGGCTGCAGCCTCGAGCTGTTTGGGTTGTTTATTCAGCTAGAGAATTTGCAGGGAAGTTGACATTTTCTGTCTGATTCTGCAAATCTTTGCAAAGTGGAGGAGTTTTGTCACCTGAGGGTGACCCAGGATCAGTCTGGAGAGCATGGTCACACCTGCATTGCACAGATCCTCCTGGAGGGGAAGGGATTTAGTGGGAACAAAACTCTTCTCAGTGCCCAACCTCCACAGAACATCTCCTTTATTAACAAACAACAGGGTTTTACCTTCCTTCTTTTAGATATTCAAGAGCTTCTAGGAATTAGATGCAGAAGTTGGGTGTTTAAAGAGACATTTGGATTTTAAAGAACATTGTACCTTGCACAGGAGTTGGGAAGGAGCTGCACTATAAATATAATTAATATATAAATAATATAAATAATATAAATAATCTGACCTAAGCTTGACCTTTTCAAACCATGGTGAGTGCTATGGAAATTCTTCCTGAGTGACAAAGGCTGCTTTGTGCCAATAATGGGATTAGTTTGAAGTCCGAAATCATTTCCTTTATTCTTCTGTTTGTTCCTTTACAAGACTCACTGGCATTGTGTGTTGGCAACCAAACCGCTGGCAAGGCTGGAGCTGGGAATTTCAGATCTAGGAGGTCTGGTCTGAGCTTCCTCACAGCCAAAAGGCTTTAGAATAACCCCAAAGTAAACAGGGCAATAATAACTGAACTCCAGAACAAATGTTTCCCTAGAAATGAATGAATGGTCTTCCACCCTAGGGCCACATCAGCAGTAGTGGAGAAATGCTTAATATGGACACTGAAAGTTTCTTGAAAGTTTGCCACAGTTTTTAACAATCATAATTACAACTGGAGCATCTCAATGTTTTTAATTAATCGAGAGAAAGCTACTGACCCAATAAGGGTTGGTATTTCTGAAGGGGTAAAATGTAGCCTTGCAGGTTGTGTGGCTCTTTAATATTGATTTCTGCTCCCTTCCTGCCACTTCTTAAAATTGCCATAATGCTTAAAGATCCACTTGCTTGCATCCTGAGCTCCTTCCTGCAAGAGGAATTTGCATGGAGCCTGGAGGGAGGCAAAGCACCAGGACTGTGAAGTGTTAATAATGCCTGGATTTAGAAAGCTTTGCTTGTTTGGTTGTCCACTACAAACTGGCTGATTCCCAGAGAGGGAGGATTGTCTGTGCTCTAAAAACCTTCCACCCTTGAAGATATGTTTTAATGAGAGCTCTTTTTGAGAACATACACTGTAGGGTGTAGGTTACCTCCCCTCTCACCCAATACCAGTTAAAAGTTCCACAGGCAGGCAAAGAAAACCTCCCTTTGTTTACCATCCTCTTACATTAAAACAATTACTTGGAACGACTGTGAAATAAATTGCCTCAAATAAGGTCCTGCTAAGGGATTAGACAGGATTAGGATCTGGATGGGGTTGGGGCTGAATTTCTGCCTTTAAGGACTTCTACAGCTCGAGTTCACACATCAGCTTCCTCTGGGAGATGCTGCCAAGGTGGTTAGCACAACACGTGGGGAAAGTGAAGATAGGAAACCCTGAGGTGTCAGATCTTCCTGCAAACTCCAGGAGAGAAGTCCTTACACTCCTTAAACACAGAATTTTCAAATATAATCACATCTTGAGGCAGATTCCATATGATTTGGCATTAAAGGCAGAGCCATTGGCCCTTATCAATCTCTTATCACTCAGATGGGTTTTGCCCTTGTTAAAATCCTTTGGTTTGTTGCCACAGTGGCACAAATGTTGTTGGCCAAAGACATGGCAGGAGAGCACCTCTGCCACTCCTGCCTTGGTGGCTTTTGGTGTATTCTTTTCCCCTTTAAGAGAATGCAGTCTATTTCCATTCCTAGTACAAGAATTAATGACAGCTAAGGGAAATCAGTGCATTTTATAGAAATGTATCTTGAGAATATTTTGGGCAACACTAACAGCTTTTAAATCCTGAGTGCCTACAGGAATGTCAGGCTGGCATTTCCCCCTCTACAAGACCTGACAAAATCTAAACACACACAAAGCTCCCTGTTTATAATTAGTCCATTTACAGCCTGTGCTAGATTTAAAATCCCATTTAAAACAAGCCAGTTTTTAGTTCAGCATATAGTTCAGCCATTTAAAATACTGGAGTTTCCCACTAAGAAGATTTCACAGGGTAAAAAAAAAAAAAGGACATCTGTAATTTTTAAAATCAAATATGTTACTTTTGCAGATGCCAGTAAAAACATGGGTCCCTATGATTTACAGTCAATGCCTAGTACTGGCAGCTTTCATTTATATATCAATGTATTTCCATTTCAGCAGCCAATTCTTTGGGATGAATTTCTGTTATCACCCAGGGACTGATGGCACATATTAGTGGAAAAGGTAAATAGGCAAAATGCAGGCTGTGAGACTCAGACTGGCAAGAAAAAGAAGAGAAATTGTGTTTGATGATTAGGAAGGGAAACGGGATGGATTTACAAAGGAGGCAGTGCAGTTAGAAGGTATCAGTAATTGCAGAGGGATCACATCATCGTGTTTGAGGGAGAAATTCCGAGTGGCACTGCCCCCAGGGGTTGGGATGGCCTGGCAGAGCTTTGGGAAGTGCTGGGAAAGGCAGGGCTGGGGAGGAGAAAGGAAGGGCAAAGGGGAAGAGCAGTGGGTGCAGAGGGAGAAAGAGGAGTTTCCCAGGATGCTGGAATTCCAGAGGAACAGCCAGAGTGAATCCTGCAGGATAGATGGATCTCCTGGGAAAAGATCCATGAATTCCAGGAGCAGGTGGGATAATTGGTGAGTACAGAGGAAGGAACTTCCCTTCACTGAGAATCAAGGCAGGATTGAAGGCTGGGAGGGTGGGAAGTGGGCAAACCATCCCTTTGCCCCATGAGCACAGCAGCTGTGGCATGGCAGCATCACCCAGGGCTTGCTGCTCTGGGCTGCTTTTGTGGGGCTTTTTTGGGTGCCTCTGACCGACCAAAATCATGGTCTGAATTTGGCTGCAAAGGCAGAGGCTGGCAGGTTTTAACTGGGGAGTTCTGTGTACAGGAAAATCCCAGACCTAAAAACCCCTCTGATTTTGGGGAGGTTAGGGCTACATGGGACTGAGGAGGGATGGTGGGATTTTTGAGGAATGAGGGAGTGGCTGGATCTGGAGTAATCCCAGAGCTTTCCCTGAGGTCTCCAGAGCAGGAATAATTTGGGAATGGAACCACACCTGGGAAGTGGGAAGGGGAAAATCCAGCAGAAAACCAGTGCTGGCTGCTGGGGAATTTTAATCCCTGCTGCAGTAATGGGGGAATAACATCTGCAGGAGAAGGAGTAACAGCTGGAATTCCTGGATGGAGGATCCAGTGCCTACAGACCAATCTGGGAGGCCTTGGTTTCATCTGGGATGAAAACAAACCAAGCAAATAGTTTCTGCATCCAATCAAAGTCATTGGATTTGGATGCTGTGAACTCCTGCACATGTAGTTGATTTTTTAAAAAAAGGTAAAAAATATAGAGAGAATGCAGTTTATGTGGCTGAAAAAAAATAATAGTGCTTTGAAGAGAATATGGGAAAGAGATTGTTTCAATCTATAAAATAGCAGCTGATTTAACAGCACGTGAATTTTACCTGTATTCACCCCCCCGGTAACTAAGTGTGGTTCTTACAAAAGAAAATGTTAGGGTGGTCATGTGTAAAACATGTTATTGCTGTTATTTTAAAATTTTAAAAGTTCGGGTATTTTGACAAGAAATAAAAAAGATTAGTGAAAAATTATTAGGGTGGAACCCAAATATTGATGTTACTCCTACAGATCAGTAGTTATTGCTCCATTCAGCTAAAAACCTCTTCATTAACTCCATCATAGATACACTTAATTTAATTTTCTGTCTAAAATAAGGGTTGATGTCATTGTTTCTGGGATTGTATCTGGAGAATTTCAATGGATTAAATACGTTACTTCCAAAATATAAATAAGGTCATGGAGTAAACAGATTTTTTTCTATCACATGAAGGAATAGATTCATGAATTCAGCACTAATGCATCATAAACTTGGGAAAAATTGCAACTAAAAAGTTGTTTTATTTCAAGAATTGTATCTTAGACACTTTACAGTTACAACAAGTCCTATTTTTGTGCCTTTCTGAGTCAAAAACCACTAGGGAGCTAATTTTAATTTAGCCCAGAGCAAAATGAAGCAAGAGGGAATAAAGCACCTCACAGCCTGTTCAACCTGCAGCAAAATTTGGCAGATTTTTGTGAGGCTACTGTAAAGGATTTGCTCTCTCTCTCTGCTCTCCTCACTATGCTCTGAGCTTTTGTTGAGTTTCCCAGAAATTTGGTTTTCCAGGAATGAAACAGGGAAGATAAAATCCTGTAGGGCCAGAAATACAAACAATGCTCTTCTCCTCCTAGTGCTGAAACCTCCAAAGTGTCAATTGGAAAAGGGAAAAGTCCTGATATTCAAGGAGTTAACAGCTGCATGGACCTTGGTTTGATGTTTTATCAGGAAGGAGAGGGGAGGCAGTCAAACAGCTGCAGGTTGCAGTGCTGTGTTAATAAAAATCCTGTTTTACAGCTTGGCTGCTGCTTGGCACTGAGAATTCCCATGGAGGGGAAAGAACAGACACCAAATGGAGAGACAAGGCTGTTCCACAGCATCAGAGCTTGGCCCTCCTCCTGATCCACCTGGCAGCTCCTCTGCTGGGCTGAGGGATCCTTTAATTAGTTTATTCCTCCCCAGGAGGAGTTTGGAGACAATTCCTGGGGGCAGGGCAGTGTCAGGCAGGGAGAACCCCTGTGTTCCTCTGGAAAAGGCAGATTTTCCCATTCAGAAAACCTGTTCTGTTAAAAGGCAGAGTTACCTCTTATATTCTCCACCTAAAACCCTGCAAAGAGCCCAAAGCTTCCCAGAAAAACACAGTTGTGTGCTTGAATAAAGACATCACTTCAATATCTTGTCCTTCCTGTCTTCAGCACAGTTGGTGTGGGTATGTGGAGTGGAATTCTCCTGGAATCCCCATTCCCTGCAGGGCTGGGGGACACACCTGTCACCTGTCCTCCTGCTGGATGTTCCCCATGAAAATCAGGAAGGACAAATGAGCAAATATTATTTCATGCCCTGAGGGAGTCTGTGTGCTCCTTGCCAGGGGATCTGTGCAGGATTAAGGTGTCAGTGACACCAAACCCCTCCTTTTCCCTGGGCTGGGACATCCCCACAGGGCACAGCTCCAGGGCTGATGGACTCACTGCCCTGCTCAGCTCCCCCCAGCTCAGCCAGCACGTGCCAGCTGTAAGAACTTTTATTTTCCCGAGCTGAAAGGACACAAAGGGAGAAAATTCTCCCCATCTTGCTGCAGACAGTTTTGCACTCCTCGCTGTAGCCCAGAATTCAGTTAAAATTGCAGTGTAATAAGTGTGGATGTGAGTTGCCTCTTTAGCACCAAATGATCATCGCTTTCCCAGATGTTCTGTTGGGTGGGAATTTTGCAAACAGCCCCACATTTCAATGCCTTTCACAGATCCCAAATATCCCTGCTGATGAGCATTGCCATCTCCCAAACAATTCAGCTGATTCTGTACAACAGCAGGAATTATCATGCTTCCATCCACTCTTTTTTCTTCTTATTTTTTAATTGCAGAACCTCTTCTGCACCCTCATTAAAATGCTCTGTAAACCCAGCTCCTGATGCATCCTGCAGCCCTTAGAATTCTGGGGTTTAGAATTCTAAATTTCCATGTGTCTGGCATGGAAAATGAGGAGATTTGTTCAGAATCAGAAAGTGAGGCAGTCTCTTGGTCCATGACACAATTTGCAGTGGCTGTTTCATTTTTAAAAATGTTTCCTCTTCTCCTCCTACCCAGCAGACCTCCCAGGCCTGATGCAGGTTTTATCTTATAAAATAAATTTTATGCCAAGCCTGGCAGGTTTTATTTTATGTGCCAGGCTTCAGTGGGGGCTTCTGGTGCTTGCTGGATTGGCCCAGAAATTAAAAATGTTGTGCAAGATCACAAATGTGGGAACAGCCAAGTTCAGGGAGTGAAAATGAAGAGCATTGAGTCTGACAGGAACCTCCTAACTCAGAGTGTTAAAATCAGGGAGACATCCCTCACTGCCACAGGAAACAGAAAAGGTTTGGGTGCATTCCTGCAGGAAGAGCAGGATAGAAAGAAAAAAAAAATAATAAGGGAATTAAAGATATCAGGGAATAATAGATAACAATGAGGGAATAAAATATATCAGGAGGATTGACTCAGCAGTGCCAATCACTTCGCAGAGCAGCTTTAGCCAACACTTTTCTGTGTGTGAAAACTCTAGTTCTTGCAAGAATATACATGCTAAATGCACTCCTGCTCCAGCTTTGTGTATTTTCACAAGCAGTCCTTCAGTTTTTAACTCTTATCCCATGAGGTAGGATAGCTTAGATCTTATCTGAAAACAATCTACATTTCTTTATTGTATAGTTCAAATGGCAAGGTTGAAATGTATTGGGTTAAAGGCTGCCAAAGCAGCATGAAATCTCTCCAGTTGAACTGATTTAGGTGATTGGAGGTGTGGAAAAGGCTGAGCCCCATCCTCTGAGAGGTTTGGGGACTATGGGAGCTGCAGAGCACCCTGCAGTGGCACAGGGAGGCTGCAAAGCCCAGCAGCTGGGGGGAGATCTCTTGGGAGCAGAAATCCCCATTTTCCCAGGAATAGGAATGCCCAAGGCACACCATGGCTGCAGCACCAGGACAAAGCCTGTGCTCAGGAATTCCTCTGGAGAGATCCCCAGAATCCTCTGCATCCTCAGCCTGGATGCAGAAAGGGGAAAACACCTTTTTTCCACTCTTTCCAATCCCAGATTTACCAAGAACCTCGGGAAAAGCTTCATCACCCCAAGGAGCCACAGAGGCTCAGGGTGGGATCTGGGATTTCATGCTACAGTTTTATATCACATTTATTCTGCCCCAATAACAACCCCTGATTTGGCCAGGCAGACAAAAGAAGAGGGATTTGCTGAAGTCCTACTGGGGAGGCAGTGACTGGTTGGGTTTGTTTAACCCTGGGAGCTGCTCCCTTTAGAGGGTTATTGATTTGGGAATGATTGGCAATTGCAATAGTGATAGATAGATAGATGATAGATAGAGAGATCTGTGAAACCAGAGAAGAGGAAAACATACAGAGCTATTTAACTCTGTGACCAAAAAAAAAAAAAAAAAAAAAAAGGCTTTACTTCTGCAGAGCTTTTCTGTTGTAAATAGACACAAATAGCAAGAAAGGGTTAATTCGAAATCTCCAGGTTACTCTTGAGGCTTCAAAAAAAATGTTTTTACTTTTGCTTTATCAACTTCTTTTGGAGTGGGGAGACTCTGAAGATCCTTGCCTGCCTCCTGAATAGAATTCTAGGAACGTGGAAGATGCTGAAGGAATTGTGTGATAGACAAGTGATGATAGTTTATGGCTACACAAAGTGATATTTTCCCCAATAAACTCAAAGGAAATGAAAAACTTAGGTTTTTTTTCAAAATTACCTATAGCAAAAACTTCTGATTCATCAGGATTCAGATCTTCAGGGCAATATTTAAGCTAGGAAAAAGTCAAGTTGTTTCCACTTCGTTCCTAATCTCCCTTTCCACAGCAAGGTATAATTTTGCTGGGGTTCCCCTGGGGTGGTGCTATCTATAAACCTTCCAGGAAAAGCAGTGAGCTGCTCAGGAAAAGGGAAAACCAGCCATCCACATTTGGTTTTGTTTGGCACTCGGTGTCCATTTCCTCCAACACCAGAAGACATTCCCATCTATATGGTTACATTTTCCAGCAAGTGTTGCCACTAATTTGGAGCTGTGGCTTTGTATCATGATTTAAGCAGTGCCCAAAAATACACAGCCCTGCCTGAAATGCAAATTAGCCAAAGCCCAGCTATCAGAAAGGTTCTTCACTTGGGTGTTTGTAATGTGTAAAATGTAAAAACAAAAATATTGCAAAAAAAGTGGGATTGCTTACCTCAAAAATATAATCTTTTCCATCCTTCCCATGTACAGCTTTAACAGCACAGATGTCCAACCCACCGAATATTTCAGAGCAGGTGTCAACCCAAAGCTTGTACCTGTTGCAGAAAAAGAATTTCCTCTGTGAGTATCTCATCAGGCTCTTGATCTTCCACAGGCTCACCTAATAATGCATTTAATATAACATTCACCCTGAATTCAGAATTGTCACTGTATTGTCAGTTTTGCTGAGTTTGGGTTTCCCTGAGCATCAGCAGATAACTCTGTTTTCCCAGGAGCCTCCAGCAGAGCTGTGGCTCTGCATGCTCACCCAGTGTCCTGCTGGAGCCATTCCCAGTTGATTCTGGTTTTACACTGGTTCAAACACCAGTTTGCTCTCAGCTGAGGATAACTGGTGCCGAAACACAACTCCACAGGAGGAGGATTTACCACCTGACCAGTTTCTGTGGCTTCAGGGGTGGCAGGAGGGGTCAGAAAGTGGGAATAGGGCTTGTTTTTTTCTGGGAAGCTCAGAGCTGTGCTTCCATGCCCTGTTCAGGAGGGACTGCCTGGGCAGTGAGTGAGCTGTTTGGTTCCTGGGGCAGAACTCGAGATTCTCCATCCCAAATCTCAGCCCCAGCTGGGTTCCCAAGGAGCCAGGCTGGCTGCATCCCCACAGCGCTGAGCAGAGGGACAAATCCAGCAGGACAGCCCTGCAGGTGATGCAGGAGAACCCAAAAATGACATTCTGGGGGTTGTGGAGCATCAGGCAAGGGCTGTGTTCTCCATGTTGGGTTATCCACGACTGCAGCCAAACTCAACCGGAATGTAGAGAATTCCAAGGAACTCTACAACTCCCCAGAAGAGGCTGTTTGGTGCAGTGTTGAGCACAAAAATCCTTCAGTTTATTTTGTATCTGGGGATGGACTCTTCACCCATTCTGCAAGCAGCAATGTGATTTATTTTACTTTTTTCTCTGTGAATAAAGAGATTCTCAGACCAACAAGGGCATGAGGAGGGATTTATTAGAACAGTGGGGCAATTCCTGTGATCCAGGGCAGAGCTGCAGAGTCACCAGCCCAGAGCTGAGAGCCCAAAGGCAAGGGCTGAACCCCAGGACCCCCAAATCTTTGGGACTGCTCAGTGCCTCCCAGCAGAGCTGGGCAGGGCAGCAGGCAGGCAGGAAATGCTGCTGGGATGACGCAGGCTGATGTCACAGTGACACCAGCGGAAGGATGTGATTTGCTCAAACACCCCCAGGGTTTAGAGCAATCATTTATCACGGACTTCTCATCTTTCCTCGACTCACACTTGAGTCTGAAGCAGAGGTATTTCCTCTCCCAGCCCTGCTCCTGCTCCAGCCCCGGAGCCCTGATGATAGATTTGCCACCTCATTGTATTTTCCACAGAAAAAAATCCCCTACTGTAATAAACAAAGCATTTGATTTCACTGTAGGATCAAAGGTAATTCATTGCTGGGCTGAGAGTCTTACTCATGTATAAATATCTTCGGTAACAGCATCCTTTCCAAGTAAACTTATGAAGTCACATCCTTTATATTTTCTTCTATCAGATCTGTTCCAGTGGAAAAGTATTTCTTTCAAGAAGAATACAAAGAAATTGATATGACTGTTTGAAAAGATCCTCATGGTAATATCTTAACAATGAAAATAATGGTTTGGTTTTTTTTTTCCTGTGAGAAACATGGTTTTTGTCCAATATAAGAGGGTTTTTTGGATGCCTGACAATTTCAACATCTGTAGATGCACTGACTGACTGGACTTCTTGCATGCACTTGCTTATAAATAACTTTTTTTTTTGCTGTAAAATATTGTGTATCTTAGAAAGTCCCAAGGACAACAAAACTTGTCTTTAACAGTAAATGTCTGGACTTTTTATGAAAACAAAAATGAGCACGTTTTCTTTAAAACACTAAAACATCAATCAGATTTATGGAAGCATTTTTAATAGTCCATCTTCTGCCAACAAACACAGAGCTGGAAAAATACACTTGGAAAGAGAGGCTTTGGATGGAGCAGCCTGGAGTGTTTTAACCCCAAGGCTTGCACAGTAGGTTTGACCAAAGGTCACAGATCCTCTTTTCCCAGAGGCAGAGGGAGCAGCAGTTTTGGGACTGGCAGGAGATAAAGGATCAGGGATTTGTCCCCAGCAATATCAGCTGGGCCAGGTGAGGTGGCACTGCTGGCACAGCTCTGTCCCTCTGGGGAGCAGGAGCTCTGTGACAGGGGCTGGTGACAAGTGTGCCCCTGGAATGTGCTGCTCCTCTGCCTCTCACTGTCCTTTCCTGCCTCAGTCTTCCTTCCTCTGCACATGTCCAGGCTGAGGTTGGTGTGCAGCCAGCAGTGCTCCTCAGGCAGTGCTTCCAGGCACTTCCTCCTCACTCACAGGCTATATTAAAGCAAAGTGCAGCAGGTCTGATGGGTTTTGCTGTGCTGTGAAGCTACTCTGGCTCTTCAGAGAAGTCTCTTTCCCCCTCATCTGCCTTGCTGTGCTGTGAACACTCCGTGGGCAATCCCACAAAATCCCCTTTTCTCTGAGGGGAAAACATCCACCTTGGCCATGCTTTTGGCCTCATCAGCATCAAGGAAGGTTTGTGTTGTTGGCCAGTGCCTAATGGGGAAATCCCTGTTGATTGAGAAGAGAATGTGCTTGTGGAGTGTTGTGTGTGAGCAAAGCTTGCCCAGCAATGAGGTTCTGTTGTGATTTTTGCTCCATTTTTAAGGTGATATTTATATACATGTGCCTGCTTCAAAATGAAGATTTTCTGGTTCATTTCTACTCCACACACCCATTCTGCATCGGAGAGAAAATCTCACAGATCTCAGTTCAGCTCTCCCTGATTAGCTCTCACTGAGCAAGGGCAGAGGGGCAAAGCTGGGGAGCATTCCCAGGAGGAGCAGGGCGAGGGGAGCATTTCCCACTCCTGCTGGCACTGCTTTCCCGGGGCAGAGCTGCAGTTCCTGTGTTCCCACACAGCCCAGGGGCTGTAATTACACAGCCCAGAGCTCACTGCTGCCTTTCCCTCCCGGGCAAGACATAACCTCACTTTCTAGAGGGAGGTGGGAGGGGAAGGAGAAAGAGAAAATAATGTGGCTCCAGTCCATCCCCAGAGGGGAGATCAGTGAGGACACAGTCTAGACAGGGGTTGGCCAGCAGCAAGCTGGAATTCCCGTCTTTCTTGTTTTCACCTTTCCAGGACAGGCAATGCCTCAGTTCCTGTGCTCCCCTCAGCTCCTAAGAGGGACTGAGTTGTAGGCTCCAGACTTTAAAATCAATCCAAACCAACAAACCCCCAAACCAGGACTACTGTTGAACTTTAAAACACCTTTTAAATTACACTTTCACTGTACAGACTTTATTTCGGCTCCTTCAGTAGCAGCCTTGGGAGAAGCTGAACAACAGAAAATTCACAGCCATCCAAAAGCCCCTCTGACTTTGTTTTGCAGGGAAAAGAGGTTTATGTGTTGTGGAGCAAGTGAGGAGTATTGAGAAAAGAGTTCTGAACTTCACAGTGGTGCTGCAGGAATGGTTTCAACTGGACTGCAAGAATTATCCAGGCTAAGAATGGGAGAGAAAGGGAAAAGCCCAGCAAACCAAAGCCCAGAGCTGGGATGATGGCACAAGGGAAATGAAGCTTCAGTGTATCCCAGCACCAGGGGGGAAAAGCCTCACAGAGCAGTTCAGTGGGAATTTATCAAATGAAAAGTAGGGAATTTGGGATTGAAAGTAGGAAAGAGAAATGAGATTTAATAGGCAAAGTGAAGACTGGATTTCTTGGTTGTAGCAGAGGATGTAGAAGGAGAAGAGTTTAAAACAGTGTGCACGGGGTAAGACTGGTGGGTAAAAGGGCAGAAGAACCAGGTGAAATGGCTGACAGGCTGAATCTTTAATGTAAACTTTCTGCAGGGAATTGCAGTGTTTTTCTGGGTGCAGATGGGGATGTAGGAACCCAGGGGAGCACAACACCCAGGGCTGCTGAGTGTGGGCAGTCAACTCAGCCAGCCCCATGGAACTCCTGACACTGCTCTCCTATCCCATGGAGAGATCCTTTTTCCCCAAATGAACACAAGACATGCCCTTCCTGTGAATTGTGCTCCAACAGTGTGCTTCCTTCAAAATCCATTTAGAACAAAACCCCGAGAATTGCTTTGATTACCTTTGACATGAGACTCGACTTACTTATCTGACATAGCAATTTGTTCCAGCATGGCAGAGCCCGTGTTTGTCTTCCAGTTCCCGGAGATGGAAGTTCTCCTGCAAGGGGGAAAACATTACAAAGGCAGCCAGTGGTTTCATATTCTCACTATCAAATGCCTCTGCTTTCCTGTACATGAGTACAGCATGAGTTCAATCACCTCTGAGGTGACTCCAGCTGTGTTTTGGAGCTGGATTTTGGTTTCTCCTCCAGTTCTCACTCCTTGCTGTTTACTGATATAATCTAAACACTTTGTGTCAGCTCACCTTTTTCTATTTAATCCCTGAGAAAGTGAAAATCAATGTAAAGTCTTTTTTCCCCCTCAGACCTTAGGACTGCTACCAGGGCTGAGAAGATTACTGCTGTGTGGAACCTAACTGCTGTACTGGGAATAGGCTATGGATACAAGTTATGAAGTGTTTCCAGTTAGTAAAATCACGGGAACATCTGTAATGTATTAAAACGGTATTAGGCAGCAGCTAGAGCTTTCTCTCCATTTTTCCATTAAGTTAATTACGAGGGTCAGTAGCAATTGTGGGGGAATGTTGACTTTGCTCTGGGAGCCTCATAAAGTTTGCTGGGTTTTAAAGCATAAAGTTCTCCTGTGATGCCATGGCCTTGGTTGGTGTGGGAGAAAGTAGCGAGAAGAGAATGTGCCTGTGGAGTGTTGTGTGTGAGGAAATATAAGGTTCTGTTGTGATTTCTGCTCCATTTTTAAGGTGATATTTATGTACATGTGCCTGCTTAAAAATGAAGAATTTCAGGTTCATTACTGCTCTACACACACATTCTGCATCAGAGAGAAAACCTCAGCAATCACAGTTCAATTCTCTGGCAGACTTCTCACAGGAATTCATCACAATGGACTCTTCTTGGTGTCCTTCAGAAGCAAGATGTGATCAAAGGGGAATAAAAGTTCTCCTGAGGGCTCTTAGGCAGTGCTCAGTCCAGGATGCCCAGCAGCAGGGATGCAATGCCAGCAGCACTGACTGGAGAGGTTAAAATGGGCTGCTCTGAGCCCTGTTTTCCCTCCACAGTGGGAAAAGCTCCTGCAGAGTCTCCCAGGGGATGCCTGGCTGGCTGTGAGGATGCTGCAGGGATCACAGGAGGGCTGAGGACACAGAGTGAGCTCGGTGGAAGCTCAGGAGCTTGTGGGTTTGACCCAGATGAGCTCCAGAGCAGAGGGGCTCCATCAGGCTGTGGTGAACTGATCCCAAACCCCCCAGCCAGCCCATCTGGCACCCCTGACATGATTTCTGTAATTATATCTATCAAATATGTAGGTTTCCCACCCTTCTTCTCTTCTGATAATTGCAAAGAGCCTTTCACATCACTATTTCCTCCTCTCTAACCAAACAAGGAATAATAAATAAAACAACTCCTACACCTTGGAGTGCTTTACACTTAGGCTTAATATGTTTGCACTGGATTCACTCTTTGCAAGCAGGAAGAACCGTTTTAGAATTGCTAAACAATTCATAGTAACCTGAGCTTCCCCTTTTCCAACACCTTCCTGCTTTATTTAGCAGCATTTACAGTACCCAATCCCCATTGCTGGGACAGGGACTTGTCATCAGAGAACTATGCAGAAATGTCTGCCTGCTATTCTGGGGTAGGCAGCCTGCTCTGTGGTTTGATCCTCCAGCACTCTTCCCCTGGCTGATGAGCTTCACTTCTGGTTTCTTGACCTTTTGATCAAAGCACTTTAAGCCCTGGACACACAGTGCTGCTTCTGGAGGGCAGATTGGGTACAGGGTTTTTGGGTTTCTGTTTTGCTCCGTGGTGTGTGACCCTTCCAAAGTGCATTTCCTTGAAGTCACTGGATGGTGTCTGGGTGCCCAGGGCAGGGCAGTGTGTGTCACACAGCCTGGAGGGGCTCTGGGAGTTACAGGGATGCAGTCCTGCTGTTTTGGCCATAATCTCCCCTGACAGACGATAAGCACCCGTGTTTGGTGACTCATGGATCCACTTAAACCACAATTTCCCACAGAATTATAAAGCTGAGGCTCTTAATAACTCTCTTTAAACTACAAAAACAAATGTTCAGCTGGTATTTTTTGTGGTGGCTCTCTAAGTGCTCTGTTCCTGTGTCACAGAGCAAAATGAGAACCAGCTGTAGAACAATATCCTACTGACATCATGTATATGGATATGCACATGAAGAATTTTTCAGACATTTGGTAAATCTTCTCCTTTCCACGATGCTTTGCAATAACGAACCAGTATTTCATTTTTTGGTGTGTGTGTGATTTAACTGTATGAAAAAATCTAGAGGAAAAAAAATGATCATTAGGCTTTTAGCATTTGGATGAACCCATAGTTTCTGAGCAGAAACTTAAAAATAAATGAAAGGTAGGAGGAACAGGCTGTCATTTTAACTTATTTTTGCTGTCCCTTAGGCCAACTGCTTCTTCTGCAAAGAAGAAACATTTATGTTTCAGGATGATAAATTTACCACAGCTGACTCTTCCAAATTTACTCTTGATGCTGAACAGCATTTAAATTTCAAGTCAAAGGGAAAAAAAAAAAAAAGTAGGGCTCAGTCCTACAAAATGTTGTGGTCCAATTTCTGTCCCAGGGGATGAACCCAATATTGCCTCTGGCCATGTGTTGGAGCCATAGAGAGCTGAGCCTTATTCCCAAAGCTCTGCCTGGGAGCTGGGAGAGTGGGAAAAATCAGCTCTGATTGTCAGAAAAGGGGAAAGATGGGCAGCACAAAACGAGGAAACTGCCTGTGAGAGCAGCAGAAAGGGAGAAAAACCCCATCCAGCCCTGCAGAGGCATGGGAAGGTCTGTGGTGGGGAAGGGACTGGGAGCAGGAATGGCACTGATGGGAATCCAGGGGTTTAGGGAGAACCTGGACAGGTCTGGGATGAGGGCAAGGACTAAGGACAGGAAGGCTGAAGCAGCCTGGGAAAGCAGCAGGACTGGACTGAGACAGAGCCCAGACAGGAGAGAGAGGGGACACTGGGGTGCAGGGACACAGTGCTGTCAGAAATAGGGGATTGGGTGTCTCCAGAAAGGGAGGAAAGCCAGGGAAAGCCAGGTCTGGAGCACCAGTGTCAGACAAACCAGCAGAACTGGAATGAACTTTCCTGGAGAAGCTGGGGCATAAAATCTGTATCATTCAGGAGCATCTTAGTGCCTGCGGGGAGAGGTGGGGAAAGCCCAACACCCCTGAATTCCATAGGAGCTTAAAGCACAGTCCTGTAGCCCTGAAAACCCTGAACATCACCCACAAAGGCCTCCAGAAGCTCTGGAATATTTGGGAGCTTTTGGAGCATTCTGCCTTGTGCACAACTCCGATTTCCATCATGCTGTTTTCACCATATCTGGCTGATTTGGGTGCAAACCTGAGCAGGATGGAGTGTCCCCCTGCAGGGTGGCTCTGACCCATGGGAACAGTGTTTGCAGCCTGCCCTGGGCTCTGCTGAGGCTCCCCATGTGTGAGAGAGCACTGCAGGGGTTTCTGAGCTCTTCTGGCAAGGCCAGACCTCTGATGTTCTTTCTCAGAGAACCTGATGTTTCCTTCTCAGTGCCAGGGCAGGGCAGAGCAGCACATCCTGGACAGCAATGTCTCAGTGACAAGTCAGGACTCTGTGACCTTCCAATCCCAACCTAAGGAGATCAATTCTTCCCCTTCTCCCACCCTGGACCAAAGTTTCTATCTTCTCATGGCTGTTCTAAATTATTTGGCTCTTGATGTCACCCCTGCCTTTTAAATGATAAACCATTTTATGCCTTTGCTTTAGCCCAGCTCCAGCTTTTGCTTGTCTCAGTGTTTATGGTTTGCTTGGAGTTTTTCACTGATAAAGCACTGACTGTACCTTACAAACGACTGACAAGGAATCTCTGATCCCTCCAGTGTTCAGGAGTTCCTTTGGAACTATCCCTGGGAGTGGATGTGGGTGTGCAAATAGAAATGTGTATTTTTATCCATGTTCTGTTCTATTTCCCCTCCTCAGGACTGTAAGTGTGAAGGAACAAAGGCATGAGAGGATCTGACCTGTCTTAAAACCAGGAATGAAAGGAGTGTTTGTTAGATTACACTGCCTGATCATTGAAACAGAGTGGAAATATGTATAAAACACAGGGACCAGAGCTCAACTGCTGCCTCCTAACCTGGTGTGCTGCTCCAGCTCCATGTTATCTGTGGAGCTGGACCATCCTTTGAGGCTCTCCTTCAGTCATAGCCTTTAAACAAACCCCTGGGTTTCAAAATTGGAAGAGGTTTTTATGCATCCAGGTGACTGCAAGATTGGATTCTTCCTTTAATGTGTTAAGAGGAGAGGACTTTGTTCTGTTAAAGTGTGACAATTCAGGTTTGTGTGAATGAATGCCATCCAACTATCCTTAGGGGGAAGAAGAAAAACCTGAAGAAAATCTGCTCTTGAACTGATGAAAAGACACAAAGAAATTTGAATTAACACGTGCTCTATAAAACCAAACCCTCTTCCAACTGCTCCTTTCTTTAAATGAAAATAATGAACACAAGTTAGCAGCAAAACCACTCTGGCAGGCTCACCTGGTGTCTTATTCTCCTCCTCCCAGTCACAACCAGCTGCTAAAAAGAGTTTTGACAAATCCAGAAAGTTTCAAATGCTCTTTTTAGAGAGCGTGACAGGGGAGGCATCAGCCCAGAGACTCATCCAACACTCTTTAATCTCACTGCTGCTCATCAATTTTGAAACAAAAGCAGGAAAGAACATAAGGATTTGGCTCACATGTATGCTTTGTAGTTACTGCCTATCTTTTGGATCCTGATGTCATATTTGGAGTCTATGAAGGGCTCGGTGGTGGCGTAGGTCTGAGTGAGAGCTACCACGCTGGCTATGTCCTGAAAATCGTAGTGGTTGTCTACCTTGATCTGGAGCCATCGAGCCACAAGAACACAGCACAGACAAAAGAAAAGAGAGCAATTAGGAATGAAATGTAAAATTCACTTTGCAAATGGCATTCATGAGCAGCACGGTTTTGACAGCATCACAAAAAAAGTTCTCTGATATTTTATCTGATCTCTATAGCATTCCTGCATTAAAATGTCCATTTTTCTAGGCAAAATATTACCTGCTCATCTGTAGAAAGCAATTTGCAGACAGTGGAATTTTATTTATTTATTTATTTATTTATTTTAGTGGTTCTTGCCAATGATAAGGCTGCAGGCTTTGGAATTTTTTAAGGTGTGATCTGAAATTCCAGGTGACACAGAGTCCTTGCTGGTTCTGCTCAGGTGACTGAGTGTGTGTGGAGCTCACCAGGAACTCTCACGTCTCTCACCCCAGCAGCTTTTCCCATTAGGGAGGAGCTGAAGGATCCCAATATCCCGGGGGTTGCCCATTCCCAGGGAGCACAGAGGGACTGCTCCAGGCAGCAGAACCATTATTCCCATTTTCCCCACTTCTCTGAAGGAGCTGGGCTCTCGAGGAGTGGATTTGCCAGGTGTGGAGCACTGTGCTAAGCTGGGCAGTGGCACCAAACCGTCAGATTTGACATCCTGAGATACTAGAGGATGGAAAATTGGGAATGCTGATCTAGGGGGAGATGGACAAGGAGATTTTGGGGACAGAGGGAGGACAGGGACATCACCTCTGGCCAGGAGGACACATCTCCATGGTGAGCTCAGGGCTGGTGAACAAGGAGTGAAAGGGGCTTGGGAGAGAAGCCTTGGGGCTGCTGGGAAAGGGGAATGGGGCTGCAATGGGATTGCACCACACGGAGCCAAAGGCATTCCAGAATGTGAGGGAGCAGGCAGGGATAGCTATTTCCCATATTTATTTCCCACATTTCCCAATATCAGGAGAGTTTGCAGCTCTCTGCAAGCCCAGCACATTGTTTGCTTTCACTGGACTGCACAGGGACCCTGAGGGGCTCAGCTGGGAGGTGGATGTGGCATGATAAATGGAGTTTGGTGGAGATGAAAGCCCTCAAGGCTAAAGGTTTCCTCCCAGCTCTCAGATGGGGAAAGATACAGAGTAATTTGCCATTTGAGAGCCACAAACCAGACAAAAGGCCTGGTTTCAGCTTGGTTTCCTGAACATTTATTGGTGTGTGGGGGTCTAACTGGGAGCACTGGGAGTCCTGCTGCCAGCAGGGAGGGTGGAGTGCCAGGGGAACCTTCCTTTGCTCTCTGACTGCACTTAATCTTTAAGGGTTTTCAATATTTCATGGTTACAAGAAAAATCTAGATCAATTTCCAGACATTTGATATGGGGAACATTTCCATGTATTATTTCCCTTTTCTCTAAATGCGAGGTGAATGTCCAGAGTGCAGCATAAACATTCTAACAGCTCACAAATGCAATCCACAGAAACTGCAGCTTAATTAGTGGGTCATTCTGCTCTCAATTAAATTGGCTGCTGGACTTGCACTGATTTACTAAATATGAAACAAAACAGAACAGTCATAGGGAAGAGAACACAACATACAGTACAACTTGCAATTAAATCACTTTTCTATTCCTATTGCTACTGGCAAATATGTTCACAGAGCTTTGGAGATTCAGGATGATAAATGTAACTATTCTCCGATTAACTGTTTCAAAATCTAAACCACTTCCAGCACAGAAGTGTTTTCAGAGAGTGCAGTTACTCTGCAGTGACTAGAAACTGCCCCTGAGCTCAGTGAAATTGGGATTTCAAATGCTCTCCCATCGGCCCAGCAGTGTGAGATAAGCGATACCAAAACATCTGTACTCACCACTGAAATGCAATTACTTTGGAGAGAGAAAGCAGCAGTTATACAGTGGTAAGGAACAATCACAGACAGCACACCAACACAGGAAACCAACCAAAGTCCAGTACTGAGCTGAAACCAGCAAAGAGCCAAGGCAAAGCCTTCCCACACTGCCAGCTCCAACAGCTGGGTTGGGCAGCAGACCTTGCCTCTTGAAGGGTTTCAGGGCAGACAATAAACTGACAAGCAAGGTTTTGCTTCGAGAAAGCATCTCAGCACGGTTCAAAGGACATCCCACGCAGGGCAAGGCTTAAAGTGCTCATTGTGAAAACACTTGGTCCATGTCTCTGTTCCCCAAAAGAGATGCTTCCCTGAGCAGCAGCCAGGCAGGGATTGGCAGGGGGATCTGAGACAGTGTGGGCAGCAACAGGCGAGATACCCAGGGCAGGAATGGCATGCAGAGGGAAGGACAACCCCCAGGCTCCCCACATGCACCAAGAGGAATCTGCACCTTTCCCATGCCTGAGTGAGCATGTCCAATCTTCACCACCACAGGAAAGGTTGGCATGGTGAGCTGGGGGAAACAAAACAGGCACGTTAGAGAGCTGAGCCACCACCACTTCTGTGACAAAGCAACGTTGTTCAGGGGAATTCTTTATTATAATGTGGCCAAAGCTGCTCTGGCCGTGTGGTTCCTCAAACTGCTCACCACCTGTGCTCTGGTGACTTGCTGGGTGTGTTTCCTGAGGACTCTGCTATTCCCAATACAGCCAGTCGGTGAAAGTTCTTAAATTTTCTGAAATTAACCTAATCTTAACCTTTTTTTTGTACCTCTTTCCTTCAACTTCACTTTTTAAACTGAATTTCTGCTGTTTCCTATTTTAAGTGCTGCTTCTGCGTTTTCTGACCCACAAGCTCACCCTCTCCAAGGTTATAATCATTAATGATGCCAAATAAACCCCATTTTCCCCTTGATTTCTGTTATTTAGCAGGGCTGAAAACACATTTTCTGACCACATATGAAAGCAGAGATGTTTAATTCACAAAAACTTGCTGTAAGGGCAGGTCCTGGCTTGGGATACAGAACATCCAAGTTTTCTAGGGAAGGCATAGAATGCAATTCCGAATAATTCTGAATAATCCACTCATTGAGTAGGAAATCAAATATACAGAAGCACATGAAAACACTTTAGTCCATGAAATGGGAATTGTTCTGTCTCTCAAAAGGTGCTGTGAATGACCACTTTTACTTCCATCTGTCACTTGAAGAATGAGATCTCCCAGTCATGGACATGGTTGGCACTGCTGTTTTCCACCTAAAATGGGCATTTATTGACCCTCTCTCCCCCAAGCATAAACACTGATATTTCTCAGAAGAAAATAAGAAACTAGAAAAAAAACCCACTAGAAATAAATAGCTGAACACCTTCACCATGTAATAAACTGGGCAGCAGCAGCACAGAGTCACAGACCCCAAACCCTCCATTTAGTCCCACATTCCAACACAACAGACACAATCAGAGGCAAAGCTGATGCTCCAGCAAACTAAGATTTTTCAGAGGTTCTATGAGACATTGATTACTTTCAGAATAGCCAAAAGCACTTGCAAAAGCACTGCACAGTAAATGTCACCTACACAGGAATTTAGGAATAAAGTTCTTGCTAAACTGTAGGAACCAAAGTTCCTGCTTAGTCAACATCTAGTCAGTGGTGTATCACTTCCAGATTTTAAACCAGGGTTAGTTTTTTTTCCAGGTTTTGGGGGTAGGAGGGGAACAAATCATTGCCAGACTCAGGATTTGTAAGGGCAGCAGCACATTTCTGTGACTGAACTGTAACCACCAGGCTGGGTTTGTAATGGAAATGCTGGCAGAGCTCTGACCAGAGCAATACAAATGGCTAAAAAATCCTCTAATTAAGGGCACCACGCATCTTCCTGTGATCCCAAAGCTGTGGAATCCTCTGTGGGCTGCAGGAACAAACACCAACTCACAGGGAAAAAAACAAAAGAATAGGAGAAAAAAAAGAAAGAGAAAAAAAATCTGTGTTTTCTCCCTCAGAAAAAATGCAGTAACATCATTTTGCTATGAAGCCTGATCCCGAAATTCCTCGTGCTCCACCACATCCCAGCCCAGACTGAGGGAGGAAAGGCTCTGGATGCTGCAGCTCAAACCTCAGAGAGGAAACACCAGCCAGGCAAAATGAAGTTATCCCAGCACAGCTCTGTTTGACCTCACCCTCCTGTGAAACCAGGGCTCAAATTTGGATTTATCTGGGGGTTTGAATCGACTTTTCCTTTATTCCTGCTCTGACTGAATTATCCCAGTTTTCCCTCTGTGCTCTGGGACAGAGATGCCATCGTTCAGCACCTCTCTGTCACCAAGCCATGTCCAGGGGATTGCTCTGCCAAAAAAATCCTGAAATGTCCCATTGAAGTTAAAGAAAACTTGACCTGAATCTTCCCATTCTGCTTCCCAATCTGCTCTTTTCTGGGAATTTTTATTTGACAGAGCAGGCAGAGTCCAGACTATTCCTATATTTGGTGAATGTTGTATATGATACAAGTGTGACAGTGAAAACTTACCAGCTCCGTGGATTTCCCTTTGATTTACATTAGAATTACTGATAATTATCATTTATATTGTAATTACTGCTAGAAAAGCTGTTTGCTTTGAGAAGTATCACTCAGGGGGAAAGGCCATTTGACAAAAATTTGCTGATTTTTTGAAGGCCTTCTTAAAATCAGCAAAGTAAAAATTCTACTCTGGCAATTAAAAACTGAGGAGAAAAATGCAAAGAACAACAAGAGAAACTGAGAAATCTGCCAAGTTCATAAACATGAGGGATGGAAGTGTCTACACTGCATGAGCCATTCCACATACATAAAACACACACAAAATACAGCAGAATTGAAAAAAAATAATTACGAGGATTTCTAACTTAAATAGCAGTGCAATAAACTACCAGAATTAATTAGACAGAAAGCAGAATATTTGGCAAACATGGAATAAAATTTTCAAAATTTATAGTCACCCACGAATACGATTGGATTTGTAATAAATATTGGTAGCAACTGGAAAAGCTCCTGGCTCTGTAGGAACAAAACCACAAAGGGCTGAGGAACACTGACATTTGCCAACACAATGGCAGCAATCCAAACAACATCCAGGAACATTCAAATGTTTTATCAGCTCCTCAAAGTTGCAGGGATGGATTCAGTCAACACACTCTCATTTCTGGGGTTTAACTTCTCCTTTTGCTGTTTTGTTCCAGCAGAACCTGGACTTTGGATAAGCTGGTTGCTTCACTGCTATGACTTAGGTACCACTGGTCCTGCTTTGATCTGAGAATTTGCAGACACTTTCCCGAGCAGAACAAACAGATTTCATTTCACAAATAAAGGGAATTAATAACAAAACGGTTTGGAAGCAGAATCCTTTAGATATCTGGAGAGCAGAAGTCAATTCCTACATTTCAAACTGAGAAATAATGAGCATGGAAGTGGCTTTGCTGAACTGAAATATACTCTGCCATATATTAATAATGTGAATTAAATTCCCTCTGTTAATGACTGGACAAATCTCACAGTTATTTCCACCTTCCCACTGGGATTTGGGATGAGCTGGGTGAGGCAGAAAGGCTTTAACACCCCTTGGCAGCGTGGGCACTTCCCTGAGAGTGAGAAATCAAACACTGCCATGGTTAACTGTGCCTGGAAGGGCTCAGGGACAGGGGAGAGTGAGACACTAAATAATAGAAATTATTAGACCTGTAATGGAAATAAAACAGCATAGATGGGCTTCAAAAGTGGCTGTAATATCCTGCCTGAAAAATCATCACTATAAATCATGGTTTAATGATTTATAATATGGTTATAAATCTTATTAAAATATAATCATATATATTAAACCATCCATATATATAATATGGATGGTTTAATAGCATCCATCTTTTCCATCTCCAAATAGCTACAGGTATTTTTCATTCAGGAGCTCATTTGCATGCCAATTAACTCATTGCTATCAGTTTGTTTTACAGAACACCATTTATTTAATCCTTTTCAAGGCAGTCCAGTTGAAAAGAATTCTTTCAGTGGTGCTGAGTGCTCCCAGAATGGATTCTGTAGTGGGTTTAATGTGTTAACTTTGGAGTTAATCGGTGTAGTCCTTACAGGATTGTGAGATGAGAGGATTTGGGTTTTCGGCCCAAAAAAGAGTGGCTGTGATATCCTGTCTGAAAAATCATCATTATAAATCATCCTATCATGGTTTAATAACATCCATCTTTTCCCTCTCCAAATGGCTATAGGTGTGTTTCACTCAGGACCTCATTTGTATCCCACTTAACTCTTTACTGTCAGTTTATTTTACAGAACCACCATTTATTTCAACGTTTTCAAGGCAGTCCAGTTGAATTCTTTCAATGTAGCTGAGTGCCCCCAAAATGGATTCTGTAGTGGGCTTCATGTGTTAACTTTGGAGTAAATCAGTGTAGTCCTTACAGGACTGTGAGATGAGAGGATTTGGGATTTCAGCCCTGTGCCTGCAGTGGGAACTGGAGCTGCCCTGGGATCTGGGCTCCTCCATCCCATGGGGAAACTGGAAGCCAATGGCCAACACTCCCACATTCCAATTAAAGAATATTGTAGCAACTGCAATATTCCTGATTATTTTAAATTCCTGATCCTAGCACCAGCAGCCCCACAGCTGTGGGTTCTTCAAACTTCTTCTACTCGTGTTAGGTAAACAGAGAGTGAAGTTAGCACCAGAGGGACTCAGGACACACAGAATTCCTGCAATTTTCCATTTGCTCCTCTGTTTCCTGAGCCAGTGACAGGCAACTCCCAGAGTGATTGCAGCTGCACTGAAGCTGTTTGGAGTCACAGACAAAAACTACCTGAAAAGGAGTTGTACCGATGGAATTGCCAAATCCAGATTTGACCCAGAGCTGTGAAGCTGGTGGATAAATGTGAATTGAGGCAGGTGTGCATTCACAGGCAGTCATTCTGACACAGATCATGGTTCCTCATGGCATTAATTCTCTCGGAATCAGGGATGACATCTGTGGGGTTCCCTGGTGTGAGAGCACAGAGCTTTGGGAACTCTCCTGGGAGCAGAGAGTGATCAAATCATCCTCCTTAAGGCTTGAAAGGCTTTGGATTCTCACTCCTCTGCTGATGTAAGTTTGTAACATCAAATCTTCCTTGTCCACATTGCAGGCTGAATTCAAAGGTTCAATGTCATTAATTACTGGTCAGAACCTATTTAAAATGCCTGAAATCTGTACAGACATTGCACTGCTCTTCTGAAACATCCAGATATTTTCAATACATTGCATGTGGTTTTTGTAGAAGATTTAGGTGTGGCCCGTCTTTCCTTCTGTTCCCTCAATTAATAATTACAGAGAATGAATAGGGACACACAGCAAATTCAATCACTTTCAGAAAGTAGAAAGTTCCCTTTCCTCATCTCTCAGAAGTTGATAATGGATTTTTTTCCTGTTGAGAAAAGGAAGGAATCCATTTTCTTCTTCTGTGAGACTTAATTTGTAATCCAAATGTAGAGAGTTTGTCAAAGGATTAATTAACTTTATTCAAACCAACATTTCTGCCCAATAATTCCCAGCACATGGCATCCACAGCCAAGGGTGGTGCTGAGACCCTCAGTGTGGAGCTGCCAGGGACTTTGGGCAGAGAAAAACCTCACCAAAAAACCAAATAACTCAAAACTTGTCATGTGGAAAGGAAATAATTGAAATAGTGCTACAACTCTGACATCTGAGCAGTTCATCAACAAAATTACAAAGGTCACAAATTAATGCTAGAAGTGGCCTGATTTTATATTATATTACCACTGGTATTTTCAGTGATGAGCTATGGAAAATCAAAAGTAAAATCAGCAGTGTGCCGTAGTACTCTTTGCTAGGAAAT
This sequence comes from Entomyzon cyanotis, assembly GCA_024500445.1. Lineage (NCBI taxonomy): Eukaryota > Metazoa > Chordata > Aves > Passeriformes > Meliphagidae > Entomyzon > Entomyzon cyanotis. The sequence continues at coordinate 1,273,210 of JAKEPQ010000033.1, read as the reverse complement.
ACCTAAAAAAATCCTCCTCTCCTCCTGAACCCATTTCACTGAAAGTGAGATTTGGGTTCTGTGCATGCAATTCCTGCTCAGCAGCAGCAGCAGCAGCAGCAGAGAAAAACTCCTGTCAGCTCTGCCTCCTCTTCTGGCTATTTTTTATTATCTTTTCTAACCCCAAAGCAAATCCAAGGCTCTTGGGCACAAATCCTACCAGTGATTTTACATTTCCCCCTGGCTGTTAGGTGCAGGATGTGACGTGGTTTTTCCACAGGAATTTGGGGAGGAATTGTGTGATCCAAGCTGTGAGATCAGCCAGCCCTGTAAGGCCCAAGGAGTGTAACACATCCCTGCCTGTGTATTCCTGGGAATTCCAGGGGATATTGGCACTGGAGGACAATGTGGTGACACTGCCCAGAGGTGCCTATATAAAAACACCATAAAAAATCCCTAAAAATACTTCCTTTTTTATTTGATCTACCGATACACTCAGCCAGGTTCAATGTGGGAAATGAAATGCCATTGGCAAACTCCTGACAATTATCTCAGGTGTTTCATGGCTGAACAGATACCCTAGAGAGGATAAATTTCACTTCTAGATGAGCATGAAAATCTGAAAACCCAGCTCATTTCATTATTCCCTTATTGACATCACAACAGCAAGAGTAATTGGTACTAATTATGGCTTCTTACCATTTCACCTGCACCAGCCTTTTAAAATGGATTTTTTTTTGTAAAATTGAAGATTGTTTTGTAGCTTAAAAGGCAAATCTCACTTTATTGTATCAACCTTCAGTGTCTGGCCACCTAAAGATTTCTTAAATGTGCCTGGCATGTTTTTTACTACAGAAAGAGATATTTTGGTTTGATAAAACTCCACAATCCCTCCAGGCCCCATCAGCACCTTGGCTGCCCTGCAGTGCAGGTAATTCAGTGACCCAGCACAGTTCCCATCTGTGTTGTTTGCATTTTTCCATCTGTAATGGAAATCCCTATCCTTCCCTACTGCAGAAATTTCCTGGAGTTCCTAGGTCTGGTCAGTAAAGTGTCATCCTGCAATTTTAAGTCTATTAATTTAAAATAAAACCTTCCAATTTAGGCTTCATGGTGCTCAAAGGGTTGTAAGTTCTACTGCAATTGAAGTGTTTTTGAACAATGTTCAGACTTAAATACAAGCTGATTTTTTTTTCTCCCCCAAGAGATATAATTTGAATTCTTCTAAACTCACTTTGAATTCTTCTAACCAAGACATGACGTGAAATACAACCAAAGACATCTAATAAAAATAGAACCAGGCAAAGACCATCTGCTAAAACAAAAAAGTTCAAAAAACCCCTCTGCTGGCAACGACACAGACAAGCCAATTTTCTGAAGGTGGTATTGGTATCCACCCTGCTTTCCTGTGCTCAGGGCTGAGCTGACTAGAAAAGCCACAATAGGGAAAAAAGAGGGGGCGGAGAAGCAGTGACAAAAAACCCCAGATGTTGCATAAACATGACTTACCTCAAGTTCAGTGTTTAAATATTTATCTTTCCAATAATCCCCAAGCAAAGTTCATTTAACCACTCTAGTTCTGTGTAATTTATTTGTGGAATATGCATCAGCCTAAATCTAATTTTGCTCTGCTTACTTTGGAGAAAGGAAATTAAAAGTGAAATAACGAAGGTGGCCTTTTATCCATCCTTTTTTTTTTCTTTCTTTCCCAGAAACAGGCAGGAAGAGCCCTAAATCAATAAACAAGCAGCAGATGTACTTTCTCTGGTCTGTTTGGTTTGCAGCAAACACAATTTGCAGATGGAGTGGGGCTCAGCCAGGCAGGAGCTCTGTCACCAGCAGGGCCAGCCCAGCTCTGGCCTCAGCAGGAAACCTCACCCTCCACAGGCACAGGCGGCAGATGTGCAGACAGACCTTCCACTTGGCAGCTGGAAGGAGGTGTGAAACTGTCTGCAAGGAGAAATGGTTGATGCCCCAAGCCAAGGGGGAATCTGAAGTGGTTTGGGTTGTCTTTTCAGGCACAGGGGCAGTGAAGAAATGGACAGGTCAAGTGGGTAAAGAGATGATGTCGCTGTTGAGCCGCTAGCTGAGAGAAGAAACCCAGGTTCTCAGACAAGAAAAGAGAAAAGAGCGTTTATTATTTTGATTTCCATATATATAGAGTCTTCAGAGGTCACCCAGATTGGTCAGGCAGAAACCTCCCCCTAGGCCCAATTGGCCAAGCCTGAACTGACCTAATCTGGAGACGTTGTTTGCAAAACATCCAAACTTTATCTTTGTTTATGAAATATAGCAAAAATGTTCTCACGAGAAAGACCTGTGCTAGCCACAAGATTTAATTTATTAGTGTGCCAGGGAGAGAGAAAATCACCTGAACTGTGGCTCCTTTACCCAGAAGAGAAGGTTAAAGTGGTTTGTGAACCAATACAGGTCCCAGGGCCACCTCAGTTCCCTCAAATACAGATGGGAATTGGGGAATTGGGAATTGGGAATTGGGAATTGGGGCAGAGCTGGGAGTGCAGAGCTCCCTGTGTTCACCTCTGGCTGCCCCCAGCACCTCCTGGTGCTCTCCATGTGCTCCCTGACACCAGGCAGGGCTGGAGGTGACCCTGGGTATGGAGTGACTCCACCTGATCCCCAGGAGATCCACCCCAAACGCCTTTGTCCCCACAGCTGCTTTGTCCACTGAAAAATCACACTGACCTAAATCAGCTCAAAGGGATCTGATGGCAGAAGAATCTTCTGTTTTCTGTTCCTGTACAGCATGAAAACAGAAATTGTCATTAAGAAGGAGAACACGAGGTGTGATTGCAGTGAATCAATGAGATAAGTTGCCACAGATCTCTGGCAGAAGTTCTGAAGACAAGAACTTTGCAGAAACAAATTATATTTTGATTCTGGCCTGTCGGTGTTTGATTCATCCTTCCACCAACTGCTTGCAAAACTGCTACCTCTAAAGTCAGGCAACATTTTGCCACCTTATAAAACAATTACCCAAATTGCTGTGACTGTAAATTGTGGTTTTTTACTGTAGTATTTCAGAGGTGACAGCTATAAATGCCCTCCTGTCTGAAGTAGGCTGTAATTCATACAGAGGCACTGGAATATAAAATCCATGGAAGCTCATCTATTTTGTGAGCTTTTCTGGAGCTTACAAACTTTGCGAAATGCAATTCTGACTCTGAATTTTCAACGTGATGGTGCAGGTTTGGTACAGGATGTGTAGTGTGAGTCAATCAGGTAAACTGAAAGTGGATTTCAGAGGTAATTGGAATGCTAAATGAGAATCAGGGAGGAGAACAGAGGCAAAGCATCCAGCAGGCAACAGACACATTGTGGAGAATCCTGCCTGCTGCTGCTCTCAAATGAGATTCATTTGCCACAATGAAGAGACAATCAGGCTGATCGAGGTGACAAACTGTACTCTGCACTGCCAGAAGCCAAAGCAGGGAGCAGGCAGCCCAAGCAGAAGGCTCTGAGCAGACTCAAACTGCCTGGCAGCTGGCAGGGCCAGCGAGGGGCTGTGGCATGTCACTGCAGGGACAAAGCTTTGGAAAAGGCTGTGAGGACAAGCCCTGTGCAGCAGAGGTCAGTGCTCCTTGCCACAGCTCACAGGCTGAGTGGAACCCAAAGCAGCAGGGAAATGCTGTGAGCAGTGCCCGGGGAGGATGAGCAGTGTGCAGGGCTGGGCTCCGAAAATGGGCTGGGAAGGGACGGGGGCAGGAGGGAACCCCAGCACTGCCAGGCACAGGGGGCTGTCCTGCAGCCCTGGGGTATCCTGCAGCCCTGGGTTATCCTGAAACCCTGAGATATCCTGCAGCCCTGGGGTATCCTGCAGCCCTGGGTTATCCTGAAACCCTGAGATATCCTGCAGCCCTGGGGTATCCTGCAGCCCGGGGTTATCCTCAAATTTTGGATATCCTAAAACCTTGGGTTATCCCCAGCCTCACGTTATCCTAAAACCCTGGATTTTCCTCAGCCCTGGGGAATCCTCAGCCCTGGGATATCCTGGGTTATCCTCAGCTCTGGGTTATCCCCAGCCCTGGATTATCCTGGGTTATTCTCAGCCCTGGGTTATTCTCAGCCCTGGGTTATCCCCAGCTCTGGACTATCCTGAGTTATCCCCAGCCCTGGATTATCCTGGGTTATCCTCAGCTCTGGGTTATCCTGGGTTTTCCTCAGCCCTGGATTACCCTCAGCCCTGTATTTTCCACACCCCTGGGTTTTCCTCACCCCTGGGTTATCCCGGGATATCCCAGCCCTGGGTTATCCTGGGTTTTCCTCCCCCTCGGGTTTTCCTCCCCCTGCAAAGGCTGAGGGGAGAGGCTGGGCAGGTGGGGAAGGGCAGGAGAGCACCCTGGAGCAGAGCTGCCCTGGAGCAGAGCTGCCCTGGCAGGGCTGCCTGTCCCCCTCAGCTCCCAGGCTGATGTCCCTCACCCATCACCTGTCCCCTCCAGAGATGAAAATATCCCAGATTCAGCAGGAGCTCACTCTGGGGTTCAGGGGAAGCCCAGCAGGAGCTCAGTGGGTTTAGTGGAGCTCTCTGGGGCTGTTAGAGGACACAGCAATTAATGGCAATTAATGCCCACACTGCTGCTGGGAGACATTAATGCTTTGTGGGAAACAATACCAAGGCCCTGACAACCCACAGCACAGACAGCCCCTCCAGAATGAGAAGTGCTGTACAAAATTCAGATTCTCATGGGGAAGAGATGAGGCTGATTGCAAATCTGCCTGCAGTCAGGTTTGCTGCCTTGTTCTGATATTGCACACCTCACCAAACACCATGGCTCATCCCCCAACCCTCCTGATTATCTTGTGCTTTATTAGAAACCAGACATTAGCTGTTCAACACTAGAGTTTGAGTGAAAAACTGCCAAGTTTGATTACTTCTGTGTGCATGAGGAATTGGAGGAATCAGTGACTGATATCATTTATCCCTTCATAAATGAACTTCTGTGCTTCTTTTTAGCCAGTGGTGGCTGAACCAGAACAGAACCAGGGAGCTCTGAAACTCTTCCACCCTTCAGGAGTGCAGTGACATTGTTTGCTGTGATGTCGTGGCTAACTTATCAAACCAAAGGGAAATTGCCACCAGAACACCCTGGCTAGTGAAGGAAGCTCTGTTAGCACGCCATTTGAACAAATAGAAAATTTGTTTCAGTCTGGTTGCATTTATAAAATGTTGGCTATGATTTCTCGACTATTATTTAAGATATGTTACTATTTTGCTTAAATGTTAGTCAAGGAATATTCCTGTTCTTTTCAGAATAATCTTTTTATTTTATGAGGTCAAGGCCTAACCGTAATACAGAATGGGTGCTGAGCCTGGGGCTCCGTTTGAAGGAACCATGGAGTGATTTGGGTTGGGAGGGACTTTAAAGGTCACCCAGCTCCACCCCTGCAGTGACACAGACACCTTCCACCATCCCAGGTTGCTCCAAGCCCTGTCCAGCCTGGCCTTGGACACTGCCAGGGATCCAGGGGCAGCACAGCTTCTCTGGGCACCCTGTGCCAGGGCATCACCACCCTCACAGGGAGGAATTCCTTCCCAATCTCCCATCCATCCCTGCCCTCTGGCAGTGGGAAGCCATTCCTCTTGTCCTGTCCCTCCATCCCTTGTCCCCAGTCCCTCTCCAGCTCTCCTGGGGCCCATTTAGGCTCTGGCAGGAGCTCTGAGCTCTCCTGGATTCTTCTCCTCTCCAGGTGAGCAACCCCAGCTCTCCCAGCCTGGCTCCAGAGCACTGAGACTCCTTTTAAACTCCCAAAAAGTAATTTTATCATCCAATGCCAACCACTGCACTACCCAATATGAAAAAGGACAATGGAGTTTCAAGCTAAGCCCTAAATCTTGCTGGTGCTGCTGGGTGGTACCAGGAGCTCCAGCACTGTCTCACACCAGCACAGGCAGCACTTGTCTCCTCTGATCCACAGACTAAAAGCACATTTTCCTGCATTGGTGAGAGTGAATTCCTGAGTACAGAGCTTTCCAGGCATATTGAAATCCCTTTCAAAGCCACAATGTCAGTATGTCACTGTCTAAACTCAGACAGACTTTGACAAAACTGTTTCAGAATGAAACTTTATCAGAAAATAGGAGTTCTGCTGAGGTTTCAGAAAATATAATATTTCCCACCCCACCCCTCCTAATGCCAGCTGGGACCACCTAGGAATACATTCATTGGGAGCCTCTCTTAGGGCCATTCCCTTCTGTAGGTGTGATCATCATTTCCATATCCCACCTGGCTTTGAGGGACTCTGAGAAACCCAACTGAATTATCCCTGTAGGCAACACCAGGTGAAACCATACCTAATGTGTGTTAATGGTATTGGCACAATCAGCAACGAGGTTTACCTTCAGCATTTTTGCATTCCCACACATCCAGCTGGAAGTATTTCATTCTCATCTCTATCTAGAAGATAGCCCACAACTAATTTTCAACTTGACATGAAATTATTTTTAAATTTTGTTCCCAGCATAGTATTTTTCTATTGATTATACAATTAGTTCGATTGTTCTACATATAAAAGTCTTTGGAACACAGCTGGATGTGTTGTTCTGGAGAATCCTGGACAAAATGTGCCTCAGGGACAGGTAGGGAAGAGCGTTTGCCCAGCATATGTCTTTATTATTTGAATTTTACAGCAACAGCCCTCAAACTGCTCTGTTTAGATCATCTGTAACAGCAGCCCTGTGATGTCAGATGGAAACCAAGCAATGGCTCCCAGTGAATTCCTCCATCACTCCCCAGTCCCACTGAGTGAGGGTTGTGAGGGTTGGAAATCAAAGCCCAGAATGCTGATCACAGAGGTCCTGACACACCTGCCTGGGGGTTCACAGCTTTCTGGGAACTTGAACTTCCTGAGCAAGGTTTCAGCTTTTTTTACCTTCTCCCTCCCACGAAAGAAGTCAGTTTGCCTAGGTAAGAACAGAGATGTTAACAGGTCTAAATTATTTTCAGGTGTTAGCCCTGGGCTTGGATCTAACTTTATGATTTGAAGCCAAAACTTCAGAGTGGAAAAAGTAACAAATCCAAGTATGACTGTGTGAAATCAGGACGTGGTGTACAAATTCCTGGCTCAGTGGTCAGTGTGGATCTAAAGTCCAAAAATGAGACCCAATTCTAATAATTCTGAATATTTGCACTTTTTTTTTCTAACGGAGTGTATCTTGAGGAGGGTGGGAGTTAAAAAGAAAAAAGAATCAGAGCACTAATATTTGTAAAACTGCTCAGAAATAAAATAAATTGGCTGCTGTCGAGCATGTACACATCTCTCTAAAGGTAACCATCTACTTCGGGCACACCTAAACCTCAGCCTCCACAAAATACATTTTCATGAGCCTGGATTGCCATGCTTCAGGCCATGTTAATGAATTTTCAATTGCCAGCTTGATTTGGGCTGTGGCAAAGCACACAGTTATTTATGCAGCCCTGTCCTGCATGGCAATCCAGAGATGTTCTTTATTACTCTCTAATCACAGCTCGGCTTGCTTCCTCATGAAACGTTTTCCTTCATAAGAAGAGGGTGCCCACAGGTGACACTAACCCAGATTGCCACAGCAACCGAAGCTCTGGAGGTGAAAAGGGTTTCTGAAATCTGGATTTATGTCCATATTCCACTTACACCATCAGCCGGGAAATACAGACAGAGCTGTGCTGAGCAGGATTTGCATTAATACGGAATACAGGGAAAGAGCCCTGCCTCCCAAACACACCGCTGGGATACTTTTCCTTGCTGTTTTAAATTAAATCTGTGATGAAATTATTTTTTAAATGCCTTTTATTGCAGCTCTTATTGGCGATTCATCCTTCCCTGTAAGCGGCAGTTGCTGGAGGCTCACAAGCAGAGCATCGAGAGTTTCCTTGCCGTAAATGAAGTTCTGTCCAGGGCAGGGACGGCAGCTCAGCAAAGTGCCCAGAAGTGCAGGGGAAGCTCTGGGGCCGCGAACGGAGCTTAAAACAGCTCAGCTCTGTTTTCTCGCCCCAAACGAGATCGCCGGGCTGCCTTTGAAATCCAGCGTGCGAGCAAACTTCCCAGAACGAGATAAACCCGGCAGAAATCGGCTTCACATCCTCGTCCGAGCTGTTTTTCCGTTTCCCTCCCGCGCTGCGGCCGCGGCGGCCCGGGCCGGTGTCACCAATGGCGAGCTGCTCAGCGCGGAGGGCGGAGCATCCCCCCGGCGCCGGGGCCATAAATAACAGGGTCCCATGTCAGGGACGTTCTGGGCGCCGGCAGCGCTCGGAGCGAGCAGCGCAGCGAGCAGCGCGGCACGGAGCGCATCGGCCCGGCACAGCGCGGGTGCGCAGCGCGGAGCGGAGCAGAGCAGGAGGAGCTTTCCGCGGGGTCAGCATGGGCCGAGCGGGCAGCGGGAGCCCCGGGAGCCCCGGGAGCGCGGCCGGAGCGCTGCTGCTGGCGCTGCTGCTGGCGGTGCTGCCCGCCGCCGTGTCCGGCTGTAGCTGCGCGCCCGCGCATCCCCAGCAGCTGCTGTGCGACGCTGCGCTCGGTGAGTGTGCGGCTCCGCGGGCACGGAGCGCCGCCGGGCTGAGCCCTTGGGCAGGGGCGGGGTGGGGAGAGGGTGCTGGGAGCTGTTCTGTGCATCCCTTTAGTGGGGTGGGTGCTGGGAGGCGCTCTGGACATCCCTTTCACAGGAAAGAGTATGGGGAGATTAGTGCTGGGATGTGTTCTGCACACCCCTGTGACTGGGAAGAGTATGGGGAGATTGGTGCTGGGATGCGTTCTGCACATCTCTTTGGCAGGGAGCCTATGGGGAAATAGGCGCTTGGAGTTGTTCTGCACATCCCTGACACGGGGAAGAGTATGGGGAAATAGGTGCTGGGATGTGTTCTGCACACCCCTTTCATAGGGAAGAGCGTGGGGCAATAGGCGCTGGGATCTGTGCTGCACATCCCTTGGGCAGGGAGGGCTCCTGGATCTGTTCTGCACATCCCTTTCACAAGGAGGGCTATGGGGAGATGGACACCAGGAGTTGTTCTCCATCCAGAATGTTTGATGTTTGCAAATTGCTGGGTTAGAGAGTGGCTTTTTATTTATTTTTTAAAACTCTTTTGTGTATTTTATGTATTGGCTCCTAACTTAGGGAATACCTGAGCTTTCAAATGTCTCCTCTTAGCAGTGTCTGCAGTAGGATGTTCTATCTAAATGTGCTTTGCCATGTGTACGTTGTGTGTATCGATATTTTTAGAACAATTCAGGGAAAAAAACCAAGTCAAAAAGCAAATGGACACAAAATATAAGCCCCCAGTGCTAACTTGCAGAAACTTTTGATCTTTGTTCTGCTATACTATATTCTCTTTAACTTATTCTTGTGTTTTTCTGTCATTTTCTGGAATGAGCAGGAAACTGATAGGCCCTTGATTTTCTGTGGATAAAGTGGCTACAGCAGCCCTGTGTGAAGATAACTTTCCCTTCTTTGGGACAATTGTACCTCATGAGTGTCGGGCAGTGCCATGGTTGTCAAACAACTTATAGAAAGAGCCTAAAGATCCCAAAATTCGGCTGCACGGGGATGAGAAAATGTGACATTTTGCAGCCTTTTGATTTCATTAGCTCAGGCTAAGGCTGGTCAGCTTCCATCGGGTGTGAACAGTAAATGTAGAACATGAGTTTCCAAAGTGTCACGGAATTAGCATCTCTATGGGGCAGGCAATACCTTCTGCATACTGATTCATTGCTTTTATGCCCTGACAGAAAATCTTTGTGGCCATGACAAACTCTGAGCTCTGTTTGTGGCCATCAGTTAAATTGGTTTTTAATCTGCCCATGTTAAGCAATCCCTTTCATGGATGTACCTACACCAGGCATTGCACACTTGGGGGTGTTTGGGGAGTGAAAGGGAATAAAAGTTAGGCTACAACTGAATATGGGTACATTTAACTGCTGTAGTCTGCTGCATTCCTGTGATGAGAAAGTGATGATTTTTTCAACAGACTTTAATGTAAAGATTTGCCAAAATTAACAATTTTACAGTATAGAGGAAACTTAAAATATTCATCATAGACCACCTTCCTCAGGGAAGCCATTCTGATGATACAGATTGAGATTTACTCCATTCTTAGATTCATTTTGCAAGTAGTAACTAAATCATGTTACTTTTTATTTAAATACTGAAGATAGTTTTATGTTACAATGTTTGGACTCGATGCTCATCTCACTCCTATAAATATTCCTATCTAAGTAAACTTCCCCTTTTGGCTAAGGAATGTTTCTATCAAGGATCCCTTTGTTCACCATTTATAATTTTAAAACAGCATTTCTGTACATTATAAAATGGCAGATGGAGGGAATTCTTCCCATAAATAAGCTCACACATATTTTTGTGTGTGCATTTGCATAGACACACACATAAAACCTGCTCCAAGCGTTTCTGAGCCCCTGGATATGCTCTGCCCACAATATTTTGCACAAACCGAGCGCAGTCCCTTGGAAGGAGCTGCAGGGAGCTGCCTGTCCCGTGTGAGAGGAAGCTGCAGGGAGCAGCTTGGCACAGGCAGCTCCCCAGGCTGGTGCCAGCAGCTTTGTGCCCGGGAGAGGAGCTGTGCCACGGGAAGGGGCATTGGGGCGCTGCACATCCCCTGGGAATGGGGCTGTGTGCCTCGGGGACACACCTGCCACCTCAGGGCCACCGTGTGCTGAGACTGAGCCATGGTTTGCAGTTATTGGACTCATCCTCTGTGCCCACAAACACAGCCAAGTCTTTCCTTGCAGTAGTTCCTTATTAAAATAATCATGCTGTGACCTACAGCTCCATAGAAAAACCAGAAATAAAGTCAGGGACTTGCTCATGGAGCTACCAACCATCATGTGTCCTCCAGCCACTGTGTAAGTGTAATATTTTTAATTTCCTTCAGGATGACTTTGATTTGGGTGGAGTGAGAATGGAGCTGGAGGGGCTTGAATTGACATTCCTGGAAGCTCTGATGGAATGGGTGAAGCCACTCAGCAACAGCATTGTTGAGAGATCCCAGGAAAAAGAGACAGAGAAATAATTAAGTCTGGGACAAGCTCTTTGGCTTTGTTAAGATGATTGGTGCTGTGACACTTTGTCTGCTCCTGCCTGGAGGTTTTTGTGGCTTTACTCCCCGAGTGCCCACAGGTAGAACACAGCCTGAGTCCCCTGGCAGTGATTTGGGGATGTCTGACAGCCCTGGAGCCAGGGAGAGCTCCTGGTGCTGCCCAGAGCAGAAATCAGGGATGGGGGGAGATCCCTGCAGAGCTGAGGGTTGTACAGCATGGCAGAGCCCTGGGGTGTGCAGGGAAATCAGGAGTGCTGTGCCTTTCCTGCCGTTTGTCTGACCTTGGCTTTGTTATCTGCCCACGTCCCTTCAGAGGATGTGATTTTGTACAGACTGCAGCAATTTTCATGAGCTTCTCGGTGGTTTTCAATTTCACGTCCCAGCGAGGTAACTCCTCATTTGTGGGAAGTGCTTGGCACCATGAGATCACACCTTCGATAAAAACCAGAGCTCCATCCCTCTTGTGTCCTTCCAAAGGATGCTGAGACTTCCTAAAATGTGCTGAATTCCTCCAGCCCCCAGAGAACACCTCTGCTCTCCCAGAGCCTTTCCCTGGCAATGGAGAGGGAGGTTCGTTAAGCACTTCCATGCTAATTGTCAGTGCAGAGCCCAGGTTTTCTGCTCCCAGAAAGGCAGTGTGGGGAGGAGGTGCTGGATGGCAAACCCAGTGCTGGATAACAAACCCAGTACTTTCAAGCCAATGCATGAAAACTCTCTGGATAATTGCCTTTTTTCTGAAGGGAAACATGGATGCACTTGCGTTTACCAAATAGTGCCAAGATAACAGATTTCCCTTTTGCCACCGAATTTGTCTTCCTGGCCTCAATTCTAGACCAATGTGCACTTCAAATCAGACAAGCTGCAGACAGAAATGGGGTATGGACAGGGCTGAGTCCTTCCTAAAGTCTGGCACTTTATATTCATGCTGGTTTTTCCCCTTGGATTATTTTTTGGGCAGTGGGACAAATCTGTAAACACTTCACATCTCTTAGCTGTGTAACACCAGTCTCCTACCTTCATAGCTAGGTTTGTTCTTTCTGATTTAAACTTCTTACTGGTTTTTTTTTTTTTTTTTTAATCTATTGAAAATTATACTTTTTCTGGACAGGAATGACGAACAGGCCTTGAATACAAATATATATAATATAGCTTCAGACTGCAGTTCTGTAACTCTGGAGAAGAGTGGCACATTTCAGAATGGGATGGAAACTTTACAGCTGGAGCTTGGCAGCATTTTCAGCCCATGAAAATCTCCCAAGATCACTGAGATCAAGCATTGTAAAGATGGGCCAGATGATATATAAAACTTTAATCACATTTAAACATAACAGTAACAATTTTCTTTAAATACACCAGAATTAAGTTTTCAGACTCAGCTCCTCTGGGGCAGAATCACAATATGCTATTTCTTTATTACTGCATTTCAAATGAAAACTTTCATGGCTCACTGTCCCATGATTTTGCTTCACTGCCATGTAATATCCACTTTTGTGCTGGAATGGATTAATTTGTGCATTATTAGAGAGGGAAGCCATTTTTGCCTGGTGGGAAAAATCAGTGTTGGGAAATGTATTGGAAATGTGGCTGTTGGTTCTTCCAAGTCGGGAGAGAAAAGGTGAACAGTGGAATGAAATGGTTTTTGTTCCTCTATGGTGTGATATTCACTCAGAGGGAGCAGTGGGGCTGGGCAGCTCTGGTCACTGCCTGTCCAGCAGTTTAATTAGTTGTCCCCTAGTCCAGGGCAGGGTGACACCAAATTCAGCAGTGATGTCCTTGGGGGCACAGTGTCCCTACAACACTGGCAGCCACCCCACAGGGCTGTGCTGGAACAAACCTTGGTTTCTGGGAAGGGTTTTCTGAGTCCCACACCAAATCTGGGCTCTGGATGCTGTTGCTTGGGCAGGAGAGCTCCTGGCAGGACCTGGGTGAAGGTGATGCTTCCAGACACCTCCTGACCTGAGCTCATGGGATCCTGGAGTTCCTACAGCCTTTGGGAACACACCACAGCATGGAAAACTCCCGAGCTGCATTCCTATGGCAGACCTGACAGTTTCCAGCTCTCTCCTTCCCCCAGGGCACAAATCAGAGCCACTCCTGCCCATTCCCAGAGCCACTGTCACTGTGCCACTGCCCTGAGAGGAGCCTGCAGCTGTAGGTCAGGGTCACACACAGCAGAGGCAGCCGAGCTTCTGCTCCAGGAATGGGGAATGGCATGGCAGAAATGCTGTGCTGCTCCAGCTGTCCCAAAGAACAGGTAAATCCCTGTCCCTGAGCGTGTCCCTTGCAAGGGTTATTGAGGAAAAGGAGTGGCTTTTTAATGAGGCTGCATTGGAGAATGCTGCCAGGAGCATCTCCAGAACCCAAACCCACTGGATCCTCTTCAAAACAAGCTGGGAATTATCCTAATCTCCAAACTCATGGTGGTAGGTTTGGTGCAGAGGGGCTGAACATGAGGCCAATCCTAGCCTTTTCCTGAGCAAGGAAAGCAGAATTCCAGCCCTGTGTGTCCCAGCAGTGCTCAGTGCTCAAAAAAACTTTTTTTGGGGGGTAGGAATTGTTAACAATCACTCCTCCCTGTCTCCACTTTTTGCTAGATGACAAATAGTAAGCCCATTAACAAAAATTATGGAGAAATAGACATTTCAGCATCTCTTTCCTCTCTTTTGGCTGCACAGTGCCCTATCAAACTCAGTGACAGAAAAGAGGACAGGTTTTGGTACTTCTCTAAGTACCAAGAAATACACAGGAATTTTCCTTACTTGTCTCTTTTGCATGCTTTTATACACATTATTAGCTCTTCCAAATATAATTTAAAAACCTGGACAACATGAATCCTAAGAAGTTATTTACTTCAATGCTGATGCATTTAGAGAAAAGAAATACTACCTGGCACCATGCAAAGGCAAATTTCTGGTACAAATGCCCATGGATGGCAATTAAGGAATTATTGCAGTACATATAAATTGCATGGAATCACAGCCTGAAACTTCCAAATGCCTTAAAAAATGCAAAAATCCTCAAAACCCTGGCTGCTGTGGCTGCAGGAATGCTGTGGTGTTAATCACTGATTGCAGTTACGTGTGTTTGTACCTGGCTGGAGCACCTCAATATTCCCATTCAGAGAATTCCTGGAATGCTGCTGTGGGAATAGCAGTGAGTCCTTCCTTTGCAGCTAATGTTTAACAAAATATTAGTGGAGAAGCTTCCTAGGATCAAACCTGAATTTCCTGCTTGGGAAGAGGAAGAATAAGACCTGAATAAGACCTACAAATAACCCTACATCTACTCGGGGATTTAGGATAGGAGCAAACACTTTGAGAATTCAAAAAATCCATGTAAAGTTAATTTTCTAACTTCCTTTTCCGTGCTGAACTTGAGGCTTGAATTACACTGCCAATCTCGTGCAACTGTAAGAAATTATTTCCAATCTCCCCTAGATGAGTGGCCTTCAGAATCTGCCATTTAAGCATGAAAATGGGGCTCAGTCTGGGAAAACTCAGTCGCTCTCCTTCCCTTTGCTCGCTGGGTTTTCGTGGCAGAGTTCCCAACACTTCAAAGTTGGAGCTGTAAAATGAGGTGGCATCACAGAACTGAACAACAGGAATGGAGCTGAAGGAGCCAAACCCACTGAGCACAGCATTCCTGACAATTAGAATGGAGCTGAAAACTCTAACATAATTTAGCTTTAGTAAAAAAAAAACCCTAAAACCCAGAGCTGGCTATTGTGCAGTAAAATAAAATCAGAATTATGCTGGTTGCCTGATTGAGGGGTAAATCAGTAGCATCAACTTGTTGCTGAGTACACTCTAAATTTGGAGGAAAACTGAAAAAAGGAGTTACTTTTATTTAAAAGCATTTGTTGTGGTGCTGAGAAACACAACCCCATCATTTCAAAAACAACACTCGACACACACCGGGGGGAGAACAAACCTCCAGCTCCGAACCAAAGATTAAATAACAGAAAGCAGAGGACGTGGAAGACTGCCCAACTCTTAATCCTATTAATCTGCTGACTTGAATCCTGCACTTTCTCATTAACAAGTGTCTCAGCAGTGTGGGGTTCCTTCTGCCCCCAGGGATGGAAATCCACAATAACATCATGGCTGTTGCTCCACAGCTCTGGAGCATAAAGAGGGTGTTATTCCTCGGCTGTGATCAGGCAGATGTTGATTACCACTCCAGTGATGTGGGATCTGAGGCTTGTGAAGTAGGGGGAAATATTCTGGGTAACATGAGCGGCAGCTGTGAAAACAGCGAGGGAGGAGAAGAGTGACCTTGAACAGCATTAGGAAATCATGGGCGGTTTTAGGTGATAGTTAAGTTGAAAGAGTACCACGCCTCTGTTAAAAATACACTCACCTTTGCTGTCTGGAAGTTTAAGAAAACTAGGTTCTAAACCTCACTCTCATAAACTGAATGTATTCTTCTAATTAAAAAACCAGAAAACCACCTAATCTCCTGGTTTAACAAGGAAGCCAAACCTGATCAACTCTTGCCTTAAACATGAGGAATTTTTGTGTCCTGAGCCAAAAACACAGGGATGTACAAAATCCTGACCTACCTGAGAGTCCTAATGAGCTGAAATATTGGCTTTCTACCCCCTGGAAGGCTGAAATGGAAATGCAGTTTGGGTTCAGCCTAGCTCAGCTCTGTGCTCGTGAAAAACCACAGATGAACCAAATTCTGCAAAGCATTTACACTGAGAAGTAATGCGGTGAATATTGATATCCATATCAAATAGTAAGTTTAAAATCCCTTGGTATCTACTCTATCAACTTTGAGAGCATTCATGGGTTTTTCAGAGTTCAAAAGTTTCTGTGGGGTTTTAACCCAAGTCACAAACTTGGCTGTAAGGCTTTGATTTCTCAGTTACCAATACAGTTGTTATCTCACCACCTTTATCTTCTCCTGCAACATCACCAAGACTATGGAAATACTCTTCCATACCTTGCTTTTGGTGGAATAAAGGGGAAAAGCCTGCTACAGTCACATTTTTCAACAAGCTCTGTGCTTACAGATTAAAAACTTGTGTCCAAATAATCCAGAAAGCTCCATTTTTTTCCTTTCTCACAATTTCAGAAATTGTGCTTCAGTTCATTGCTGTGCTGATGATTTAGTTACCTCACAGCTGATCATTTATTTATTTATTGATGGAATATCAGGAAACAAAACCCCAGAGCAGTAAAAATAAAACTGCCTTTCTATCCCAACTAGCAGAAACGTCTTTTGAGCTAAAGATTCCTTGACTTTGGGCCTAGGAGTTGTGGAGGAAGAGTGAGGAGTGACAGTGTGCTCTTACAGATAAGAAATCCTTCCTGCAAACCTGAGGAGAAGATGTTTTCACTCTCACTCTGCATGTTTGCATCTAGAACTGAAAGTGCCCCACAGCCCCAACCATCTGAGCTGAGTTACAGTTGGGAGTGAAGCTGCTGTTTGCTGCTCTGAGCTGTTGAAAGACTAACTGATGGATCAGCCATTGGCTAAACACATTTGTTCTCTTCAGTGGTTTAAAGATCATTCCAAGAACATTCAGTGCTCGAAATTGAAATCAAAGTGTAGTGGTTTAATTTGAGGTTTGAAAATTGAAATCAAAGTGTAGTGGTTTAATTTGAGGTTTGCACTCCTGAAAGGACCAGGATGGAGTAGCACCTCAGCAGAACCTGGAGGGAACATCTCTCCCTGTCTGGAGTCTGGAAGAGCTCAAAGCTGTGTAAAATCCAGACCCAGCACTGCCAAAGCAGGGTTTGCTGTCTCCTGGATGCTGTGAAGCACCAAAGGCAAAGCCTGTGTGGGACAGCTGCACCCCCAGCCAGGACAGGAGCCACTGGAAAGGTTTCCAGGGTTTGTCCCCAAGGCAGTGGGCTGTGTCCATCTCATCCCCAGCCTGGCAGCACCAATATTTTGGCAGCACTCCTGAGGGAGTGTAGTGTCACCTGTGACCTCCACAAACACCTGACAGCACCCAGCAGTCCTCATTCCCTGCCCAGCTCCACTTCCAACCCACCCCTTCCTCCAGACTGGGAATATTCTGTGTAAGAAGAGAAATCTCATGGATACTCTGAACTATTCCCAGAGGTGATGGTGGTGGCCAGCAGTTTTGATTAAAAAAGCCCCAGCAAAGCCAATTGGAGGTACAGCACTCAGACACCCATGGCAGGGGTGGTGTGGAGCTGAATGGAAGAGTCCCAGGAAATTCAGAACAACCAGAGGCTGGAAGATCTAATTAAATAGGAATTAATATGCAAAATTGCAAGTTGCCTGAGTACAGCTCAGGCTACTTGTTGTAAATAAAGATAAGGATTCACACAGCAAAACGTTGAAAAGCAAATCCCTGAAGCAGTGAAAAGTAGGAGAGTTTTTGCAAATGTAGAGTTCAAACTTTTCCATGCAGTACAGACCATCTCACCTCAAATTATGAGAAATGGAGTTACAGCACTAGCAGAGCCTTTTTATTTGGACTCAGAGTAGAGAAGAATGAAGGCAATTAGAGGTGGGAACAGGATGAAAAATAATGGCAATTTTATGAGAGTGTGGCTGGCAAATCCTTTAGCATGAGTAGAAAAACCAGAATATTTTCTGTTCAGAAACTTGCTTTGGAAAGGTCTTAGAGGGTTGAGGTTAAGGGCAATTTGTTGAGCCAGAACATCACCCTGGTGGCACTGGGAAGGTCACTCGTGGCTGGGGTCACTGAACCCAGCAGGAAAGGTCTCTGCTCCCAGGGATGTGTGGAACACTTGCAGACATTCCCAGAGATTTCCAATGACTGAGGTGGCACCTCTGCCACTCCTGTTGGAAGCCAACAGGTGCAAATCAAATACTGAAACACAAATGGAAGAAACAAAACCTTCCTTCTCCCCAAAATTATTCCGAAGTCTCTAAAATAATCTGCTTTAAAAATATCACTGTGTATGTAAAGGCACAAATATGTTGGGTATTAAATTGCTTCTTTTAAAACATTATTTTAATCATTTGTGATACCTGTGAGTTTCAATCAGAGTTATAATCTGTGTAAGTAATGCTTCTTTCTTCCTCTCATATGTATTTTGAGAAATTACAATATTTTCCATATACATGAATATTTAAGCAATTTAATTTGCCCTTTTCATTGGTGAGGATCAAAGCTTTACCATGAGCAAATGTGGCAGGGAAATCTCTGACAGCACTGAACAATTCAGCATGTTCAGTGAAGAAAATAATGGCAGAGAAAGGGAGAGTGGCAATGCTGTGCAGATGGAAGAGCTGCTCTAAATTATGGGGGAAGACTTTTACAACCTCTTGTACATTTTAGAGATTTTGTGAGTAATATCAATCAGCAGCCAACAGACTGGGTTTGATTTAGAATTCCATCCAAGATATCTATTCTGTCTTTTCTATCCTGTCTATTCTTCTCATGCAGCATCACCAAGACTATGGAAATGTTCTTCCATACATTGTTTTCCATATTTTTATATTCATTTTCATATTTCATACTCCATATATATCCATATTGCTTTCCGATTCTGTGCAGTATTTCATTAAGGGAGTTCATTAATTTGGGTCTGTTGGTACAAATTCTGTGCAGATTCCTCTACTTTTTTGAGGCTGAGCATTCCTTCTCCTTTCCTGCTGACTCTGTTCCCTCTCTGAAAGAAAAGTGAGGTCGCTCAGATGCCTAGTTCCCTATCTAAAGAATATTTAAGAGTGTTTAAAAAAGCCTGGATGTGGCACTCAGTGCCATGCTTTAGCTGATGAGGTGTTAGGTCACAGGTTGGACTTGATGATTTAAAGGTCTTTTCCAGCCTAGTTCATTCTGTGATTCTGTGATGTTTTTGTCACATCTGTATACTTCTCAAACCTGAGTATTCCCCACTGCTCTTGGGCTCCTAGGCAGCTCTGAGTGCATTTCTTGCCATTACTGTCCTTTCAGAGCCCCAGAGTGGGCCCCAGGATGTTGTGTTCAGCTCCTGGGCCATCCAGACACGGAGAAGGGCAATGACATCAAGTGGCCACACCTCTCTCCAGAGCTTCCCTTGGACTCCCTGCTTTATTTGACCATGACTTGACTTTGGTGGCTGCAGGAAATGGGATCTGTTTTACAGGAAATGGGGTTCTGCTCACCAATTTTGATTCCATTGGCTTCCTGGTGGTTTCAGTTCTTGGCCAGGTACAGATGCCTGACTGCAGCTGGAGGCAAACCTGACCTGCAGTGGTGTTTTCTGGCCAGCCTGGGCACAGCTTTCCCCTGGCAGCTCTCTGGGGAGGCAGGAATGAATCCCAATCCCCTCTGGGATTTCAGCTTCCCCTCTGCTCCCACCCTGAACCCTCTGGATCCATTCACCTCCCAAGGATGGGCACTGCTGAAAATCTCCTTATCAGACTTGTCCCCAGACTTCTCTTACAGAATACCAAAGATTTTAGCACTTGTGGTGACAGGGTGTTAATAAAGCCCCTTCTCTCTGAATCCCACAGTAAATCCCTGAATCAATCATCAATCCCTGAATCAATCATCAATCCCTGAATCAATCATCAGTCCTCTGGCTGAGATGGTTTGTTAAAGGAAAACTCTTGGCTGAGTTTTGCTCTGGCTGGAACAAAACCTGTGCCACCACCACAACTGGGCTGGGGTATTTCTAAGGGGTTTATCCCAATATTCCAATGAAAATCATTGGTATCACACCATTGATTAGCTAAGGCAGCAGTTCTGGAAGCTTCCCTCATCTGCAAAATAAATTAGGACATAGAAAACAGTAAATTTAGGAAGTGATACAATTAGTTAAATGATCCTCTTTCAATAACTTCTTTTAAGAACAAAAACAGTCTACATATAAACTTTTAAGGGGGAAAAAAGCGCTCTTTTCTCCTCCAAAACCATCACTTTTGGACAGGAAGAGTTTTTGAACTGAATTTGCATAAACTCAAGGTCTCTGTGGTTGGGGCTCCAGCAGTTGTCACTGTGGTATTTTCCTTCTACCCAAATTCTGGGCGGGATTTTCTAGGAATTGGAGACATTTATGGAGCAAGTTTTAAGTTTTTCTCCTCCAGCCCAAAGAGGAGAAAAGTTCTGATTGATAGAAAGATAGATAGATGATAGATAGATGATAGATAGATAGATAGATATAGATAGATAGAAGTTTGAATTAACCTTACAGCAGAAGGTTGAACAGAAACAGCTGCATGTTGTGTATGAAAGTCCTTTCATTTTCATAAAGAGAAGTTTATTGGAATATAAGTGCCTTCAAAATGAGCTACATCCATATTCTGTGTCCAGAGCTCTGCTACGTTTCCTTCTGCACACTCTGACTGACGTGGGATTGCAGAAAACCCCTTTGGATCCTTTTTATCTATATTCAGGGTGCCATCCTCAGTCCAATCACATAACAGCCACACACTTTAATTTATTTATTCCTTGTGCCATTCATTCATTCATTCATTCCTTGTCCCTCCAAGAGCAAGAAGATCTAACAACAGCTTGAGGTGTCAGACATGAAAGAGGCAGGTGGAAAGAAGTGCTCAAAAATCACTCCTTGTGTTTCAGGTAATTAAATGAAAGGGCTAAATCGAGGCTATGAAATATCAGAGAAAAAAAGAGCTTCACAAATCATTATCACAACTTTTTAGTAGCTTACATGTTGCTTTTACTGTCGACACAGCTTTTGAAGTCTCATGTCAAGGTTTTTGTAGCAAAGCTGCTTCTGATGATAAACTTGTGAGATAGGAATTAAACTTTCCTGATTTCCTGAGAGGAAGATTGCTTAGAAGTGGTGGAGATCACATTTCTATTCCCAGAGCTATGGTGTAGTCAGTAAACAGCCTGGAGTGAGCTGGAGGCACAACTGAAACACAGATCCTTCCTCAACATGCCTATTTATATAATTTATAGATTTAAAATAACAATGCACTCAAGGGATTATATATTATATATAATTTCTTGTTCTTAAATATTTTAATTTATCCTAAATATTTTCCTTTGTAAGTATTTTTCACTATTTAATTGCTGGTACTTAACAGATACTGGGGGAAATATCTCATTTGTTCATCAGTTTTTACCTCCATTACCTCCTGTTTCTCAGGATTATAAAGTTTGGGGAATAAACTGTCAACTTGCTTTCCACTTTGAAGGAATAGTAAAGTTGATTACTTTAGCTGAGTAAAGTTGCCTGTCTTCAAACACTTGAACTGGGAAAAATAGCTTAAGGAGAACAACCTTACCACTAGTAGAAGTACAGTACTTCTAAATATTAATATTAAATATTAATAGTATATAATATATAATAGTAAATATATAATATTATAATAATATAAATATTAAATAAAGTATTAAATACTGTAATACAGAATACATCACTTAATAACACTAATTTGGAACAATGAGGGTAATTCTTCACTGAACAGTTCTCCCGCTGACAGTTCCCTAGAAATAACTCAGAAATGTCTAAAAAAGACACTACTTTTGGGGAACATGGGAATTTCAGGGGACAAAGTACAAGGACTTGGAATATTCACACTCCATCCATACCTGTCCTTGGCCCTGCAGTGACTGCTCAGTTCTCTGGGGCTTCTCTCCCATCCTATTCCATTGTTTTTGTCACCAGGGTGGAGGAAAATCCACCTGGCAGGGATTTCCCCAGGGTAAGGAAATACACCCTTAGTGAAAGGAGCTCCTCGTGATCACAGAGATCTCAGACACACAAGGTGGTGGCACAGCTCATTTACAGGCATTAATTAGTGCAGCTAATTCCAGAGGGAAATCACCCAGGTTTGATGGTTAGCACACAGGAAAGATGCAGTTAATACCTAACTTTCATTGCATATAAACACTTTTGTATTGTACAAACCCTGACCATTTTCTCCTGACAGTATAAACATCTATCAAAGGATAAACCAAGTATTTTCTGTCTTTCTTCCCAGTTCAATGATCTTCCATTGATGCACAAATGGCTGGGAGAGGTTCATTGTAATTCAGGAAAGAAGGAGTAAATACATTCTGCACATATTTCTAATCCTGAGTGCCCAAGGGCCAAACCTTGTCCTCCCACAGCTCAAATTCATTTCCTTCCAGTTCAGTTACCTGAGACAACCTCAGGCTGCAAAGTGGGGATAAAAAAAATCACATTTTATCCAAGTTGAGTCCCACAGAAAAGCTTCATCCTGCCACTGAGATATCAGGGCAAAGTCAGTATTTTCAGTGCAGAACGAATCCCAGGCATTCAGAATTACTGGCAATGGGATATGAGATCTTTGCACATGTATTCCATATATGCAAATTCCTCATAAGGAAGCAATAAGTGCCTGACAGAGAAAATGACATTATTGCACCGAACAACCAGAGGCTGTTCTCAGTCCCAGGCATGGAACAGCTGAAAGCATGTCCTGCAAAGAAGTGCAGCCTGGGAGGAATCCTGAGCCACGAGTGAGAGAGGGACATGGCCAGGAATGCTCCTGCAGGAAGTGCTTGTGGTTAAAATCAGCAGCAACCACATGAAGGAGAGGGTTGAGGAGACAGCCAGACGACACTGATTGCAGAAAAATATTAATGCACAGGGAAAAAAAAGAAAAAAAAGAGAAAACCGAGAGGGATGAAAAGGCCCCAAAAGATCTCTGTGTGTTTGAATCTGGTTTCAGGAGAATAGCAAACTCAGATAGCTAAAAATGGAGACATCCTGTGACAATAAAACCTTCTTACTGTTAAAAAATATATATATATTTGTCCTCCTTTGCCATCTGGAAGCTTTCTCTTAAACAAACAAATGAATGAAACACACACAACACAAAAATACTTTTCATTTTCTTCTACACACCCAGTCAAAGCTCTCTTCATGACAAACTCTTTCAGCTTTGCACCACTCCATGGAGACCCCTGGGGCTATCAGGGATCATCTATAACATTCCTCTCATGTGGTAACAAGTAGAATTTCATAAAAATATGAAAATGCACAATGTTTCGACATTAAATGCATGGGGAAAGTCATTTTGATTATCCTGCATTGAGTAGGCAGGAAAAGATTTCCTGCACATAAACCATGTTATGGCACTGGTGAAATAATGTTGTTTTCTCAGCCCTTTCCCTCAGAATTGAACAGACTCTTTAATGAGAAAACTTTTTTTTTTTTTTTTTAAATTTAGGGAGTACTGATGCAAAGGAGAGCATCTCAAAACAAAACAGCACCATCCTAATTTGCCCCTGCCAGCAGCACAGCACACAATCGCAGCACTTTCCCTCTGGAAGGAGATCAGAGCTCTGCAGACACACAGCTCATTTGTGGCATTGCTCACATCTGCAGCTGGTTAGAGATGCTGCCCTGTGAAATCAGGAATTTGCTGCTCGTCCTTACAAGAATTCTTTCCTCCCCATAAGTCCAAAATGCTCCTCAAAAAGAGCTGAAAAGGCTCAGGAGGAGAGATGGAGGAGCTTGGAGGCTGCAGGCATCTGCCTCACGTTGATGATTCCATCTCGTTTGCTCTGCTAATTAGTGAGGAAATGGGAACTGCCCAGAGCTAGGTGGGACTGGCTCTACCTGCCTGGGTTTCAGTCTGGGTTTCCTCTGCCCTTTCTTTAGCTATGATGGTAAATATGATAAAAACTAGGTCAATCTAGCAAAGAAATGGGGGTTTGGGGGGAAACGTGATTTTGATGTCATCAAATCTTCCTCTGCTGCAACCTTTGCCAGTGTCCCTCCAGAGGCACAGACTGTTTGTTCTAACCTAGGAGCTGCATCCAGAATGGAGCAAAAATGGAATTCTCCCTAATTTTGGGGGCTAGAATCCCCAGAGGAATTTTGACCATGTACCAAAATTCTCAGAGCCCTGACACTCACCCTGCCAAAGAGCCCTGGTGTATTTTAAACATCACATACCAGAGAGATGCTTCCTACAAAGAGAGGGGAAAAGAATCCATTTCTTCTCTCTTAAAAACTTCCCTTGATTAAAGAACAGGATCTAAATCACATCAAAACAGGGAGTGATTGATTTCTGCAGGTTAACACAACGAAAGCTGTGCCCTGATCAGCCTCAGGGAAGTGAATGCAAGGCTATTCTTCTGATTTCATGCATGAAATCAATGCTTTCATCCTGCCTGGCACAGCCTTTCAGGGTGTCCCTTCAAGGCTATTTAATAGATCAACAATTCTTCTGTCACCAGCAGAAATGTCCCTTTCCTCTGCTCGCTGATTATAATGATGGGTATTCTGGGAAATTTTATGGGATTCAAGTCTTCCAGAGATTCTGATGGACAGTTTTTGTCAAAACTGAGTGGTAACATCCATCAGGTTCCCAGATTCCATGGGAGTTCAGCTTTACATCACAGACAGCCCACTTCCTTTTGTTTTCAGGAGCTCAGCTGCCGTTCTGATAGCAAAAGCTTTAAAATCTGCTTGGAGCTGAAGTGTCAAAACAATGCTAAAATCTATCAGTATAATTTTCACTTTTGCTTGTAAAATTGGGCATCTGCTGATCTGCATTTAAATCTCTCTCCCTCTCTCTCTCTCTCTTCCAGTGATCCGAGCAAAAATAATCAGTGAAAAGGTGGTTCCTGCCAGTGATGATCCCCTTGATACCCACAAAATGATCCGGTATGAAATCAAACAAATAAAGGTACATGGCATCCCTCAGCTTTTTTGAAGTTCAATGCTGATAACCTGTGCATATTTCAGCCCAAAATCATTTAGTCCAAAAGGCTGGGAAGGTGGAAAAGGCTCCAGATGCTTCCACAGTCAGACTCAGATGGACTACATGGAATAAATCAAAGGAGGGATTAAAAAAAGGGAGAGAAAAAAAGGAAAGAAAACCATTCTGACATTAAGGATGTTTTGCTTAATAATGGTATTTTTATGAAAAATCTTGTTATTCATAATTCATGGAGGCTCCAAAAGATGTGTTTCGGTCCATGAGTGGTGTCAGTACATTTGGTTTGGGAGGATACCTGATCTCCTGGGCTGGGATGGTGTGGCAGCTCTGTGTGATCCACACTCCCCAAAGAGAGGGGAGCATTCCCAGCTGAGGCAGCAAACCCTGTGTCACTGTGATCAGGGATATTTGCAGGGCAGGAGTCCTTCCCTCGTGTTCACAGAAACAAAAATCTGTTTGTATGGATGTTGCTGGGGAAGCCAACACCGAGGGTGAGAACCCAGAGACACTGATCCTGAATCTCACAGGATTGTCCCACTGTTTGTTCAGCTCCCATTAGGAGATATAATCATTAATACAATTTAAGAAGACATATCTTGACCCCACTCTAGTCACTGTCAGTTAAAATGATCATGATTTCTCTTTCTCTGGAATGCACAAAAAGCAGGTGATCTCTCCAAATTAAAATGTGTGAGTGTGTGCAGGTGGGGTGGTTTGGTTGGTTGGTTGGTTGGTTTTCCAGCTGGTTTCATCTCTCATTTTTCACTGAATATTATTTTTACAATATTTGCACCTTTTCATTGATGGGGAAAACTCAAGAAGGTCATGATGAATGGCCACATGTTTAAAAAAAAAAAAAAATCAGTCATTCAAGTTGTATCTACTGATACAATTCCCTCACAGGAGTTTAACTAACAAAAATCTCTGGTGAACAAGAACATCTCAAGATATTCACAAGGATGGTTATCACTCATGACTTCTGCCAAGGTTTCAGAGCAATGTCTAAAGGCCACTCTTTACCTTGCTGAAACAAATCCCAAAGCTCTTCCCCATCTGCCACTTTCTGTCTTAAATATTAAGGACATATTCAAATGTTTCTTTACAGAAATAAGTCCATCAGTTCCAGGGAATTGCCTCTCCTCCCATTGGCACTTTAATATTCTACTTTATTTAATACTCTGCAACACTTCAGTAACTTTACAGAAGTGCAAATCTTACAGCTCAGCACAAGCAAGAAGAATGAGGAGCCTAATCTGAGTGGTTATTTTCAGTCTACAACCCCATTCTTCAGCACCAGCACACTGAAATCTCTGAAATACGTTTGTATTTCGAAGCTGCTTTGGAGTTGCTCCCTAATTTTCCCAAGGGGAGGCCAATTCAAAACTCAGGCAGCAGTCAGAGATGTTTGTTTAATTCCCCTCAGGTTCATAGGGGAGCACAATTGATAGGTGGCATACAGGGAAAAGTTATCCAGGACTGACATGCTGAACAATTACTCAGATTTCTGAATTACTGAGGGCAGGATCAACAGCTTGATCTCACCATGCCTTAGATGACAGCATTCTAAAGAATAAAAAGAAAAAAGGAAAAGATAAATAGTAAAAAGTCCTCCACAGTGCATGTGAAAGAATAGAATATTCTCTGCTCACTATTCTAATCTCTGCAGTGCTGCTGCTGATTTCTGCTGCTGCCCTGCAGTTCCTACCAGCTGCAGGTCCTTAGGGTGTCCAGAGGCACTGACCATGGGCTCTGGACAGTCCTGGCCAGCAGCATGGCCAGGCTGGGGGCACAGGCCAAGAAATTCCTTTATACAACACAGCAGGGAAGGACAGACTGACCAATCACCTCTCTGGAGCTGTAAAATTCCCCCAAGATATCAGCTCAGTGTGAGGTTTGGGGATGGATTTTGGGGTCACTCAGACATTCCCACTTCCCTCAGCAATGCTCCTCTGCTGGGAAGGGAGCACAGAACCCATGGAGGCTCTGTTGGGCTGTAATGTCAGCAAGTGCTGCTGTGTCTCTGCTCTGCTGCTCTCAGGGCTGCTGAGCTGTTCCATTAATGTGGGTGGCTTAAATTCCATTTCTCTTGTTTTAAATCCAGTGCATTAGGCTCAGCAGTAAAATGTTGCTATTCTAGACAGAAAAATGAAATATTATTTTGATATTAATGTTCAGAAATAAAAAAATAATAACAACCAGGTTATTCATTCAATGGGGATGGGTTGGCACATCAAGAAGCCATAAATGTTTTCAATTCCTGTTCTTTCCTTGCAATATTTACAGCTTTATTTTAAAGAGTGCAGATAATATGGGATTTATATGCAACTGAATATTTCTTCGTGATATTTTTGTAACTGACTAGGTCACCACACTCAATTTAACACCATAAAGCAAAGCCATGTGCTGGTGGTGGTTCCACTCCTCAGGAGCACAGGGACAGTGTCCATACAGCCCTCAGCAGCAGGTTCACATCTCCCTGTCCCCCAAATCCTCACCCTATTTTCCTACTCTGATAAAGTCCCACGAGGAGCTCAAGTTTATGTGGGTTATGCCACAGTGGAAAATCAAATCCAACCATCCTTTACAGAGAAACACCCACGCTTTTAGGAGATGAGAGAATGTGATTGAGAAGATTAAATATGATTTACTGAGTTAAGCACAAGATTACAATCTTTAGAAATGCTGTAACAATTATATAGGTCAAAACCAGAGATAAGTCAGTAATTTCAAAAAAATACCCCAACCGAGCAACTAAAAAACCTGCAACAAAACAAGCACCAAACTCATGTCAAAATTAACTGAATCTCCATCATACATTGCTATGGATGTTTAGGGGTTAAGCACCAAACTCATGTCAATATTTACTGAATCTCCATCTTACATTGCTATGGATGTTTAGGGGGTTAAGCACCAAACTCATGTCAATATTTACTGAATCTCCATCATACATTGCTATGGATGTTTAGGGGTTTTCATCGTTAACCAAGGTGTGTTGTCTGCATCAAGCCTCTGAAGAGCTCAAGGGCTGAGATATCCAAGGAAAAGCTGGATATCCATGTACAGTGAAAGATTTGTGAGCATGGGGAGAGCTGGGAGCAGAGGACACTCACGTGGTGGCTCTGCACCAGACACGTTTCCCTCACCAAATCACATTTTCTGTGATTTTCGCTGCTGCCTTGGACAGCATGCCAGTTTGTGTTTTGCTCTGGTCGGCTCTGTTTGTTTTTCCTACAAAGTATTTCAAATCCCATCTCGTATTTCTGGATCAGCAGCGCGGTGACAACAACGTTGGCTCTCTTCCCCTCCGTAAATAAGGCTTCAGAAAAACCAACATATTACAGTGTACTTTCTAGCGGCCTGTGCTATTTCAGTCTCCTGGGAGGGCTTGAGGAACACAAACATTTTCCAGTGGCACCAGCTGGGGCTGGGAGAGCTGGCCTGGGGAGCTGTGAGCCCCTGCATTGTCCCCAGCTGTCAGCACGTGGCATGATGTCACCCGGGCGGCTGATGTCACTCGAGGTGATGACAGCCACGCTGGGGCTCAGCAGCACCTCACGCTCCCTGCTCGCTGGGGTTGGGCACAGCTCAGCTTGTCTCCATCTTCTCAGGGCTCATTTCAGATTGCTTTTCAGAGTTGGAGCGGCTGGTTGAGGGGCAGCTGGTGTGAAAACTGCTCTGATCCCAAATCTCTGCGTTTGGGGTCAGAGCAGTAAATCCTGCAGGCTGTCAATCCCAAGGGCTGGATCCTGTTTGCCAGCAGGTTTTTTGAGAAGGTCCCAGTGGTCAGAATTTTGGATGTGGAAAAGCGCTTTGCTTCAGTGGCCAGCTGTGAGAACAATGGTCAGAAAATGCTCAGCTCCTCAGCATATTTCATGTCCCTGGAGGTACCAACAACTGCACTGATCAGGAGAAAATTCCCCATGTGAATAGCCTCAGAAATATTTGCATTTTGGTTGCGATGGATTGCCTGGATTGAGATGTGCTGCTCCTTAAATGGAAAAATGCCAGTGGAATATGAATTGAAGGGAAAGTTTTAACAATCCATGAAATACTCTGAAAAAGCACATTTTAAAACCTACAATTTAAAAAATGAAGACCTACCTAATCTCCTTCTCAAGCTGTTGGCTGTGTTTCATTAAGCGTAGAGAAAAAGTCCAACTGTTGGTGTTTTCTCACATTAATTCAGAATTTGGAGCCTCCTTTAAAGAGACACCCTGTATCTCTTCCAGCTCTTGTTTGCAACTCTTTTTCATGCATGTTTTCCACTACTGACTTTCTGTTTCTGATCATTTTCAGATGTTTAAAGGATTTGAAAAGCTCAAGGATGTCCAGTATGTCTACACCCCTTTTGATTCATCACTCTGTGGAGTGAAACTAGAAGCCAACAACAAAAACCAGTACCTTCTAACAGGTAAAATGGAACAAAAATAATGTTCCTGGAAATCCAGAAGCTGCTTAGAGTGAATTTGCTAAAATAGGCTAAAAAGGAATGCATTTATGTACTAAATACAATGAGATGTACACACTGTGTTCAGCTGTAGTTACAGTGTGATCTTGAATGTTTTCCATCCTTTATCCAACAATCTTAAAGGAGTTCCAAAGGCAGTGAAGGTCACTAACGATGTAATTCGTAAATAGAATAAAATCAGCCATTATTATTTGATTAAAACTGTCAATACTGATTTTCCCAGGAATGCAAACAATGCATGATGAGACAGCACATGCCTCTGTGTCTGCAGGTCTGGTGTTCCAAGTACCTACAGATTTTGCTAGAGAGCCCTAAAATCCAGTTTAACACTAATGTACTGTATTTGATCCACCCCTTGCTGGCAGTTTACCAACACCTTTTGAAAAATATCCTTCTTCAATCTTTTACATCTATACAGCGTGCAATTTGAAGAATATTCTCTCAGTTATAATGAAATTAATTTTAAAAAAGTGTTGAGTATTACTGATTTCATGCAAATAGTTTAAAACTTGAGGTATCCTTATACTTTTAATATTCAGAAAACATTTTTAATGTGTTGCTTTTTGTAATGCCTTGTTTCTCTGTGTTTACCATGCCATGGACCAAACTGTAATACTTTTTTTCCTGTTTTGCATTAGTAATGCCTTGCTTTTCTGTGTTTTCCGTGCTGTAGGCCAGATTTTAAATGATGGCAAAGTTCTTATCCATTTGTGCAACTACATCGAGCCGTGGGATGACCTATCCTTGTCTCAGAAGAAGAGTCTGAACCAGAGGTACCAGATGGGCTGTGGCTGCAAGGTGAGCGCAGGGCAGAGCAATGCCTGTTCTCTCAGACACCATTCATTCACATCTTTGGGAATAAACACCAGCTGAAAGTGATGCCTGCTGATTTTTGCCTTTTTTTATATAACTTTTTGTATTTTTATACACCCTTCTATACCTTTTTATACCTTTCATATATCCTCTGAGTTCTCTATGTCCTTAACTTAAATGCATGTAATTTTTACAGTCTGATATTCTAGCTTAGTTTGAGAGTTCTACAAGGCAGGAAAAACAAATATTCACAATTAGAGGCCAGAGAGCTCAATGCTATGAAAAACCTTGAGGTTTTTGAAGGTTGAAACCTTCTCTCTAGAGCATATTTTGTAAACTGAACTCTAGCCTCATTTAGAGAGAAATTCTTTAAAATAGAAAAACATTACTTCATTGATTAAGTTTCTTATTGAAAAATTCTAGACAGATATGCTAATGTGCAAAGTCCATAAAAATTGTAGAGTTGTTTTGTATACCCTGGAGCTCCAGGGACAATTGTGGAAGAATATCCACAAAAGCCCAACCCCCACAGGGGTGAATACAATTTGATAGGTTTGAGGAAATTAGCAGAATTGTTGAAGAGCACTAATTAGGAGGAGAAGTGGTGATGTCATTCCCCCCAGGTCAAGCCCCTTCTCTTCTCTGGAGCCTCCCAGCCCTCTTACTAGTTGGTCTTGTTGATGACAGTGTCTCTTGGAGATTTTGCTCTCCACCTTGGTTCCCAGGAAGCAGCAGGATAGGAGAGGAGCCTTGTGCCCCTGGGCCTTGGAGCTCTGCAGTGGCTTTGGTCTTTCTAGCTGGGGGAAAGGGTGGGGAAAGGTACTGGGAAGGTGGCAAATATAGAAATGGAAAAAGGCAAAAATCATCTGGTATCAATTCCAGTGTACATCTTGACCTGTCCCACCTTTGAAGGGCTGTGCACCTAGGATGCTATTAAAACACCGAGGTCAAACCCTTTACCCCTTTACCCCTGCCTGCCTCATCATCCCCAGCCCAGCAAAGGGCAGCAGGAGGAGGCAATGAGGCTCTGACTGAGCTCTCCCCGCAGATCACCACGTGCTACATGGTGCCCTGCTCCATCAGTGCCCCCAACGAGTGCCTGTGGACAGACTGGCTCATCGAGAGGAAGCTCTACGGCCACCAGGCCAAGCACTACGCCTGCATCAAGAGGAGCGACGGCACCTGCAGCTGGTACCGAGGGGGGCCGCCCCCGAGAAGGAGTTCATCGACATCAGCGAGCCCTAGAGAGGTCAATTCCTAAATAAAGCACCCCTGGAGGCTGATCCCACCCGGCCTGCTCGCGGCTTTGAGCCGCCGCCATCCCAAATTGAGTTAGAAACAAACAGCGGGTGTCCTGCAAATCCCACCCTATGGGGCTGGCGCTCGTGCAGGACGAGGGACAAACCTGCTGCAGGGACCTGCTCTGCTCTGCTCTGCTCTGCACAGAGGGCTGGCAGTGCTCCCCTGTGTCCTCCGAGGCACAACGAGCTCCCTTTTGCCAATATGAATGTACGAGAACAAAAGAGTTGCCAGAATTTTGCCCCCCCGTTTGATAACCTGCAGGTTAAGAGCTCCCCGTGTTTTATTCCAAATCTTTCCGATGAACTACGGAATGTTTTATAGAACTATTTTTTTTTTTTGTTTGTTTGTTTCTGTATGAAAGTCTTGGATACAAAAGAATTATTGTACAGTGTATATGTAAAGTATTATAACAATGTGCTATTAAAGAAAGATTCACGAATATTTCCTTATCTGTCGAAACAAGTTGAACACTTCTGTGATTAAAACAATCTGTGCTCCACACTTTGTATGTTCCTTATGTCACAGCTTATCCTTTGGCCACAGAGTTGTCATTCTCACTGGTAACTAAGTTAAGAAAGCCTTGATAATCAAACCCCAATTCCCAAGCCAGAATTCCCATGGACAGCAACACCTTGCTGAAGGCAAAGCCAGATGTTCAGTGCTTCAGCATTCCATGGAAGCAGCACAAAAGAGGACAGGCTAAAACTGCTCAGAATTGCACAAATCACTTCCATCCTCATGGAGCCTTTGAGAACACCTCCCAAAATACCTGACCAGGCCATTGCACCCCAGCACTGTTAAAGCCTTGGCTTTAGAAACCCTTGTGAAAATCTGTGCAATAAATATTGCATAACCTACACTGCAGTGATTTCTGGGATCTCTCAGATATTTGACCATATTTAATATGATTTAATTATTTTTATTCATAGATGCACATCATCCTAGTGAATTTGGCTCCTTGTGAACTCGGGCTAGAGAAGTGTTACATCACATTTTGGCTGCTACTATTTAGTGTCTCAACCTTCCTGAATTGATCACTGGAGTTAGTAACTAATCTCTCACGTATGTAAGTTTACTAAAGTATTCAATTCACGGTGGTGAAACTTTGGGAAGTGTTTCAGTAAATGCCAAAGTTCAGCCTCAGGCAGGATGGGAATCTCCAATAGCTGTTATTTCTGACATATTTAACTCTCTCCAGTGTTCTCCATTGGATTCTCTCACAGGCAGAGGTTCAGTTCTGCTCTCATTTGCTGGGATCAGAGCTGTTTAAAGGGTCAAACCAAACCTTTCCCAGGTTCCTGCATTCCCAGGGGACACTCCCAGCCTGGGGCTCAGGCAGAGTCAGCTCATTCCTGCCCTTGGGCTCAAGGGGTTCCCAAACATTGTCTTCAGCCTCTTTGCTGTAGAGTCCTGATAAAACCATTGGGATTGAACTTGAAAATAACATTTGCACATCCCTGATTCCCTTTGATTCCATGAGCAGCAGTTTGGACATGGAATTCAGCATGTCCCATGCACCTTGTGACACACCTAGATATGATGCACTGGAGAGATAAGGGATATTTGAAAAAAAAAAACCTACAGAAATTATTTTTAGTGACATATTTTCATGTTTCTAATATTTCTTTTGACAATTGCATGAACCCTTATCTAAAGGACAGGTTTGGAAACATTCTTCTGAGAAAAAATATTTACTTTTTCTGTGACTATATTTATACATTTATAATCCAAATGGGGCAAGGCCAGCAGGAAAGCATGTAATTGTTTCTTTGAGGAATATATGTCCCATAATATAAAAAAGCCAATGTTTCACTTTTGATTTACTTTAAATCAGCCTGACTCTTTTAATGTACAATCCTGAATTAAAACATCACATACATGTGCTGCCAAATGTAAAGCCCATCTTGTTTTCTACTTTACTAAGGCCAAACAAAAATTTACCTAACACTAACAATTTGGCCCATAGACTTATATAAATGAAATAAAAAGAATGAAAAATCTACATTTCTTCCAAAACAGAATTGCTATTGCAGTGGCAATATTGGCAGAGCTATTTCCTGACAGTGCTGTGCATTTATATGATGAATTTCCTGAAAGATTCAAAGCCAGGTCTTATTTCCTCCTGGCAGATCAAACCAATCCTAGAGAAGCCCACAAGAGCTCAATAATCACAAAGTTTAAGTCAAGCATGGGGCTGATTAATATTCAGTGGTTAATATTCAATGGTTAATATTCAGTGGTTAATATTTGACGGTTAATATTCGATGGTTAATATTCGATGGTTAATATTCGATGGTTAATTCTCAAGACAAGTCCTGTTGGATTTGTCTCCAAACCCATTTTGGTGGGATGGTGTCTTTTGGGTCACATTCTGCAGCAAACAGATATTTTCTGCTTTTTAACTGACCATGGTTCTATTTCTAGCTCAGTTTTACACTAACCAGCCCTTACACACAGCTCACCCGGCACAGATTGCCCTCTCTGTGCACCTTGCACAAATAAATGCTTTCTTTGATATTTATGATACCTGTAATACAAGTTATATGCCATATTTAGCTTTAAAAACATCTTTAAAATGCTGTAAAGTTTCCCACATGAGGTGTTTCACAGTTAATGTCTGTCTACTTCAATTTCTGGCTCAGCATAAATCTGGCCAAACTTCCCACAATGGATGGTACAAAGATTATTTTTTTTAGCTCATATCAACAAATGTGCAAGAAAAGCTTTACAAAAACCCCTCTCAGAGTGAGTTTTTATTTTCCCTGAGGCAGATTCTGAAAAGGCTTGACTACCATGTGGCATTCTAAATATGTCATTTTCCTATCAAGGTTTCTACTGTAGTAGCATCGATATATTATCAACAGCAGATTATTTTTTACATTTTCCTTTTACTCCTTGGAACTGTGTATGTGTTACATGAGAGGGTAGAGCAGAAATACAGCCTGGCATGTTTGAATTTGATTTGAAAATTACTCACATGATTTAAGAGCAGAGAAAAGAGGAGAGAAGGGAGATTGTACAGGTGAACGGGGGAAAAACAGCACCTGGAACTTTGCTGGTGTTTCCTCCATGTTCCAGTTCGGTTTTAATTAAATTGTCCACCAATTATGCTGCAAAAGCCCTGTTGTTTTGTCCACGGCAGAGCACAGAAGAGGTGGGATGGAGTGAAATGAAGGGAGCTAATTACCGAGGGCAAGGCTGCAGCTATGACTCAACCAGCAATGAGTTCAAAAGCCTCACAGCGTTTTGTGTAATCAGCCTGCGATGAATGTTTCTGTTTCCCAAAGTGTTTCATTAAAACAGCTCCATTTTCACCCCAGAATGGCATCTTTGTTTGTTTACCCTTTTTTGCCTAAAGCCTCGGCACAAATCATCAGCAGAGGATGAAAGGAGCACCTCTGGCAGGCTCAGCTGGCCCTCAATTCCCAGAGATTTGGGGATTTTTCCCTCCCCACATCCCCCCTGAGCTGGTTTGCACTGGGGGGGTGACAGCTCCAGGTTCCCCTGTGGAGAATATGAAGGGAAGGAGCAAAGGCAAGAGGGACTCAAAAACAAAAATAAATTAAACATTCATTGCCAAATTCTGCATCAACAAATGCAAACGAGGCCAGCTGTTGATAAAGTGTTGAAAACCCAAAACAAAATAGCATTATATGATTTCAGTTCAGCAACAGAAGACTCTGATTTCCAGATCATCTTACAACCCACTCTAGAAATTCCAACCAAATGCTATCTTGTGCCACATTGCCTGATTATTTCCCAAGCCATAAAGTTCCAAGTTCTTTCTTCAAGAGGAATAAAACCAAACAAACGAGTGTCATCACAGTCATTGCAGCAGCTCTGAGTGGCAATGCTATCCCCAAATGTGTTCATTTCCTCTAGATTAGCATGCATTACTATAGAAATGTGTGAAAAAAATTACTCAGCTGTGGAGAACAACATTCAAAAGTTCAACCAAAAGAGAAATAACTTTTTAGTTCAGACTTTAATGAGCAGTGTAGAGGGATGAAGGCAGGGAAAACCACTCACACAGTGCTATATTCCTCAGAAAAATATGCTACATAAACTTACAAGTCTGACACATTAGTTCTCGCCCTAAAATGAGCTGGTTTTCATTTCCAGGCACTGCAATTTAGCAGTGCACCCAAAAGAGCTGCTTTTCCAATAAACTCATAGCCAATCTTGAGCAGGAAGGATCCCATGAGGTCCATCGTGTCCCACTTGCTGCTCCTCACTGCTGCCTCAAACTAACCATCCTCAGAGCTCCACCCAGCTGCTCCTTGGCCTCTGGCAGGCTCACCTCTGCTATTTCTCATTTCCAAAGGACTGGGAATCAGTGTCAGCCCAGCAGATCACCAGTCCCAACCACCCAAGCTCAGATTTTGGCTGTGCTCAAAGCTCTGCAGTGCCCAGTGCATCATCTCCAAACAGAACAAACCCCCTGAACAAGCCAGAATGGACTGGGGGAAAACCAACCATGGGAGGAACTCCTGCATTTTAATCATTGTTCAGTGTCTTTGTGAACATTTCATCCCTTTGAGATCTGGAGTTGGGCAGCTGAGGAATGACCTTCCCCCCTGGGAACCTCCAACTCACCATCACGGGGTTCAAGGTGTTAGCAAATTAGCTCTTGCAGAGGTTAGCCAATCTCTGCAAGGTTCAATCCCCCTGTTCACCAGAAAAGAAAGGTAATTCTCATCCTGTTTTCTGGGAAAGTTGTCTGGCCATTGCTTCTGTATCATGGAATTGCTGGCCTTGTTGCCACAGGCCATGACAACAAACAACAAACACATTGCTGCTGAATTCCTGTGCCTATGGATATTTTTAGGCACTGTTTAGTGGCACAGATATCAACTTCTGCTCCCATAAAGCACCCAGCCTCACCCCTCAACAGCTGCCCAAATGGCTTGTGGAGCAGACAGTAAATGGGAAGAGGGAATGGTGAGCCCCAGCTTTGTTTTACAGTGACAGAAAGCAGACTGAGCACTGCTGTTGGCACCTACCATTTCCTTGTGGTTGGGGTAGAACGTTTGCTCGATTAGAGGGAACTTCTCTGGGCCCAAGGTTTTGTAGACAGACACCAGCTGGGCAAACTGCAAAATAAAGCAGAGCAGAACAGAAAGCTTAGGAGAGAAACCACATTGTGCCCCAATTAGCTTGTGCTGACATTTTGCTTCTTGTCTGGGGTGTTCCATCAACTCAGCAGATCCAGGGGCACATCCCACACAGCCTCCTCCTCCTCCTCACACACCTTTTAACCCACCCAAGACATGACCTCATGTACAAATCAGCACAGAACACCTCTGAGAGTTCAGCCCTCACAGGTACAGAAAATTAAACACGTGGGAATGCTGGATTTCAGATATCTCGCTGTCTGTATGTTTTAAGATGATTTTCTGATAATAAAATCATTATCATTTCCCCTCTTCTATCATCTCAAATCTGAAGACCAGGCCTATTTATCATCCATTTAGTGGCTGGCAGCTCCCTGATATTGAAACACGATTTTGCAGTGCTGGCAGAGAGATAAAAGCAGATGTGTCACATTAACAGGCCAGGAGAGGAACAAACAGAAATCTCATCTCCACAGGCCATTCCCACATGGATATCCTCCCACCTCCAGCAAAGATGGGAATGGTTGAAACTGCTCTGTGTTACCCATTTTTATCAATGTCTAATATATAATATTTTAATGCAATATTCCTGAGACACATCCTGTGCTCCTGGCTGCCACAGCTCAACACAGAACAACAATCACACCCAAAACCCCAGAGAACTCTTTATCAAACAGAAGTGGATTTGGGGGCTGCTCTTTCTCTGCACTGAGCAGATCAGCTCCTCCCTGGTAAGAGTTGGAAAATGAAATCAGCCCGAGGCCAGGCTGGGGTTTCCAGGGAGCAGGAGGGCTTTGGCAGCCAAAGGGCACTGCAGTTCCAGGACTCCAAAGCCCTGGCTCGCCCTGCCTGTGATGTGTCCCATTGTCACCGTGCCAGCATGGGACATAAACAACTCAGCACAACACTCTGAATAGTGGGATTTGCTGGTTGCAAACAGCACAAAAAGCCCAGAACAATAGAACTCTGTCCATAATGCAGATAAAATACCTACTCTGAGAGGAGGCTCAGGGAGCAGGGAGAGCAAAAACTGTTTAAAGGGGAAAAAAAAAACCCATGGAAGCTTTGCTTGCGTTTCCAGCTGGCAGAGAGGGCTTGTTTAATTTAGTGGTGTTTACTTAGGATTGGTAAAATGCATCTTTAAATTTGGAATTCCAGTGGAAAATACCTTAATGATGAGTAGTCTTCACCAAAAGCCTAAGAAATGGTGTTTGGGTTGTGTTCTGTGCAAATCAGGCCTCAAGGAAAGGAAATATTATCACAGCTACCAAAATAAGGTGGTTGGTGAATAGGATTCCTGACAACTTACTCGTTATTTCTGTTCTGATCTGAGATCCAAATTCAAAATTCCACAAGAAAATATTTATTACTAAATACAGGATTTTTGCCAAGCATCTGTTAAGTTAAAATAAATCTATTTAGCTATCTGTAAGTAAAAGCCTCCAAAGAATAAATAAAATCATGCGACTGTATTTCCTATTATTCTTTCCTTACTTTCTTTTCCATTTTCACTGAAAGGGAGCAAAACCAAGTGAGAAATTGGCATTATTTGCAGGGGTTGTGCCATTCATGCAAGAGGTAAGAAAGCTGTAATTCAGATTAATTGCTAGCAAATGCTTGTTTACTACAAATAAAATAGTATCCACCATAGAAAACAGACATGTGTCACTCCAAAGTATCCTCTAATCCAATAACTGACCTAGGAAACAGCAGGTAGGAAAAGCAGGTTTCAGTTTGGGAGGCAAAGGAGAGAAATATCTCCAATTCCCCCAGCTGGAGGAATGATTTCTCCTTTACCCTGCTGAGATGCTGCTCCACCTCTGTCTCTACAAATTTAGCAATCTCTGGACAATCATTTTCCTCCCAAGAGCAACCTGATAAATTCAACCCCAATTCACATAAAATTTTGGCATTTTAATTTTGGATCCATAAACTGCTGCAAATATTTGTTATTTCCCCTGATTGCTACTGGGCTGTTTCTAAAGAAGAATTTAATTTCAGTTTTAATGACCTTCTATAATTTTTTATGTGGGATCTGGTCTATATCTTTTTATATTTTCCTGTTGAGCAGCTGAAGCAAATCAACACCAGTCCTGGGCAGGAGCATCATCTTTTTAGATGATAAATTACTGAATTACCTAATCCAATGCTGAATATTTACAGACATGAGATGTTCATGAAATAGAAAATATTAATTGAGCCACTGAGGTATTTTATATGGATATCAAAACCCATAATGATGTAAAAAAACACCCAACTCACAGAGCTCAGTATTTCAGCAGAAGTCTTTTTTACACCTTAAGAAGAAACCAAAAAAGTGGAAAAAAGTTCTTTGTTTAGCAAGCTGAGTTAACCTCTCATTTTCCATTTTTTTGCTCCTCATTTTCAGTTCAAAGAGGGATGTCCTCGCCTACATGTTCCCA
Source organism: Entomyzon cyanotis (assembly GCA_024500445.1). Taxonomy (NCBI): domain Eukaryota; kingdom Metazoa; phylum Chordata; class Aves; order Passeriformes; family Meliphagidae; genus Entomyzon; species Entomyzon cyanotis. The sequence continues at coordinate 1,234,473 of JAKEPQ010000033.1, read as the reverse complement.
TTTTCCAGGCTGTTATTTTAAAAGGAGAATGGTTGGATTTTGCAGCATTCATTGTAAGGTCAGCTCTTTTCTAATTGGGATAAAATTCTCCCAAATCCAGACCTATGGATTGTTGCTCCAGACCAGAACAGGACAGTGACAGATGTGCCTTTTCTCCTCTCCCACAAGGTGTGACACAGAGAAGAAATATTTAGTCAAAAAACCACTTATTTCCTTTGATTTCCTGTGAAATTTTTCTGGGGTTTCCTCCCCCCAGGACTGGAACTCTACATTTGCCTGCCCAGATCATGCTGTAAGCAGGCAGGAGTTACCAAAAATCCCTCTGCTATCTTCATGAAGAGCTGGATAATTACTCTGCTGATCACTCTGGAGGAGTTCAGATGTGCTTAATTCCATGTACTCCATCTCTGAGAGGCTCGGATTTGTTCCTGAACAAACCACACCAACTTTTCCCTCAAAGATAATTAGAAATGATATTTAAAACTAATTACTGCAGATGGTGCTGCCTTGAATTGTGGAAAGCTGCTAATCCCTCTTGCCAGGCTGAAGGATTTGTAGTCCTGCCCACTCCAGTGGGGAATTTCCTGGGGTGGTGAGGAAGATTTCCATGCAAGAACTGCATCCCTTTGCCTGTTCTCCACCCAGGGCTGTGGATTTTACTGAACCCTCTCTGTCAGAGATTTCCCATTTCTGAGGGTTTGTTATCTGTCCTCTTTACAAGCTGAGCTTTGCTCCTGCTGGCAGTGGGAGAACCCCAAGTGACCATCTAGTGCTTCATGGGAACAACTAAAACAATCCCAAATTCTCTGGATAGCTCTTACACCTACCTAGGTGGGCTGGCATTCCCTAGGACTGGAGAAATGGGAAAATTGGGTGGGTGAACACTTCTTGGATTGGTCATAAATAAGGTCTGTCATAAAAAAATATCACTTTTAACTGAGATTTAACCTATCTCTGGTTAAATCTTTAACCTAAGGTGTGGGCTCATCCTAAGAGTGAAAATATTCCATGAAATACTGATTTACTGCTGGATGTACATCTATGAACTTGCCTCCTTCCAAATGCATTATCAGAACTTGTGGCTGAAATTCCTAAAGGGAAACTTTCTAATTTTCCAATATGATCTCAGTGCTCACCATAGATGCCTCTGCAATGGGATTTTCCCTTTCAATCCACAAGGGAAAGATCCCTTTGCCCTACAGGGCGCCTGGAGGGGCTGCAGGTTTATAAAGCTGAAAGATGAGCTGGTCTGCATCATGGGCTGGTTCTGTTAAAAGGGATTAAACCAAGAAAATTACACACTGACTTCTTCATCCCCTTCAGATGGCACCAGGAAAAATGTCCTGAAGGCCATTTCTGGCCATTTCCTGAAGGCTGAAATGTCATCATTTTCAGAAATATGGTTGGTCATTCCATAAAGGCTGAATCACTTTGTGGAAGTAAGAGATGCTGAAAAGCACAAAGCACAAACAGCAGGTGTCATTGGAGACACAAACCTTTGAGAGCCTTCAGAGAGAGGAGGAATGAGGCAGTTGTGTGGAAGGGGCTGGAAGGAGACATTTGACACATGTACTGTCCACTTGGGCCAAGATTTTTCACTCTATCTGCATTTTAAACACAGTGTCTGCACTGCCTTTGTTTGAATAGTTGGGTTTTTAAATTATTACTACCTGGGAAGCATCTGCGTGACCATTGTCATGCTCTCCATGTGTTCTTTTTGATGAGATTGGTCAACATTTCTTCTCTTACACTTCAGCAAACACTGAATACTTTTCCAGCAGGCTGAGTTCATGCACACTTGGTTTGCTGTTTGATAGCTCACAGGAGGATGGAGGGGAGCAGAGCTCTGTCAGCAGGAGCTGACAGACAGCTCAGGGCAAGTATGGAACCTCCCCAGTCAGCCAGACCTGGACACAGCCACTGGAAGATGGAGCAGTGCCTGCCAATCCCTCTGGGCACACGGGCAGGATCCAGGGAAGATGGGATCTGACAGAAGAACTCGGTGTTCCTCCAGTGCTTTTCCAGCAGGAGCCAAAGCCAGAGCCAGAGGCAGCAGTTGGGCTGTGGATACAGGGATTGCCTCCATGGACCCTGCCTGGGCAGTTTTATCACACAGGCTGTTTCCCTGAGGTTTTGCAGCCCAGCCTGCTCGAGAGCAAGGTGATCTCTGCTCTGCAAGGTGACATCTGCATTTCCCCCTCCAGCCCTGCCCTGGGTTAGCAGCATCTCCTCCTCTTTGACTGCAGCTGCTATTTCCTCACCCTCAGCTCCCTCCTCTCCCTCTGGGGTTCTGCTGCACCTCGGGATGGAGCTGCTCAGCCTCTGGGGGTTGTGCTGACCCTTCCCAGAGGGATTTGGGCTGGCTGCTCCAGCTCTCCAGAATTTCCAAGGGCATTTACTTGGCTCCTGCAGCTCCCCTGCAGCATGGGAACTGCAATCTGAGAGGCACAGCTCACCCCCTGCTAATCACTGCTGTAATTAACTGCTGGAATATTTTCACATTAGAATTACAGCTGATGAGATACAAACCATTAAGAGCTCCTACAGGATGAAAAAAAAAGAAAAAAGCCTTAAATAAAAACCTCATGCCCTTGGAACAACTGCACGAACTGGCTTACAAATTACCAAAGTGCATCCATGAGACGGGAACAAAAAAGTTTTCTGCAACAGTTAGAAAAACAAGATTAAAAAAAATCCCAGAGAACCAGAAAAGAGTCACAGTCAGAGACATAAAAACATCTCCTGGTTTGCAGGGTTGGGCAAGAAGGCATCTGGCACAGAGAGGCACCTTGGCTGGTGGAAGAGGCACTGACAAAATGCGTAAACAGTGAGGAAAGCGAGATTTAAGGAAGACATGAGGATTAAAATGAAGGAAAACAGCCTATGAGCATGAGAGGGTAGAACACAGATCAAGACATGTCTGCTATAAAAGAATTAGCAAAAAGCAATACCATGAGGTCTAGATCAAGAGGCCTTCTGGAGGCCTTTAGTTCAGAATGAAAAGTTACAGAAGGGAAAAAGAAGTTTCTGGAAGTGAGAGGCTCTGGGGACTCCTTGCTGGGTGCTCTTCCAGCAATGAGAAAATGCTCTTTATTGCACTGTTATGGGAACATGGAGTTCAGTGTTCTGATCAGGGAAACATTTGTGCTCTTGTTTATTTTGATGGGACTTGGCCATGTGTTTAAGCACTCCTTGGAATGGTTTGGGGCTCACTGCCACAGAAAGAGATTTTCTCATTTGTGAGGATTTTTCTAGAGATGAGGTCCTGAGACTTTCCAGTTCAAATAGGAGGTTTTCACAAAAAATAGTGAATTTAGTGAAACTTGTGGAGGAAGAAATCAGTGGTGGGTTTCCATGGTGGATTTCCACAGTGGGTTTCCATGGTGGATTTCCATTATGAATTTCCATGGTGGATTTCCATGGCAGATTTTCATGGTGCATTTCCACAATGGATTTCCACTGTGAATTTCCAAGATGGATTTCAATGGTGGGTTTCCATGGTGGATTTCCTATTCATGGTGGATTTCCTTGATGGATTTCCATGGTGGATTTCCTTGATGGATTTTCACAGCAGATTTCCCTGGTGGATTCCCACAGTGGATTTCCACGATGGATTTCCATTCTGGATTCCCATGCTGGATTCCCACTGTGGATTTCCATGGTGCAGAGCCATTCCTCAGACACCACCAGAGGACTCCTCCAGATATAACATAGATTTTGACTTGAAAAAATTATTTCCTAAGGTAACTTCTTAGGGAATATAACACACAGGTTTCCTTTTTAATTACATATTAAGATTGCTCAAGAAATCAACCTTAATTTCCATAATCTGGCCCACAGTTACGGATATTTGCCTTAACCTAGCACAAAAGAAGGTTTCTGCTGCAGCAAGACCAGCAGGTAACACAAAGGATGTGAGCCACAGCTTTACAGTCCTGTTTTGAGTATTAATTTTACAGCCTTTATTTGAATAGAGTTTCTTTCACTAGAAAGTAAGAAAGTAAGAAAGTCTGTTTGAATTTTCTGCCTCTAGGAATGTCCAATGCATTTAAAGTCTGTAATGGATGTCAAGAGCTCCTACTGCTGCTTTTTAGTGTAGAGAAGAGCAGGGAAAGTGGCAACAACCTTCACAAAATTCAGCAATGCAGTGAAAATATCAGAGTCTACTTTTGCATTAAATTATCCTGATGGTGCTCAAAAAAAATACTCACGCAGTTTGTACATAAAGAAATTTGGAGTGCAAGCAAGGATTGATAAATGTAGAGCTGAGAGATTTATTGGCTCTCTGCATGAGGTAGAAAACAAATCATCACCACACTGAGAGGTATTTATTTATTTATTATTGGAGGATCTCTGCTTTTTTTTAAACAGGAGTTTCAAATGAGCTGACTTATTTTAGGGAATCAAAATCAGTAAGGAAGGCTGGAAGATTCCCTTCCTATTCCAAGACTAGATTAAACTAAAACCAGCTCTATAGAGAGGTGCAAGGAGCAAACACACTACTAGGACTAATGTATTTAGATTTCTGGGGATGCATTTAAACTAATAAATATTTATGAACTTTGCTCCAGTTCAATGTTCAAACCTGGTATTACATTTTCTTCTGACCAAAAAGCTTGCAATGTTTTCACCTTGGTATTCAATTTTCTTCTGACAAAAGGCTTGCAATGTTTTCACCTTCTTTCTGACACAGTTTTGTGAGTTTACTTTCAGCTCTCGCACTACAAATCCATCAGCATGTTTGGCTTTAAGTGGCAGACTGGGCAAAGAGGCCAAAATCTTCCCTGGCTGACAGAGAATCCAACTGCAGGGTTTTTATCCTTTGGGAAGCTCTGCTTGGAGGGAAAGCACCTGTTTGTTTGTTCTCTGTAGGTACACAGACCTCTGTCTTGAAACCTGTAAATCCAACACCCTTCTGCAAATCCAATATTGCTAGGAATAAAGGCCACAGAACTGGACACTGATGCAAATATTTGCTGTTAGGCACAGGGAATTTGATACAGAGATTGCCACACGTCATCACACAGGGCTGTGTGAGCCCTGCCATCCAAATCCTGCTGTCCCATGCCTCAGGAGGAAACTCTGCCCTGCTTGGGAAAGGAGGCAGCTCCTGCTGAGGAAGGAGCAGAGGAAAGAGCTTCAGCAGCTTCCTGAAGCCAAAGGGCAGGGAAAGGGCACTGCCCACCTCTGGCTGCCCTTCCTGCACCTGCCCAGCACATCCAGCCTGCCAGAATGGTTGAAACAACAAGAAAATTCAGTGCTGGCTCCAGGTTTGGTCTAATGAAATACATCAAACTGACTGAAATACATCCCAGCATTTCTAACATTTGTCATGATAGCAGACATTAAATCTGAGCTTCCCAAAATGCCTTCCCTACCTGAGCTAACAGCAGATTGCAGGTAGGCAATCTCCAGCCTTGACCTTTAAGAAGATCCTCTCTGGCATATAAAAGACAGCAATAACCAGCCAAATTCAATCTCATTTTTCAGCATTAGTACAAATCTGACTCTTGGTAACGAGCACAGGATTTTCTTATAGTGAAACAAACATTTAGACTTGCTTCCTTTAAACCCAACGTGGAATGACACTGAAAATCTCCCAGATTTACAGTAAATAGCTTTTCAAAATGCTTCTCTTCTTGCCCACATTCATTTTGTTTGCTGTTCACCCTCCAGAAGATGCTTTGACACCAAATTGAATCTCCTCTGCGTGGTTGTGTCTCCCATTAGCATAGCTTCAATAATTTGTGTCAACAGGAAGCTGGAAGGAACAGAGCTCATCTCATTTTTTTCTTCTCCTCCCTGCAGAGTCCCGACAAATGTCCTGCCAGTGCCCCAATCTGTTGCTCAAGATTATTGAAGTATAACTGGGAGTGAGAAAAAGCACAAGAGACCAACTTAGAGCAGCAACACAGGGAGGGCAACACAAGGTGGGGAAGAGCACTAGAAACCATCAAACAGCTAGAAAGGGCAGCTGAAACAGACCTTCCAAGAAAGCAAGGTAAAAATGGAGAAATTCAGTGTTCCATTAGAGTGGAAAGATGAAGAGAGATAAGTAGGAAAGCATCTGCAGAGGAGCTGCAGAGCAGAGCACATGGAGACACCGAATTGCGTAAGCTTGGCAAGGGGAGCAGAATGAGGGAAAACATCAACAAACTTGCAAAAGAGTATTTGGCTGCGTGCTCCCCAACTGTAGGAAAAGAAACAAACAACAACTGTGGGGTTTACATTGCTACCAAGTTTGACAAGAGGAAAAGCCATATCCCTCGGAATGGCTGCGGGTGAGCAGAGCAATGAATTTTGGCACAACAAAGTGTTCTGTGGCACTTCTCTGACATCCCAAAGCCCTAATGACAATAAATCTCTGCAATGAGGCAGAGTGGGACATCTGAAGGTGTTTCAGCACAGGATGGGTTCCCATCTGCAGCTCTGTGTGAAGAACACCAGGGCCTTTCAGCTCCCTTCACATCCTCACAGGTATCTCTGCCTCCCTCTCCGCCAGCTCTGGCCCAGAAAACCCTTCCTGGCTGGTTCCTCTGTTTGCCACCTCCCTGGGGCGATGGAGCAGAGTGTCCCTGGGCCAGCAGTGCCCTTTTCTTGGGGCCAAGCTGCTCAGCAGCAGCTCCCATCCCTGCAGAGCACAGGCTGGGACAGCTCTGCCCGAGCTCAGCACACACCGGCTGCCCACAGCCCTCTGGGATCCCCTCCTCTCCATATTTCAGCTAAATACAGACCCTTCCCCACCCTGGAGCAGCTGGACTGGGGTCACAGAGCTCACCAGGGAGGGGCAGCACACTGCAGGCTGTGCTTGGTCCCTCAGCAGAGTGACAGTGTAATTCTGGGATCAGCAGGCCCTCAAAGCCTCCACACAACCCCTCCACCCACAGTCCCAGGAGAGCAGATGTGCAGCCAGCTGCAGGCCTGGGGGCTTTTCCTCTGCAGCAGAGGAAGCAGAGCTGCACTCATGGAACTGGGCTGATGCTGGGAGGGTTTTGTTCCTCTTCAGCCATGTGCAGCTGCTCTGTGCCAGTGCAGTGAATCTGGAGGCTCTGCAGGGCTGAAATGTCTGTCACTGTCAGGAAGGACCTGGAAGTACCAATCCAGCCCCTGTAATGCATGTGATTATCACATTTAATGGAAATAAAAACCAGCCCTAGGTTCTATCTATGGCAGCCATGGGCATTGAGCCCTGCCAGGTCAGTCAGAGCCTGCAGGTTTGGTGTGCTCCACTCAACCCCACCTCCCTGCCTGACTCCACTCCTTAGTGATCTGCTGGACACAGGAGGGTGGGCAGGGGATAAACTGGGGTGTTCCAAAAATACTGCACCCCTACCAGCAATATCTGCAGCTGAAGCTAAAATCCAAGCAGGGTTTAACTGAAGGAAGCATTGCAGCATGCAAGTTCCACATCAATCATTATAAGAAATATGTAAAGTAATGCATGCAGGACAGGATTTTATTTTTAAAGCTTCATCCCAGGACATTGGAAACTCATGTTTTGTATTTTTTTAATACATGTTGCTTTGTTGGGGGTTTTAAAATATTATTTTCCCAGTCTAAATCATGAGATTTTACCTGTTGCTGCAAGCTCTGACATCATCATCACATTTTCCAGTTCCTTCTGGCCTCCCCAGTTACTCACTTCCCTCACCTACATAGAACCACAGAACCATTTAGGGTTGGAGAAGCCCTCTAGCATCACCAAGACCAGGCACTAAGCCAGAACTGCTGAGTCCACCACTCACCCATGTCCTTCAGTCCCACATCTACGTGTCCCAAATCCCTCCAGGGACAATGACACCATACACTGTGAGAAAGTTTGCATGCAAACCCCTAAGCCTCAGTTAAGGGAAGTCTCCCTTATTTCCTGAATGACATTTTCTAAAGGAAAACACATCATTTAAATAATATCAAATATTATCTTTGGATAATTAATTATGCTCTTTTCCTTCTCTTTACCTTTCCTTTTCATAAACACTTTACAGCAGGACCTGCATCCTGTTAGACATGGGTAAAACTGGAAGGTGGATTGGGAATCCAACAAGGACAGTGGATGTTTTTGCCTCAGCTTAACTCAATGTAGCTGTAAACTGAACCAGGTGAGACTTTAGTCTCCCTTGACTGGGCTATGGCATGCCCAAGACTATTCCTCTGCAGCATGACCCTGCACTGAAACATTCTAATGTTTCAATAATAATTCTCCAACGAGGGCATGAACCTTAAAATGGTTCCTCCACAGCTCTGCATGAGCTCAGCAATAAAGAACTTAGCCTTTCTTTATAAAACTCCTGCTTTCCCCCCAGCTTTCTGACATTCTAACTAGCATTTAAGTGAAATCCCTCTCGAGCCAGGGTCATGAATTTTCCATGAGGTAAGTGCTAAGTGTTATCACAGAAGTGAAACAACCCGAGCACTGTAACAACCCCAAACCATCAGCACGTTTCAGTGCACAAACATCTCACCACACACGTTCATTCCAACATTTTCTTCCCCCTGGTTGCTCCCAGCCCAACCTCTCGCAGTGCTCTGAAATTCTGCTGTGTGCTTGGAGGAGCTGTGCATGCCCTGGCACCTGAGAACACAAGCTCTAAACCTGTCCTCAGTATGTTCCTGGCACTCATCCCACCACACCCCATCCTTCAATAATACACCTCAGATCAAACACTAATTTGTTCACTGTCTGTTGGCAGAGGCACTGAAAGCCAGAGTAGAAGAAGAGCTCTCCTGGAAAAGCAAGGGCAGGTGCTGCAGTTTGTGGCACAGAGTGGATCTGCCCTCAGAGTTGAAATGGTGTTGTACATCTGGAGCTGTGTGTTCCCAAACTCTGAACACCTGAACAGCAGTTCAAACCCCAAAGACCTTGTACGTTGGGTTCTAATTCTCATTTGATTTCTGAGCCCTTTTATAACTGCTCTAACTTCCCTGCCTTCCCCTCCCAGCAGTTCTGTGCTCCTCCTAATTTTACGCTGATGTAAGGAAGATTGGTTGCCCATGGCTAACTCAAGAATTTCCCATCCCTTTAAGGTCATTCCATTGCACACCCCGCTTTTCTTTCCTGCTGTTATCAAAGTTGCAATTCCCCCCTGCCACTCCAAATTTTACCTGCAGGAAAGTCAATCTAATCCTCACGAATTAATAAAGATTGTAACTTATAGTTTTATGTAGCATTCTGCTCTCCAGTTTTCCATAGGGCTTTCAAACCTGCAATGTTTACAGAAACAGCTTTCATACAAATATCAGGTCCCTGGTGCTGACAGAGAGATTGTGCAAAATAAAACCACCCCTGCCATGCTGGGAATTGGGGTGACTTGATGTAAGCCTAGGCATGGCCATGGCCATGGAGGAGCACAGTGGTTTTCACCCTTAATTTTAGCTGGCAGAAATAGATGAGGAGTGCATTCCCACTTTCCAGCAGGGATTTCAGCCAGGCTGGGAGCACACCTGAGGTTGGTGTGACCAAACAAGGCACACAGGACTGACAGAACCAGCAGTGCCTGGATTCTGCAATATCTGAGCATCCATGAAGTTGGCTGAGTCAAAGGATTCATGGATTTTTACCCTCAGGATATCTGTTCTGGGCTGGAATGGCTTTATGGAATCAGGGAATACCCTGAGCTGGAAGGCCACAAGGGTCACTGCAGTCCAGCTCCTAGCCCTGCACACCCCAAGAATCCCCATGGGCCATGACTTCTCCCACTGTTTTCCTTTCCTAAATCTGATGAAAATTTCATGCTGCTCCTGGATATCCACAGCTGTGTCTACACCTCCCAGCACCCCAAGAGCACTAGGTAGGATATTCCAGGTTAAACAGCCAAAACAACCCCCAAAAACGTGGTTTTTGTACAGAACCTATTTCTGTGCTCACACTAAAAGTCCACACTCCTCACCAGGACTCACCCCAAGGGCAGTGATAAAGTGATAAATACATAGATATAGCAGTCTGCTGGGAGGGATTATTCCTTTACTTTTTCTTGCATCATTTTTGCATAGAAATGCTGCTGGCTTTGCCTCCCCACCCAGCTTTATGGCACACAGTGAATCAAGGCATTGGGAAATGCCACACAGCTGGAGAATGTGAGGTACTCAAATAATGAATTCAGCAATGTACACTATGTGCTGAAGAGTTGTAAATGCTCTATCAATTATTTATTCCCCCCCTCTGCAGCAGTTTACTGCAGAATAAAAATGTAATAAAATTGGCTGCAAGAGGTATATGTTAAAAACTGCTGACAATTGTTTGGAGGGATTTTCAGAGTAGTAAAAAATAAATATCTTCAAGGCAATAAAAAGTATCATAGTAAAACTTCCCTGCAGTGTGAAAAATATTGACAACTGTTCTTTTCTTACCCAGATATCAGGCTGAAAAATGAAGTTTTGGCTATTTATAAGAAGTGGGATTTTTTGAAGTTGTGTTAGCTCTTGGACAATGGAATTGCAGGAGCAGTGACTGCACAGTGGATCATCACCTTTTACAGCAGCACATTTTCACTTCTTGCTCCTCATGTTTAGTCCTTTATGAACCCAAAGCATCACCAAATCTACCTCCATTTCCACAAAGCTCGTCAAGAAAAGCTGCATTGGCTCCTACCCTGAGACTGCCAAATCTTGGTGGCTCTGCAGGGTTCCCCCTGCCCCAGGTGGGACTGAAAGCTCCAACTCCTGCCCCAGGGGCACAGGATTATGAAAAGGGCTTTCAAAAGAGGAAACGAGTTGCTTCAGATGCCCTTGCTAAAGCATAGCCCCAAAAATTTCACAGGAATGAGGAAAACACTGGCTAAAGCCTGTTCAAATTATGTTCAAAACCACAAATATGAGAAATATTCTCAGCTTGCTTTTCCCAGACAAATGGTGAATAAACACTCTTTCCTCACTTGAGGAAGGGGTAAAGCTCTCCCTTGGATGCCTCACTTATTTCTCTGTTTGTACTACAGACATCTTTCCTCTCTGTCTCCACACTGGCTCTTGGAAAAAAAAGATTTTAAATCTTAATTTGGTTTTTAGTCCTTCCACTATTCTTCACTGCTCAGCGAGGGAAGTTTGCAGTTTGATAATCAACGCTCATGAAGGGGAATTAATCAGGCAATTAAAGAAAGGATTTATTTAACAAACTCCTAAGCCTCAGTTAAGGGAAGTCTCCCTTATTTCCTGAACGACATTTTCTAAAGGAAAACAGATCATTTAAATAATATCAAATGTTAACTTTGGATGATTCATTATGCTCTTTTTTTTCTTTTTACCTTTCCTTTCCCTAAATGTTTTACAGCAGGATCTGCACCCCATTAGACATGAATAGAAGTTGGATTGGGACTTCAATCCACCAATCTTTCACATGAATGAGCAGACATTTTCAAATCTTTTCTTTGGAGACATCCAGGGCACTCCTGATGCTGTCCAGCTCCCTGCCCTGTCCCTCCTGCCCCAAGCTGAGCAGCAAACTCCCAGCAGAATTCCCAAGGCCAGGAATGCCCGGGGCAGCACTCACCACCCAGGGCTTGTCGCAGAAGTTGTAGATGGAGTCGAGGGAGTTGACGCTGGGGATGCCGGCGTACTGCATGCCGATGACGAGGTTGCGGAAATCCTCCCTCTCCGCCATGCTGTGCGAGTGCTGCCGCACCAGCACGAAGTCGGGCCGGAACGACCTGCCGAGACACAGAGGGGCTGCTGAGAACCCAGCGGGAAATGGGGTTTGCTTCAACAGGGGGATCTGGGGGGGAAAATGGCTGAATGGGGGGAGGAAAGGGCTGGAGAAACACTGGGACCAAAGGGAAATGCTGAAAGGTGGAGAGTCTGCGTGGTTTTATGGAAATCTGTACTGCAGCATCCTTAACCTGCTCTGAAAATATCAGCATCCCCTCAATAATCCCTCATTGAGGACTCTGTTACTGGGGACTCCGATATTGAGGACTCCATTATTGGGGACTCCACAACTGGGGACTCCATTATTGGGGACTCCATTATTGACTCCATTACTGGGGACTCCATTATTGATTCCATTATTGGGGAGTCCATTATTGGGGACTCCATTATTGACTCCATTATTGACTCCATTATTGATTCCATTATTGGGGAGTCCATTATTGAGGACTCCATTATTGACTCCATTATTGACTCCATTATTGATTCCATTATTGGGGAGTCCATTATTGACTCCATTATTGACTCCATTATTGACTCCATTATTGGGGACTCCATTATCAAGGACTCCATTATCAAGGACTCCATTATCTACTCCATTAAGAGGAGAGAGAAATTATCATGGATTTCAGGTTGTTTTCCTGCTGGAAGGTAGATCACACCCATAACCTCTGGGATGTCCTCAGTTTGTGTTCTGCAGTTTCTGAGCAGTGTCAATCAAAGCTAAAGCAGGCAGAGGGCTCTGCCACAAACCTGGGCTTTTTGGGACCAATTTTTTGTCACAACTATTGTCAGGCTGCTTTAGGGACAGGAAGAGATGAAACAACCACATTGCTGGAGAAAGGAATCAGACCAAAATGGAGAGAATCACAACCCAAGTTTTGATCAAGAGTTTGTCGAGATGAATTTCCAAACTTCCTCCTTTTCTCTCTGGTATCTGATCAGCATTTCCCTGCTGCTCTCCATGGCTTCCTGCCTATCACCTGCACCTTGGCCAGCAATCTGACATCAATTCACCTCATGCCAACCCTGACATTTTGTTACTGGAGAAGGTTATGGAAAAGAGAAAACACAAAACAGCAGGACAGAGCCTCCAGAACAGGGGAATTCACTCCTAAATTTTACTTTTATAGGGAAAAAACCCCTGAGCAGCTTGAAGATTTCAACCTCCTAAAGAAGGTTATAACTGCAGGGTAAATTAAATTAGCACAGTAAATTGGTGAAATTATTTACATGTCCTGAATAAATACAAGCTGTTTACTGGAGTGAGACACTCTGAAGATTACAAAATTACTCAGAAGTCTGAGCCTGGGAGAACAAAACAAAACAATTAAAATCCATGTTCAAATTGCTTTAGGAGTTTTGAGACCCCAGCCTGGATGAAGCAGCCAAAGTAGATTAGCTGGGTTCTAAAATTTCAAATCACATAGAGCAGTTTGGGTTGGAGGGGAGCTTTTAAAGCTCATTTTATTTTCTAGAGGAAGGTAGGGACACCTTCCACTGTCCCAGGCTGCTCTAAGCTCTGCCCAACCTGGCCTTGGACACTGCCAGGGATCCAGGGGCAGCCACAGCTTCTCTGGGCACCCTGTGCCAGGGCATCACCACTGCCACTGTAAAAATAAAATAAATAAAGGAAACGAACCCAAACTCGCCCAATTTGGCAAAAACAACATGATAGATTTGCTGTCAAGAGTCATTAAAATGGCACTGAAGCTCAACGAGCAAAACCTGCAAAGAAATAGTTGTCTTTAAACAGGGTTCCTAAAAAATATCTGCAGCAGAGCTCTGAGATGTTGTGATCCAGGTTTGATGGGGGTGCCAAGGGTTTGAGTCACAGAAATCCAATTTACTGGGCCAGCATGAATTTAATACTTAGAGGACTAATGATGCCTTCACCAAAATTGCAGATCCCTCGGTGAAAGAAAGAGGCAACTTCTGTCACTTGAAATGAGGAGATAACACATCACAGGCACCACTGGGGCTCCAATAAAGGAACAGAAAATGCCCTTTGCAAAGACCAATTTATTGAAACAATTGGGGAATTGAGGGGATGAGCTTTTTAAAAATTAAAAATAAAGAAATAGGTTTTGCTTTGCCAAAGCTCCCCAAAGGAATAGGATACATTCACATAATTGCTCTAGGTCTGTAATTAATGCTGGATGGAGTGACTGCATACAGAAGAAGAGCAGGACAAAAGTTTTGCACTTGGCTCAAGCATCAAGATCCAAAATCTCAACATCACGTTACACAAAATGTGATTTTTCATGGTGTGATTTTCATTTACAAAAATCAAACAAGTTGGTGCCACATGTTCCACATTTCTTTTTCCTCCTAAACTAAAACTGCAAAATTTTGCCTTTGAAATTTCTATGATGTTGCTCCCTAATATGTTGCTCATAAATCTATGACACGAGGTCACTTTGGGCCTCAAATTAATAACAGATCTCTCCAGTTATCACAGGAAAAGAGAATTCTCTCCCATCATGTCCACACCTCCCTCTCACACAAGCCCAGGGATCTCACACCAGATTTAAGGGTGAATTATCAGCTCCAGGTAGTTCTATTTGGGTGAATAAATCACCCATAAAATGATAATATTCTAAAATCTCTTGTTATCTCACTCTCTGAGTTATCAGATGACACGAGAGTCCTTTTATTGCATAACACAAGCAGCATTTTAACCAAACTTTCTCATGAACTGCAGATCTTTGTTATTTTCGGGAGGTTTCCAGCCCACATTATCTCCTGACATGTTTTGATGGTAACTTGGCCTCGATACTTTTTGGAATACTTTTTGGGATAGTACAGAAAAGCCACTAGGGAGCACAGATCAAGATTTCTTGGCTCCAAAACTTCCATCCTTGGGGTAAAAAATTCCACCAGCCCTAAGGAAAAATCAAATCTCTTACTCTTCTAAAGAAATAGAAATCTTGTGGGTTTGGCACAAGGTCATTGTTGTTGTATTAAACTGCAATATTTGTAGAAGATGCCAGTGATTAAACTGTTGTGAGCTTTGAAGCATAAACTTATTTGGGATATTTTTTTCCTGATTTTTTTTTTTTTTTACATGGATGAGTAGACATTTTCAAATCTTTTCTTTGGAGAGATCCAGGACATTCCTGATGCTGTCCAGCTCTCTGACCTGTCCCTCTTGCCCAAAGATGAGCAGTAAATATCCAAGTCACTATTGGCTTTACCTTCAAATTCAATTATTCAGCCAAACTGCCACACTTCACTCACATGTAACTGCTCCAGCCAAAGCAGGAGCAATTCTCACAATTTCAATCCAATACAGGATATAATTTTGCTAATAATTTTGTCACTATATTAATTTTTCTGATATAACTTTGCTAATCCTTCCTTAAGCTTTTGATTTGCCCTGTTTTCTCGCCTCCCATTTACAAGGTTGTTGATGTCCTCACTGAAAAATAAAAAGTTAAATTTACCCTGCCTTCAACTGGCATCATCATTTTCAGACAAAACAGCTATTGGGAAATCTGAGGTGTTTAAACTGGAATGTTTCAAGCAGACAGAAATATTCCAGGCACTGAGAAGAGTGTTGTGATTCAGTCTGTCTGAACAGAGAATATTCCAGGTTGGAAATAAATACTGCTCATCTGGGAAAGCCTGGCAGGTGCAAAATCACCAAATCTGGGTCTTTCTGGGGCAAAGATAAAACCCAAATCAATAACCCCAACTCCCAATCATGTATCTTTATTCTGGATTTCATTCCCTTAATAAACCCATTTTTGCCATGTTTAAAATATCAAGATGTGTCCTCCTTGTCACAAAAACTTTGTCACAGATCAGATCTTTTATTTCCTACTTTCCCTGTCTGAGGGGCATCAGCCAAAACCCACAAACACAACCAAAGCACTCAGCACCTTTCACATCCACTATATGATGCCATTTCTTGCTTTTGCTGTTGCTCCATTGAGTTTTCCTTACCTGACAACTTTGTTGCCATTCCGAATGACTTGGATATCCACTGCATAATTGCCATCAGCATGGGCTATCAAGTTGATCTCTGAGAATTCTGCCTGTGAAAAGATAAACCCACATTAGTCAGCCTGGCTTATTTCACCTTTTTTTCCCTTATTTTAAGTGTCAGGATTTGAACTGCTGGCAGTACAATTTGAAACCAAATGAGCACCAAGAGGACACTGATCCAGCAGCATTTGTTGAGTGTGACACATCATATTGAAGAAGTTTTAATCCTCAGAGAGCGAAAGGTAAAATAAATGTTGTGAGAATGGGCTGTGGGGCAGTAGCAAGTGGATTTACTCATCCATGTCTGCAGAGAAATGCAGGGATTATATTTTTGCTTTGCACAATGTTATCAAAGAGATTAATGGAGGCTCAACATCGACATAAAGATTTGAAGAAAACAGTACAAAAGCAGAATTAAAAGGACTGTGATGAAAACATTTTCTTATCGAATTTAGTGGCTCCTCATACTGCTCACCCCTTTCTATTTCCTCTATGTGCATTTGCTCTTCTTTTTAAAGGATCTGGTGCCAATGAACGATTGTCTCAGCAAATTCACAATTCAGGCACTTTTTCAAAAGTCTTCTCACACTGGAAATGTGGAATTTAAAAGGAACCGCTCCCATACTCTGAATCTACAGTTATTTGAAAGGAAAGGACAGGATGTTTTTCATTTATCCACAGCCTTTCACCAGCTTAGGCTCTCAAGGCACTTTACAATCACATTACCCAGCAGAATAATTGAAATGCAGCCAACTGTCTTCTGGTGGATAAAGAAAAGTGTCTTTGCTGTCCCGGCCACCAGCCCAGAACAGAGAGTGTCACAATTCTCATTAGTGTCCTCTTGAAAAACGGTATCACTGCAAGTCTTCCTCGGGCAGAGCTGTGTGAGGCTTTCCCACTCTGGTGCTGCTACAGCTCAGTGAAAGCAGTGCTGAGCTGTTCCTCCCACTGCTGCAGCTCCATCCATGCAGTGTGGCTTCCTTTCCAGCACAGAGCTCTGCTCATTGAATCCAGGCTCTCACAGCCCTCCTGGGATGGCTGGGACAGCATTCCCAGAGCAGGGGACACTCTGAGTTTATTGCAAACACAGGGCAAATGGGGAGAGAGTGAAATATTTGAATAGGCGCTGAAAATGTTGAATAATCATTTCCAATCGACTGACTCTGAGGCTGAGAATGGACATCTCCAGTTCATGAATCACTTCCAAAGCTTAGTAAATGGTAACAGATATCATGTGTTAATAAAGGCAGTGGACAAATGCAATAATGCTCTGGTGTTAGCAGCAGGACACTGCAGGAATTGTTACTCGTGTTTGATGGTCTCAGTGCTGATGGGCAAAAAGGGATTTGGGTGGCTCCAACCTCCCCTCTCTCAGTGACTCGAGGCAGTTCTGGTCCCACAGCAGAGCACAGGAAGGCAATTCCAGGTTTGCACCGAGTTTTTGTTCCTTTTGAAGCAGTGGGGAGTGTGCTGTCAGCTGCCTGGGCTGATCCAGGGGCGAATGGCACTTCTGCACAAATCAGTTGTCTTCATTCTCCTGCCTCTCCCTCAGTACTCCTGGAGATCCCTGGCAAAGCTCTCCATGTTCCCAAGGCAGGAGCAGCAGATATTCAGTGGATGCTGCACCATAACAGTGAATTTGGATCAGCTGGATCCACACAGTTTGTGAGAATTTCCCCTCATTCTTTAAAAATCGAATGACAAAACAAATCAAGTACTGATGCTTCTCACAGCAACATCTATTTGAGGAATTCAAGATTCAAAAGCAGTGAAAGGATTTATTTAAATCCCCAGTTTCAACTTGAATAAAATAGCCATAAATCTAGTGCACCCCATATAATATCTCCATATTTATTCCTATTTATGGTGGTTTTTTAAAGCCCCACATGCTGTCGCTGCACCCAGAGCACATTTATATTCTGGAGTGAGGAATCAGTGATACAGAACTGCCACACGTAATTCATGGAGTGTCTGGGAACTTTGCAGTCTCTAAGCAACACCTTCTGAATACAAGATGTTTTTCATGCTGTGAAAATGATGGTCAGAATGCTCTGAGAAGGTGCCAGGAAAGGGCTGTTGTGGTGGAACCCAGCTGGCAGCTCAGCCCCACACTCATTGCACCCAGGAGGGGAAAAGTGGGAAACTCGGGGTTGGGATGAGCAGAATTCAGGAGATAAAGGCAGAGCTGAGTGCAGGCAGAGCAAACCAAACCAAACCAAACCAAACCAAACCAAACCAAACCAAACCAAACCAAACCAAACCAAACCAAACCAAACCAAACCCCACAGCAGCTGCAAGGGAGAGAATGAGCTCTGCCCCTGCCAAAACCAGCACATCTGTATAAATCCATTTAAATCTGTTTAAATGTGAGGGGGTTTGAGGTACAGAGGTTGTGTGTTTATCTGTTCATGTCTGCACACAGTCATGGAATCACTGAGGCTGGAAAAGCCCTCTCAGGTCATGGGGTCCAACCATTAATCCAAGGCCACCACCAAACCATGTCCCCAAGTGCCACATCCACGTGGTTTTCAAACCCCTCCTGGGAGGTCTGTATTAAATATGTGTTTCTATAAATGCACAAATATGAGAATAACGTTCAGGTGAGGTCAGTTACCTGTTCAACCTTTATGTCATACTCTCCATGGACCTTTTTCCCACGAAAAGCTTTGGCCCTGCAGGTAAAAAAACAAGAAGATAAAATCAAGGATGTATCTGTACTCAATGTCTACAGAAAAATTCCTGCATTGCCTTCAAGTGTCTTGAAAACACAGAGATATATTAATTAAATCTACCTACTACACATACACAATTTCCCTTCTCTGCTCTTGTATTCTTCATTCCATCCCACAGTATTTTGTAACAAAAAGCATGCTGTGATTTCCAGCAGTGAAGTGAAAACACACTGAAATGACAAAACTTTCTGAAATACACGTTTCACAGTGATTAAATGATATAAAGGGAGTCCCATCAAACAGGTACAATCTTGCTCTCAAAGTGAACAATTCCTGTGGAAATTCATTTCCATGTGAACAACTTCCTAACAACCACTCCTGTTCACCTTAATCCATGGAGCTCATTTAGAGACTTTGATTGGTTTATTGGGAACATTGTGCTTAGAAACGTCACATTTTTTGGAAAGGATCAGAGCACTGGAGACTGCTGCTGTCAAATCTGTGCCTGCCTGGTTTCCTAATCAGTTTTCCTTTGTCTAGACTAACTGGAGATGAAATAATTAATGTGCAGGAGAGGTTCTGAGCAATGACTCTGCACCAGGATAGAGCAGAGCTGAGCTCACTTTGTCCCCCAGCCTCCCAAGCAGACATTCCTCTAGGAATCCGTCCCTTGTACCCCTTAGGCTGCATGGATCTGCTTTGGACTAAAAGGGAATTGAAACCAAAAAAGATAAATCTGTTGATAAAAAGGAATTAATCTAACACTCTGAAGCTGGGAAATGAATATGGTATCAGTCTCTTTGCATTTTCTTTGCTCAAGCCAAACCTTAGAGTATTTTTCCTACTTGTGGTTTTATTCCTACAAGGAGAAAAATGTTTCACAATTCGAAACCAGAATAGCACAGAACATCATCTCAAGTGTTAAAGAAGAGGAGCTTTGTCCATTTTCAACGTCTAACAAAATGCTATTTTATTACATGAATCTCCCTCACCAGTGAAAGCAACATTAATACATGTTATAAAAATATGTCATTGCTTATGGAAAATCTTATTCCCACTGTGGTCCAGAAGATTTTCACCACTGGTTTCAACAGTGGATGAGAAAAACTTAAATCAAATGAAAACATTGCCTTGGGCAGCATTTTGTAAAGAACAAGGATATTTCTCAAGGATATGTTAAATATATGGATAGTGAATGGTAGAATGCAAAGCCAGTGTTTATCCCGAAATCACACACTAAAATATTGCCCAACCATTAACTCTGTACAAATACTCAGCTGGTAAGAAGAAAACAAGGAGGAAAGCATTTGCATATTTTGTATGCTGTATTCTTGCAATGAGCACACAGGAAAGATGAAGTTTGAAAGCCATTGTATTGCACAGGAGGTGTATACCCAGCTTAGTGTTATTCAAATATTTCTGCCAATCCTAAAAGTAGAAGTTAAATATACTGTACCACAAACCTAACTGACAGAAATATCATTAATCTCTTGTTTCTCTTTCCAAATTCATATTGGAATCCCATATGGGGAATGTGAACATCATCTTTTGAATGCCTTGAGGATGCTGAATATGACTTAAATTTTATAATGTTATCTATGCTGAAGCATCAGCTGGAGCATCTTAACCTTCCAGGGGCAGGAAAAGGCAGGACATCTGTGCCAGAGCAGGGAGGAAGGGCTCACCGTCACAGATAACACCACATCTGCCTGGGGAGGAAAGCATGTAGCTCACAGCCACAGCCAGCCTTAAAGACTCTCTGAAAAACAAAGATTTGCCACTGTGAAAAATACTTAAAACTCCAGTTCTGATCCCCATAAACTTAACAGCAGAGTTCTGGTTGAATTCTGTTGGGAACAGGAAGAGCTCCTGGATTTTATTTCTGAGGGAATTCTGTTGGGAACAGGAAGAACTCCTGGATTTTATTCCTGAGGCAGTAACAGGTGTGGTCAATGCACTATTGAACATCCCAGGACACACCTTTAATTTAAATAGAATTATGTTGGCTACACTATAGTGACACTGCCTCTTGAACACTGCAAAATGAGCTTAGAAAAATTCCCAGTTTCTCCAAATCTGAGTGAAATTTGGTCATCCACAGAGATGAAACTTCCCGAAGGACTCTGCTCTAACAAACATCAGCAAGGGACACTTGTTTGGGAGAGGAAATGGAACTGGGAAAGCACAGAGAGCCCAAGGCAGAGCCTTCTGCTCTTTACCCAAACTCCACTGCACGTATGTGTTAGTGAGATAACCAAAATATTCATTAACTGGTCATTAGTGAGATGCTAGTCCTCTAAATTCAGTCTTTCTACTTCATCATGAGGCAACCTCCAAAGAGCTGAACTCTGGCATGATTCACATTTCAACAAATGACCTCAGCTTCGAAAACAAACAGGAGTAGTAAGGACTGAAGTTAAGCAATCTGAGGCTTGAAAACAAATCTGACATTCAATCACTGAAAGAGACTTAATTTCATAGCAGCTTTAGCCAACACTTTTATAAAAATGCAAAATATTCCACAATATTCCCCAAATGCTGAGCCACAAACTGCAAGGATTTTTCTTGGTATGTCTAAAAAAATTACTTACAGACTCATGACTTGAGCATTTTAGAACAAAGCCCAAGATTTTCTCTAGTGTGTGTTTGCTGTGAAATAGAACCTAATTTTCATTTTATTTCCCTTACTAGGAAATTCAGTCAGGATCTTACTAAATTATTTCCCATTTTCAACATAAGGAATGGGCAATGCTGTCCAAAACACATTCATTTTATGCTTACAGTAAATTTTTTTTTTAACTGAGTGAAGATGAGGAATCAAATTGTTTGGTGTTGCTGAGAATTCCACTCAATTGTAGTTTAGAATTCCTGTTCAGTCTTATTCCTCTTGGCATGGAGCATGGAATATCTGTGAGCAGCTCTCAGAGCTTTCCAGGACAGTGTCTCTGAGGAGAGCAAGGTGAGCAGCCAGCAAGAGTGAAATTAAAAACAAATATGCCCCAAATCAGGTAGGATTTGGCTGCCTTTTGGATGATTTTTAGCATTGTGGGAAGGGAAGGGAAGGGAAGGGAAGGGAAGGGAAGGGAAGGGAAGGGAAGGGAAGGGAAGGGAAGGGAAGGGAAGGGAAGGGAAGGGAAGGGAAGGAAGGGAAGGGAAGGGAAGGGAAGGGAAGGGAAGGGAAGGGAAGGGAAGGGAAGGGAAGGGAAGGGAAGGGAAGGGAAGGGAAGGGAAGGGAAGGGAAGGGAAGGGAAGGGAAGGGAAGGGAAGGGAAGGGAAGGGAAGGGAAGGGAAGGGAAGGATGAGGCACCATCATCCACCTGAAACTCAAGCTCTGCAAAGGCAGCAGAGAGAGCAGAGAGCAGGAAGGGATGCTGCCTGTTGGAGTCACTGCCATGGCCTCTTACAGTCAGGCTTTTCAAAACACCTGAAATATTGATGCATTTCTTGCTTCACTATTCATATTTAAATACAGCAACTGGAGAAGATGCAGTTGCCATAGAGGCAGCCTAATATGAACTCACTCACTGGGTGAACTCTGGCAAGGACAGGGAGTGAAGCAGAGTCATTAATGGTGTTTCAATTATGTTAAAAAATCTGATGTATTTCCCTTTTCAGCTACACAGCATCTACACACATTTCCACATATCTATGCCATGAGACCAGCCTGGTTTCACTGTATATGTATATGGATTTAGATATATATGTACACAATATTCCTAACTAACAGGTTCACTGGAATTATCACTGAGCTGCATGTAAAGATAGTGGCAGAAAAATGACACCGACCTGGCCAGAATAACATGGACTTGAAAAGTGTTGTTACACTAATCTCAAACTAGGAAATGTTGAAGAGAAACCAAGCCCAGGCTCCAAGCTGAGACTTCAAGCAGAGTCCAGGCTCCAAGCTCAAATCTGATTAGAAATAATTAGTTCTTCTGTTAAACTAAAAAAGACTTTTGTAAATACATGAAGACCATTAAGATAGCATTACCAAATGCAAGCATGTGATAAGATCTGTGCAGCATTTTTACTGTGAATTAAACCATATGTGAATTAAACCACTGGAACCAGGGGGAATTTCTCTGTCAACATCCACGAGCTCTACAGCTGACAGTACCAGCATCTGCTATGCTGCCTTCCCAATCAGCCAAGCTACTGAAACTCATCCTTTGGATCACTCACCTGTGATGAGGTTGTTGTGCTTAAATAGAATTTATCAAGAATACTGTAAACACAGTGATTTACAGACTTTCTTTTATTTACTCCTCCCACATTTCTGCAAAAAGAGATTGATAAGAAACACAAAAATGTCCTACTTCCAACCTGACTCTGAAGGACCTTGATACCCTTAGATGTGTTGCTCAGGTTCTGCAAAGTGCGTTTAAATTTCGATTTCAAACACATCCTTTCTGTTTCTGCACGGTGGAGTTCCACTCCTGGCACCTCACCCAGCCAGGATTTCACTCACAGAAAACAGGGATGTTTGCTCAAGCTATTACTTCATACAGAAATCTCCTCAGAAGGAGCAGACCGTCACCCCAAATAAATGACACAACACACCAGACGTGTGACTTTGAGGGACTTTTGGCTTTCCCAGCACTCCCTGCCCAGCTGGGTGTCATGAGATTAATGCTAATCTGCAGCAGCAGCCTGTAAATCTCTCAGCAGCACGTTTCCCTGGCTCTGGGCCAGCCCAGGTGACTCCAGCAGGTAACATGGCTCACACTCCCAGCAGCTCTGCTCTCTGGCAATCCCTCAGCTGACGCATTCCCTGTGCCAAGGCAAGGACACACTGACTGCCCTTCAAAGCCACTCACCCTGGGAGCTGACAACTCACAGAAACCCCAGCTGAAATTGATTTATTGCATACGTTTTTCCCCCCAGCATGTCAGGTGGGACATGACTGATGCAGCTCTTCACTCTCAGTCCTTGTCCAGCCTTTTGAAGGGGAAAATAAACTGCTTGTTAAAAAAGCAAAGTGCTGTTGCCAATGTGTCTCAGGCTTCACGGTGCCTCTGTACCTGAAATCAATGTATTAACTATTTCTGTACTTGCTTAAAAACCAAACCTCCTGCTTGCACCCTCACACCTTTCCCCAGTCCCTTCACCAGGGATGGCCAAACTCATGAAAAACCAGAGCAAACACTTCTCAGAGGAGGATTCTCCTGCCCAGGCAGTAGAGGAGCTGCCCAGAGAAATTCAGCTCTAAAAGCTGATTTAAAATTAATCCTAAATACCCTAGAAATAAAGAACACAATTTCATTAAGCAGCAATTATTCCATTTCGCTGTCTGGGCTGCACACTCCTCTCGCTAAAAAGGTGTTTTGTGTTTTTCATGACGGCTTTATATGTGGCTCCATCAGAGGCTTCCATAATCTCCAATTCAATCCCTTTTTTTATTCTCCTAAATCATTACCAGCCCTCTCTCTTTCAAACAAGTTCTCCCATCCCTTGGCATGTATCAGCTCCCCTTTACTCTGATTGATTAAACAAAACAGAGCCATTTTATTCTTTCCAGCCCAAGAAGCATCTTTATTTCTTTAATCTGGAGAGTTTCTATCTGTCCCTCTGCTCTGTGCCTGAGCAGTGTTTTCACTGGAGATGTAATGCAGAAGATAGTGCCTCCTACTCCTGAATCTCTCAATTGAACTTATATTTTCTGGGTCTCTCGAGCAGCACACTCAACTGAAAATGCCTCATTTTCTGCCCACTCAAGGTGAAACAAGTCCTCTTTCATGCCCAAACACCAGTCTGCCTTGCTGGAAATGCCTCCAAATCCCACACCTCCCATTATGTAATATTTACCATTAGCCCATTGCCTCCCTGCAAGATTTATGGTCACGATGTAACTTCTGTGAGCTCTTTTTCTGCAAATTGGATGACAAATGAGAGTATTTTTAAATATTCATTCCCTCCTCAGCAGAAGACCTACTATGTGATGCAACACATTCTAACCTTTTCCAGATCTGTTAGACTCATTAAGAAGACTACCACACTTTCCCAGGGTTGGGGTCATAAAAATATTTTGTACTCATGAGACGAACAGAAAGTTCCAACTTTTATAACATGAAAACATGGCCAGCCAAATTACGAAATGTGACTGCTCTGAACTCAGCTTTTATTGGTGCTCAAGACTCCAACTGCACCTTCTGCACCAGCTGCCCTAAGTTCCTTATCTCCTGTAGCCACTATTGCAGGATAAATCACAAATTTGGCATTTCCCTACCAAGTGAGTAGTCCATGATTTCCATTTCATCTGCTGATAACTGAGATAAAGGAGGACAAACTGTTATTGAGCAATCCTGTTCAGAAAGGAAGACACATCATCATGAAGGAGGGGCAAAAATATCCAACAATGCAGCCACTGGTGAAAGTTTATGACAGAAAAATACCCAAACCAGCCTGAAAGATAAGCTAGATTTATGCTACTTTATTTTTTCTTATTGAGGTAAAGAAAACAAAGTGAACTTAAGGACTTTACACAGCCAGGAGGTGAATTCTGGCAACATCTGAAAAGCCACATAAACCAGCATGGAGTGAGAGTCTCTGAGACTGAATCCAATCCATTTTTTCAGCACAAACGCACCTGCCTTTAAATTTTTCTATTTATACCAATTTCTCTGAGCTGTTTCAGACATCTCTAAGGAAGATGTGTGATTCTGAGGTAAATTTGAGTCATTTGTACCTGGAGACACCGCAGAGTGTTACTTGAAAGGACAACTTATGTTTTTATGTTTATTCTCAAGACAGCCACGTGCTGCCCTGTTTTTTGAGTGGGTCAATCAGAAAACCTCCTCTTGGTTTAGCATCTGCACAGACACAGGAGGGAAAGGAGCTGATGGCTTTTGCTGCCCTCTTCTGTAGGAAGAAACGCAGATGGGATTGGCTGAAGATTTGTTTCCAATCCCAGATGAACACATCCATGATATCCCTCTGGCTCTGAGGCTCCTGCCCAGGGCTTGGGCAGGCAGGAGGCACTGGGAGCAGCTTTGGGAATATCTCAGTGTCTGCTCGAGCTCAGGGTGGGTGACAGACACCACATGGGGCACAAACCCAGCCTGTGAACAACTTGATCTCCCAGGAAAAGCACACTACCAGCAGCAGGCAGAACACTCCCCATGTGTTTCACACAGCATTGGCAACAACTCACAAGGAAATCAATCACTGACATCCACATGGATGAAATTACTGCTAATTGCTGATGCTTTCTGGGATGCTCTGCTGTTTGCAGCTGGATTTGTGAATATTTTCAAGGTGGGCTTTTTTGCCCACAGTTTCCATTGGCTTCACCACAGTCTCCTCTGACTCAAACCAGGATTCCCAGTGGATCAGAGTGCTGGGTGATGCTTCCAGTGCAACTCCCCCACCCCAAAGGAAGGAGAATTTCATGCTCTATGCTCAGCAGAAAAAAAATAAAAATCAGTTATTGTGGGAGAATGGGCCTAAAAACCACACATTTTACCTGCCTGGGTAATTCTCAAGGCAAATGGATACCAAGAAAATTAAAAATGCTTCTGCCAGTATCACCTTTCCACTGTCTTTAAGCTTCCCAAGTGTGTTAGAAAACAAAACTAACCACCTTGTAGTTTAATATTGTACCTTGAAGTACAATTGCATAATTCTGTCTGTACTTCAAATACCCATGTTGGGTTTATTGATTTCAATATTCTCTAAAAGCCAAATAACTAAGAGCCTGTGCTTTGAGGTTTTTCAGCTTCTCACTACAGATTAGAGAACAACAGAATTTTCCAGTGCTGCTGGTGAGCAAATTATGTTTTTCACCACAATAAACTGGCAGAGGTGATATTCTAGACAGGGACATTCCACCTCTTCCCCAGGTGAGACTGACCTTGAGGATATGGGCTTTAAAATTCCTACACTGGAACAGCCCCTGAAAATCCAAACCAGGGAAATCCATGAGGTCTGTAACACAAAACAGAGCCCGAGCTGGGGATGTTGTGATGAAGGGAAACCACCAGAGATGGGAAAGAATTTCCCTGACAGTGGTGTCTTCCCCTTCCCCTTCCCCTTCCCCTTCCCCTTCCCCTTCCCCTTCCCCTTCCCCTTCCCCTTCCCCTTCCCCTTCCCCTCACTCTTTTTTTTTCCCTATTTTGCACAGCTAAGTGCTGTCAAATCTGAGATTTACTGCTAGAAAATGATAGTGTAACCCACATGAACTAGCTAAGATACAAACAAGCTTTCTCTTCTCACATACAGCTACACGTAGCAGTAGCTGCAATAATTCCATAATTGAAGGATTCAGATTTATAGGATTAATTCCCCCCGTGCCTATAGGGTGGAAAGAGGATCTCTCTGTGCTCTCTTTTGCACGCAATTCCAGAATTTCCGAGGTCTGGGTAGGTCTGATCTCCTTCCCCTTCCCATTCTCCTGGTGCCACACATGAATTTCTGGCTCTGGGCAAGGATGATCCTCCAGTGAGTAAACAAAACACAGACAAATAACAGCACTGGGAGTGGGAATGTGCTGGTGATTATTCCACAATAACGGAATAATCAATAATTTGGCCTGTTGGGACAAAAATTCAGGATGTGCTGAAAGCCTCCCAGAGCTGCAGAGCCAAGGGGTTGGTACCCCTGGGATGTCCACCCTGCAGGTTTCACTTGCCTGGGAAGGCAAGGCTGCTCTGCTCAGCTGGGTTGCACTGCAGCACACCAATGAGCCTGCAGCTCCACCAGGGATCACTGAGGCTGCTCTGCTATCAAACCCCTCAGAATGGCACTCTGCCAGCTCCTCAAATCCTTCTGTCTCATTTGTGAGCTGGGAAGAAACCGGAGCACACAAAATGAGCAAGTAATCCCTAAGCTCCCAACAGCACAGTCAAAAGGGAATTGGCCAGCATCCGCAGGCATGGCCATTAATTTTTTTAAAAGCAAGTTGGAGGTGAATCTTTCTGACTACTTTTGAAGTCAGGATTTTCTATCTTTTCTCCTCTTTCCCTTTAGAGGATCTTTCTTACTCCCAGTGACTTTTATAACTTTCCTTTCTGAAGCAACACCTATTTTCTGTAGCAATCAGAACACACCTGGTGAGCACTGTGTTCATTAAATTCATTCGAAGCTCCTGTAGTCCGAGTTTCTCCATTCTCATTAATTACTTATCCTGTTCCATTGTCCAACAGCTAATTTAAAAAAACCAACAATTGGCACTGTTGAGTTACAGACAAAATCTGAAGTGCTACCTGTATGCTTTGGTTTGAGGTTATTTTTAAGATTTCTTATTAGTGAATCTCATTTTTTAAATAATGCAGGCAAAGCACACCAACAGTGTGAAGGAAATAAGGGCAGAAGATTTAAGGGCAACGGAAGCCAATCTTAGCGACTTTTAATGCAGGTTTTCATGGTTGTGGGCATTTCTTCTAAATGCATCTCACATTCTGTCAGTTGCAATCAGGATAACTTCAGACAAAATCTACACGAATTTGTATCTCCAGGCATTTCAGACTCCCCTGGGATGCCAAGACAACCTCTTTGCTGGGAAAGGGAAGCAAAACCAATCCGGATCCATCCGTGCAAGGTGTGTTTGTAGGGAATAACGAATCCCTGGGGTGAATCAGAGACACCAAGTGCTTTCTCTCCAGGCTGGAGGAGAGCAGATTCTCACCCACATCCAGTCCAGCACTGCCATCTGCCGGAGCTGCAGCTCTGGAAAATCCCTGGCAAAACCACCCTACGGTGGAGGGCTTTCACCCATCTGTCAATCGAATTACTAATTAAAAGTAATGATGGTTTGATTTTAAACGGAGATATTAATCACTGTGAGTACAATCGGAGCAGCTGAAGGTGATTTGAGCAGGAATTTCCATCTATTTGCCATTGCTACTTATTGAACTCTGTATCTGCGGGATTTCAGAGAGGACATAGCTGAGGTGTTGTCTCAGCTGCACCTTAGATCAACATTTGGAAATGAAGTTTTCACAACCCAAGCCACACTGAGGCTTCCACAAGTCACACAGGTCCAGGGCTGGCAGTGACCAAACCCATCTCTGCCTTTTGCTTTCACATTTCACCTCTGTTTGAGAGAGACTGGAAAATACAAAAGCCAATTAAAAAAAAATGAATGCATAATTTTTTAATAAAATAATATCAGCTAGATTAGATTTCCTGAAGTTTTCTTTCTCCCATCAGAGTAAACCCCACTCATTAATTTGTGGGTTCCCCACTCCCCAAGGTGACACCTTGGCCTCCTCTGGCTGGGACAGCTCCTGGCAAAAGCTGGACAGGGAGGGCTGGAGGGAAAGCAAAGGGGAATCTTGTGCTCAGAAATGAACACAAGACAGGTCTAGATACCAAAAACTGGGAGGCAAAACGGGAAAATTCTTAGTATAAGTTTATGACATTTTTTTGGCATCATTCATCCAAAAGAAAGAACAAAAAAAGGTGGTCACTTTTACTCCAAGTTATCGTTAGGCATCTACATAGGCAATAAAGAATTCAGCAAAATTACCCAGTTTCCATAATCTATAAGAGACTAAGTCTAAATTCTGAGTGTCCACATCTTGCCAGCAGCCCTCAGTGACAGAAGGACAGCTGGGGACAGTGACACACTGATGGCTGCACCCCTGTTCCTCCCCATCCTCCCTTTCTACCTTCCCCTCCAATTGTCCCTGGGGCAGGAAAATGTGTTTAAAAGCAATTCCTGGCCAAGGAAGGGCAGGATCTATGAATCTCTCTAAATCACAGCTTTTTTAAGGCACAATCTCCAAAGGCAGAGGGTCAAGGCTCTGAAACCTTCATCCTTTCCATACTTGTGGGAATCCCCAGATCTGCAGCATCTTCCCTGGACTGACAGCTTGAGGAAAGCAGTTTTTCAAGGGCTTCACTGCAAGCCATGGTATTGTGATACTTTGGTTAATTCCCAGTTCCAATCTGAGACATCCCTTGGTTTAGACTTTGCTGAGGGTTTGTTTTGGTGCTATCCCTCTATAAAATGTCCAATTCTCTGTCCCATCCCTGGATTCACAGCTCCTTACCCCCTGTCCCTTCTGCCCTCTCACCCCACATATTTAAGAGTAGAGAGCTTGAATGTTTCTCAATTACAATATTTATCCATGGTTTCCATTTCACTATCACACATATTATTTTTTCCCATTCTCTAGGCAAGCTCTAGCTCTCATTTTCCTGCAAGACAATCTCCAATTATTTATCCCATTTGCCTTGGATGGAGTAGTCCTGGCAACCAAGCTGAAGTAGACTCCAAGGACTAGTGGTGTCTTGAGATGAAATTCCTCACTCAGATCCTGCAATATGCTCCTCTCTGAGCACAGGCAGAAAAGCCATTAACCTGAACAGATGGGAGCTAGTCTGTGGGCAGGCAAAATCTGTTAGAGCAAAAAACTTCGAACACACACACACAAAAAAAATAATTTAAAAAATCTGACTCACAGGCCTGATAAAAATCACAAGATTGGCTTCAGATATTCCCTCAATTTTAAGAGGAAACATGTCTTTTAAAGAAAGCAGACACATGACTCTTTTTATTTGGTGTGAGCTTCTGATTCCCCTCAAAGGCAGTGTACACTGATTTATCTGAGAGGAGAGCTGGGATCATTCCTGGTTTACAGAAGCTTTAACCCAAATTACAAAACAACAGCAAAACAAGATGCTGACAAGGAAATTCCAAGCCCTTGGAATATGAGGGCAGTCAATGAGCTCTGCTGGTTTTTCTAAAGGTGTGGGAAAGCACCCAGCAGGGACTGGAGCAGGCTGCTCTTCAATTCCACTGCAGAACAACCTCATTGGAATCCACTGAGGACACAAACGAGGCTCAAGGAAGGTTTTGTTACATTCATTAACTGCTAAACTTCCTGGAAGGTGCAGGAATGGTTGTTTTCATCTCAGAACTCACTGCAAGGTGTCCTTCGGATTGAGAAAAACTGAACCCATGAATGGGAAATTGTCACAGCTTGAAAAAAGAGGAAAGAGGCATGAAATTCCCAAATGCAGCAGGAGAGATTAAAATCTGCCATTCTTTGAACTGGGATCTCCCTTTTCCCAGGGCTGTGCTGTGGGATTCTCTCGAGTGACCTGCTGAGGCTGCTGCTCAGCACTTGAGTCTCCCAATGGCAAAACTCTCTATTTTATACCAAAATCACACCCTCATTCTCACACTTTCCCCCCAACCCTGCTAGTAAAGTGTTTTTTGTGAAGTGAAATCCAGCCAGACTAAACCAACACTTTGGATTTTCTTTCTGCTCTCCTCCTGCTCCCTTCAAACCCTGCTCTCCCTTCTCCCTGCTGGATTTGTAACATGTCAGAGGGCCAATGCCAGCTCCTTTCCTTTCCTTTCCTTTCCTTTCCTTTCCTTTCCTTTCCTTTCCTTTCCTTTCCTTTCCTTTCCTTTCCTTTCCTTTCCTTTCCTTTCCTTTCCTCTCCTCTCCTCTCCTCTCCTCTCCTCTCCTCTCCTCTCCTCTCCTCTCCTCTCCTCTCCTCTCCTCTCCTCTCCTCTCCTCTCCTCTCCTCTCTCTCCTCTCCTCTCCTCTCCTCTCCCTCTCCTCTCCTCTCCTCTCCTCTCCTCTCCTCTCCTCTCCTCTCCTCTCCTCTCCTCTCCTCTCCTCTCCTCTCCTCTCCTCTCCTCTCCTCGCTCTCGCTCTCGCTCCTCGCCTCTCCTCGCCTCGCCTCGCCTCGCCTCTCCTCGCCTCTCCTCGCCTCGCCTCTCCTCTCCTCTCCTCTCCTCTCCTCTCCTCTCCTCTCCTTTCCTCTCCTTTCCTCTCCTTTCCTCTCCTTTCCTCTCCTTTCCTCTCCTTTCCTTTCCTTTCCTCTCCTTTCCTTTCCTTTCCTTTCCTTTCCTTTCCTTTCCTTTCCTTTCCTTTCCTTTCCTTTCCTTTCCTTTCCTTTCCTTTCCTTTCCTTTCCTTTCCTTTCCTTTCCTTTCCTTTCCTTTCCTTTCCTTTCCTTTCCTTTCCTCTTTTTCCTCTTTTTCCTCTTTTTCCTCTTTTTCCTCTTTTTCCTTCCATTTAATTTCTTCTTTTTTTTTTCCTTTTCCCTTCAATTTCATTTCTGTTTCTCCTTTCCTTTCTTCCCTTTTATCTTTTCCCCAGCTTTTTCAGGGGTTTATTGCTCTCCTCCTCCACAGATGGCCAGCAGAGTGCTGCATGTCAAACACAAAACCTGTGCCACTGATTTGGTCATAGTTTTGTGCAGCTTTGCCTTCACTGGCAGTTCTGCAAGTTCTGCAAGTTCTGCAGTGCTTCTGCTCCATGGTTGATTATTGTACCCCAGGTGCCCAACCTGCACACCTGTATATATCAATTATTTATGTATCTGTGTAAAACATGCACACAGGTGTGAGGTTGGAGGTCTGCAAGGACACAGCCCTCCCTTTCCCGTTCATAAAATCCACTTTTCCTCTGTAAATCCCTGGTTTGCCTTCCAAGAGAGCAAGTCAGAGCCCAGAATCCCCATTTGTGTTTGGCATTCTGCAAACCATCCCCACGAGGAGAGGAGGGGAATGGGACACAGTGATCTCCCTCAACAACCACTCCATATCAACCTCCCAACAAAGGCAGAGGGGAAAATACACACAGTGATGAGGATTTGTATTTTTCAATCTGCTATTCCAACCATTTATAGCTTCCTGCACCGAGATTTATTGGACTTTTCCCATGCTTCCCATTCCCAGTGAAATTCATCCCAGAATGCACAGGCACATGTAGTAGGTGCCTTTTTTTTTATCCACACCATGGTAGTGAGAGGATGAAGAGAAGGATGCAGGAGGAGAAGGGACTTTGGAAGGCAAGTACCAGGACAGCAAAACAGACACTGAAAAGGGGTTTTTCCTGCTGCCCCAAGAGCATTTGTGCTGCCAGAGGAGCAGCAGGAAGGCAGGGACAGGCAGGGACAGGTGGGGACAGGTGGGGACAGGTGGGGACAGCCTCATCACTCTACATGGCAGCACTGGTAGGTGACCTTAAAGAAGCACAGAAATGTACCCATGAAATCCAGCTTGGTGCAATTGGTAATTCTCCATAAATAATGCTGTTCTGCAGGGCTGCATCTTGTTAGTAATTCCTTTTTTCGTTCTTTTAATGGATACTTATATAGAAAGATATTCTTCATATATTCTTGTATCTTTATATAAATATAAAATACATTTATATATTGTATATTTGAATCCCCTCTTATATTTATAAATTTCAGTCCAGTAAAATATTTTATTTACGTATATAATATATACCACTTTAATTTAAAAAAAAGGAAATAAGAGAAAATTCTTTTATATGAAAGATGATTACAGCAAATGGGTGTAACGGCTTTTCACAAGTGTTTTTTGTTGTGGTTTTTTTTTTAATGAAGATATAATTCTATGCAGCAAACTTCAGAAAAACAGTTATTGGAGTAAAATTTCTGCTAGGCCTGTAGAGTCCAAAATTCCCTGTGGAGTTTGAGTCCCCAGCTCTCTGCAGATCTTTATCACCTGAACTGATGCAGCTTGTCAAATCATTGGTCAATATTGGTCAAGTTATTGGTCACAGCCTGGTCAGTTATTGCAGTGCTGGGATCTGAGGCCAATGAAATGATGAAAAATAAATCTTCATTTTAATTTTTCAAATTTCCATTCCAAATGAAACCCTGAACATTTCACTGGAATGAGGACAGAATAACAACAGGGGGTTTGTAATGGCACTGGCATTCTGAAATCCCAAATGCCAGTGCAAAAAGCCCTTTAAAGAAATCTTGAATTGCAGGTGAGGCCAAGGGTTGTGCTCTCCCTCCTCTGCTGGGAGGTTGGGATTTGGGAGGACAGAATCAAACCTGCCAATGAGGTTGGAAAGGAAAAAGGAGGAGAAATCAGAAATGTAAATAATTGAGTTTTCTTGCTCTCTCTCTTCAAGAAATTTCCAAGCAGGTCAGTCCTTAGGCCAGAGAAAACCCACAATTTACATAACCTACTTCACCATGATATACATGTCCCTTACTCTGAGAAATATCAGACTACAAAAGGAATATGCTAATGTTTCCTTCTTTAATTTTAAGCATTTTCATCTTACTAAAAATTCGTAGATTAAAGCTAGATAAGGCAGGAAAATCATTGCAAAAGCACAGGTCATTTAACAGAATACAAAAACCCCTAAAATCACAGTTTTAGAGGCACAGGGGAACAAGAAAGTGCCTGTGAGAAAACCAGCACGTACTCCTAGGTAAAGCAATTTATTTCCCTCTATGCAAATTCCTCTCTCCATTAAAAAGAA
Organism: Entomyzon cyanotis; assembly: GCA_024500445.1. Taxonomy (NCBI): domain Eukaryota; kingdom Metazoa; phylum Chordata; class Aves; order Passeriformes; family Meliphagidae; genus Entomyzon; species Entomyzon cyanotis. Next base: position 1,200,969 of record JAKEPQ010000033.1, on the reverse strand, counting down.
GAGCATTACTTCAAAAAAGGATTTCTCAGCTGAAAATAAAAGTCAATACAAGGTTTTGGTTAGGGAATACATTAAACCAAAATTGTTCTGTTCCTTTATCAACACACGGCAGAAGTTACTGTGGGTCTGAGTAACTCTCAGAACAGAAAAAAATATCATTTTTGATAATAAATGATCATAAATTATCATTTATGCCCAGCAGAAAGAACACTTTTAACATATTCCATGCAATTCCCAATCATTCACACAACTGAAATGCATTCCACCAGAAAGATATGTCTGACTGCTCAAGGTCATTTGGGTAGAGTGAGGAATAAAAATCCCAATGTAGGTAGTTAATCTATGGACCCATCAGTGCTCTAAACATGCTCTCCTGTTGCTGACCTGGCCTTTGAAAACAGTATATCTCAGGGAGATATTTGTTATTAACACCATATTTTGATGGAGATTTAATTTACAACATGTGAGAAAGGGGAATAGAAAAAGGATTCTACATGATAGCATTTGGGAAAACACAATTTTGGAAATAGAAATGAGGAAATAGGACAGCATTTGGCTTTCTGTGCCTTCATTCTCATAACTCACAGATTTGAAAGCCTCATGTGTTCCAATAAAGTAGCAGTTTTTTGGGGACTTTATTACTCCTGAATGCTGGGGGTTGGCAGTACTGCACCAATGATCTAGACAAAAAGGATTACCTCTGTTTTTCATTACTTTCATCACTCTGGGGAGGCTGGGTTTATCTTCCCCAGGATGAAAAAGGAGGAATTACCACAGCAAAGAGGCCATTTCTCACTCTGTACTTTCCCCAGGCTCAATCTATGTTGCAGCTCCAGCTCTGCCTTAAATGAGTATTTCATTATCATTTCTCACCCTTCTGTAATGCCAGCATCACCTTCCAAATTGTCATCATCCTTTGCCTCCACTTCAAATCCTAAAGTAGGATTATTTCGTACACAAATGTTTTAT